>BMAO01006797.1:176455-696385 GCA_019973975.1 Trichonephila clavata
GAATATGGAGAGTGTAGGGACACACTTTCGCCCCACTAACATTAGAAAAAGAGACTGTTGGTGTGCTTATTTGGGGAGTATTATATGAGCGGACGAGTTGAATTCTACATTTCTACAACTCTACATTCTTTTTTTTAATCTTTTTCAATCTCTATAAGGGCCAGCATAATGAATTACTTGCTTTGTACATTATTAATTAAGGCCTCCACATTGTAAGGACTCTTTACTAATGAGAATCATTTCAGTCTGTCAAATGATTCCCTTTGCCAGTTGACATGGAGAATATGGAAAGTGTAGGGACACACTTTCGCCCCCACTAACATTAGAAAAAGAGACTGTTGGTGTGATTATTTGGGGAGTATTATATGAGCGGACGAGTTGAATTCTACATTTCTACAACTCTACATTATTTTTTTTATCTTTTTCAATCCCTATCTGGGCCAACATAACGAATTACTTGCTTTGTACATTATTAATTAAAGCCTCCACATTGTAAGGATATTCCTCCTGCTCAAGTTCCACACCTCCGTTTTTAATAATCAAACCATTCGCTGTTGATTGATTGGTTAATTAACACCGTACTTAGAAGTAACATGAGGACTGTTGGAAACGAGATTAAATGAAAAGTTCAGTTGCCCGTTTTTGGCAATTCTAGTTTAAAAACAATTTGCCAATAATATGATGATGTTGTAACTAGTCGGATCCAATGCTTACAAACTAAAGAAGGACTATCAAACCATTTGCTGAGTTGACTGAGAAATATTGTGCAATTTATAATTTCTAACTCCCATCATTCTTCCATAAACCGTTAAGATAATTCCGATCACACAAATTTCGAATAGGTCTTTCGATAAGCTAATTTGTTTTTAATGACAGAAACAAAATATAATTGAACAATAAAACTTATTTAAAGATCACCAATCACTTCTAATCATTTGATTTCTTTAAATATTATTCTTACAATAAATTTCTTTTTCCATTTATAGATAATAACGTCCCTTGTACTTTATTAATAAAAAAAAATTATATCATTAAAACTTAGGACATTTTCCAAGGTCATAACTTCTCATAAATACAACAAAAACATTACCTTAATTAAAGGTACAACCTAAAATGAGACGTAAGCTCCTCCTCAAAAATCATACAATTCATATCGGTGCATATTTTTTCTTCATTTCAGTTCATTAACAATGCACCATTCTCTCAGAGATTCCACCCTATCCCAATCTATCTCAGAGGCGTAGGCGCAGAGAAGAATGATTCTGAGAATAGAACTAGAGAACCATCCCCTTTCAACACATCAGACGAAATTATGGAAGAGAAATTAATCAGTTCCCTGTGCTCCAGTGAAACAAAGGATTGCCGTGATTTAAAGCCACAGTGGATGACAGAGGCTTTCATTTCGTTCGCATCTGTTGCTTCCCGCAGAAAGGCGTAGAAGCAATCGATGAAGACAGCGCTCAAACTTTGTGTTTGGATCAGACAGTTGCAGATTTATTCATATAAACGAAGATAGCGTCGATGCATTGAGTGATTATTTGCCTAAACTGAACATATTTATAAATAGTTTCAGAGTGCTCCCGCAGAGAATTTCGTGCTCCTATGTCCAGATTAGGGAGAAAGGTATACACGATGTTTAATACTTAAAAGATTTATTTTACGAAGGTTTTAATGGTATATTTTATTTAATGGGGTTCTTTTATTTTATTGGGATATTAAATGCGATGGACATTTAATTGAGTGTTGTGTATCAAGCCTTTATTTAAGCAACTGATACAGATGCAGTTATTTAAATATAATGAATTATAACTAATATGAAATATTAAATACAAGTTGGAGCTCTTGGTGAGATTTTTAAATAAGACCACCAAACTAATCCGGGAGAAGGCACACACTCGATACAAACTTTAGTAACGGAGTGATGGAATCACATCAATCTTTTTTTAGAATCATTTTTATTGTACAGAATAAAAATTGTAATTCCAGTGAATACTTTAAGAGAAGAAATACTTACCTACTTTTAAGAACTTTTAAATTTTTCTTTTATAATTTGAGAAAAAATTCAATCAAACTAAGCTAAAATGTTTCAAATGTGCGTTAGTTTAATAAAGGGCACAAATCACACACTTTTCATTAGCATTACAGGAATGAAAATTGCTGGCAAAACTCTCATATTTTCCTCAAGTTATTGTGGTTCTATTGTACTTAGATCATTGACAAATAGCATGTTGAACCTTTTCTTGCTTGTGTCTTTTTAACAGACAGCAGTGTACCTTGTAGTACACTTTTGGCTTAATTTGGGTAGCATTCGAAAATTTTCCTTTCAACTCAAACTTTTCATATCCATCGCTTTTCTGAAATTTACTTTCGCTATCATGATTACTAACTATTATTTCATCAAGTTCTTCCCTTGCTTGATCAGTTTCATCTAATAGAGCTTGCAGATGCCCATTTCTTTCTTATATTTTGTTCATTCACATTTATAAACAATAATGAGTCATACAAAGCAGTTTTCAAAACCCCTAAGTCGTTCACAAAGGAAAAGTGTAGCCTGTCCATAGAAAATACTTTGGTGCAAAAGTGGTCGAGTGGGAAACTCAGTCTTCGCAAGTACCCCAAGATTGTAAAAAACATTTGCCATTCCCAAAAAAAGTGAGAGAGAGATGTGACAAATACATTATAGTTCCCATGAAGGTTGTCCTATAAGAGGATCCTCACAATATATATAATTGATAACAAATACACAGTTTTCCAAGAATCAAAGCTTTCATGAGCCTGAGATGACTTTGTTCCCCGCGCGACCGCTTTCGGGTTAGAGTTTTTGAAAAAAACTATTATCGTATTTAATAGAAGTTAAAGTGAACAGATAAAATTTAATATTAAAACATTTTATATTTTATTTTAACCAATAAGTTTTCATTTATTGAGATATTATTTGTACTATGAATAATCTATATAGTTGCTTGGGTATTCTTTTGAAAATTCTTTAATTCTAGAATTATTTTAACAATAAATATATGAACTTAAATGTAAAGGAAATACTTAACTTAATAATATTTCTACAAATATATTTTCGTGTAACATTTATTAAATGTGAGCAAATCAAGAAGAAATTAGTTTTAAGAAATAACCCCTCAACAATAACTAAGTTTAGTTACTTTTTGTCTAAGTTATACCTATATATGTATAAATGCTGCATTTCTAAGTTTATGTTAAACCTTAACATGACGAGACACGCAAATTTACGTTTTTCCATTGTTTTTTTTTAAGACAAGCCACAAAGATTTATATATTTGCTTGAATTTTAGTGAAGAAGCTTGTTAGCTTGAACATAAGCTTTCCAATTCCACTTAAAGAATTATGAACGAAGCAGCTCTAACGAAAATATTTTTAAATTATTGCTTTAGAACTTATCTCAAAATACCGGTAACATCTTTCGATATTAGCCATGAATAATAATCAAAAAGAGATTTGCATACTCACAGAAATATATATATATATAAACCTTTTTTCTTCACTTAGTTAAAAATCCAGCAATAGTGCAGAAATTAATTTTTCTCACGTTTTTCAGAAAAATTCATATGTAATTGGAAAATCAGTGACTCATATTCTAATCAGTCGAGGATTATAAAGTTGTGAATTTCTCTCCTTTATTGAATAAAATGTACTTGGAACTATTGTGATTAGCTTGCTAAGCATATAATGCCTTGCAGTATATAATTGTTTATTTCATGTTCGAATAAACAATGTCAGTACCAGGCACTGTGCTTTAGATTACAAAGGGGCTCAGACGAAGCCCTTAGGACAATATTGAGATTGATTCAATCAACGTAGTTCATGTAAGCCTGAAGCGGTTACGGATAGGTATAAATGTAGAACTGGATTCACAGCTTAATATAGTTTTCATTATAGAAAATTTCTAATTTAAGGGAAAGGAACAATTTTAATTATTTTAAAAATTCCTTTTGATGTATCCTTTAGACCTACACTTCACACTTACTTTTACTTAAAATCTTATAGATTTTATTGTGCTTGGTTTTAAATGCCTTTACAGTCTAACTCCAATATGTGTGAATCAGATAATTGTTCCAAACTCTATGTAGAATAACGGTAATCAATATTTCACACGGAAGGATTAATGTATAATGGAGTTAATGATGTGTTATTGACATTCTTTACGTTGTATGCAGTAGAAAATTAATAATTTAGTCTTGAATATCTATGTAAGTGGCGATATTTCATGAATTCTAAATGTAAATAACGTAAAATCCGAAGTATAACGCACACTTTTAGCACGAAATATACGTGCGCTCATTATACACCGGATACAAAAATGATTGTTTAAAAAAAATATGAGCATACAAATTAGACTTCTACGTATATCAAAATACTGTTTATTTAAAAAAAATGACATTCCTTATGAACTTAAAGGGTTGTAGTTCCAGAAGTATTGGATTTTTTCAAAAGCTTGGTTTGATTTCTCGAATAAATGATTTTAAAACATAAGAGCATTACCCACGTACATTTCAGGTTTCTTCATAAAAATGGGGGTGTACGTTATATGGCGAATATACCTAAATATAAAAAAAATGCATCTTCAAAGTATAGGTTACGGTAAATTTACTCTGAAATGACCTATTAAATCCCATTCACTTTAAAGACAAGAGTTCTTTGCATTGTAGTTTGTCTAAGGTTTTACAAATAAACTCTTTTCTTTGCCTCGTTTCTTTTATTAATGCCATAGCTTAGGTTAGGCATAGCATTTCTCATTTAACCATTAGAACTCCTTTGCAATCTAGACATAATCTGTACGGTTATTGAAAATAGTATGCAGTTTCAAAAATTTGAAAAAAATTTAATATATCAATGTCATTTTTGAGTACAGTGAAAATCTGATTTAGCGAGAAAATATAATGAAATGTTGCATGGAAAAAACTGACACACAGTTTATATACTTACATTTCTAATCATAATAACAAAAAACAAAAAAAAAGACTAATGTAGAATGCTTTGAAAACAATTAAATCATAAAAAGTTCTTGTAGTGCTATTTTGAATGGATAGCATTATGTAAAGGATTTTGTTATATCATACTTTGAATTTGCATGGTTGCAAAATTTATCAAACTATATAAGACAAAAAAGAAGTGTAGGCTTATCTTAATAAACTTAATAAGTGAAATGTATCAATTTTTATTACGAAACCATATACAGAAAACGATTGAAAAAGAAAATTTAAATGTATTTGAAAGAATATATAATTTATGAATCACACAAGGCATACATATTGATAATCGGTCTATAATCAGATAAATGAAGCACATAAACGTATTTGTAGATTACATTGTACAGGCCTATTATGTATGAATCTTCTATGTATAAACTTTACAGAGAGAGAATATAAAAATTAATATTACAAAGAAAACTCATTAAGTATGCCTTATCTATAAATGTACTATGACTTAGTCACAAAGGAGAAATCGCCCCTATTCATGATTCATGCCACAGCCGGAGAGCACGTGGCTTTCGCGTCATTGTGCTTTTTCGGACAGCTGGACTGTCGGCGCCGGTGTGACTGGTAAACACTATGGGCTCGGCATCACTGCATTATTTTTGGTCCATAGACAGTGATTGACCGTCTTGAAAGGCTGGCGCCTCGGCAGACGGCGGCGGGTGGCATCAAAAGAGCGGCGAGATGGTTCGAGAACCAGATGTCAGCCAAGCCCTCGTTGCCGGAAACTTTTGAGAGGGACTTGAACCTTTGTTATCCCTGCACCAATGGAGGGCTAGGGAGACCGAGATGCAGGGTGCAAAACCGTGAGGCCTTCCAATGGGGTTGATGAGGATCCGCCCTGGTGTTTAAAAGGGTAGACCCAGCGAAAGAGGGCCCTCCCGATCGACTCCCAAGATGAACGCCGAGATGAACTCCTGAGACAGTATCCGACGGACGAATAAAGAAGCGCGAGATCGACTCCAAGATGAACGCCAAGATTGACTCCTGAGACGGACGACTAAAGAAGACGGGAGGAGTGGACAACAATGCAATTAACTTTTCTCTTCCCAGTGATCTTCTATATATTAAAAAATGAAATTAATCAATTTTTGATAATAATGAAAAGTATTTATTATGATTAGCCTGGCGTCCCAATACGCTACCAAGTTCCACGACGCCACAGTACTCGTGTATTTTAAATTTCCGAAAATATTTAAATACTATTTTGAATTTTCCTCTATCTTATGGGAGTTATCAAAAATATTCATCTTAAGAATGACAGAAAAATTTTATGAGTTTTAGATACGAATGAATAAATTTAAATTCCATTTTATAATACAGAAAAGTATCCTAGCTACTTATTTTAAAATACCTTTATTTAAAAGAGGAATTCCTTAACTTCTGCTACAGAAAATGTTACATCTTAATATTTTTTCCTGGCCACATTCGAAACAGTGATTTAAAAAAAAAGCATATAGATAAATATTTTTATACTTTTATATATATTTAGTATCACCTGAATTAGATTATACGTATGAAAATGTTTTAAAATATTATTACAGTTAAAAATTATTTACATGCAATTTTTGGGGTAAAAAAGAAGAAAAAATGCCATATATTCTAAAGAATTTCCTTTTATGAAAACTGCTTCTATAATAATAATATTCAGCCTATACATAGAGCTAAGACTTCTGCACAAGGTTTGAACTAGTTTTTTTTAAAACGTATAATTTAAAAGTATATTTATTCATATTTTAATATATAAGAATAGAGAAATTTTACAAAAAGTGAAGGTTATTATTTCAATTGATAGCTAATCTAAAATTAATGTGGATTTTTCAAAGCTCCTAGTTAGGGTTTTCTTTTAGTTATACATAGACAAAATAATATTATTTCCGGAAGGATTTTCCATAAAAGAGGCGAAAGTTTTGAAATATGTAAGTTTATCCTTATTTTTTACAGAAAAAAAAATCTGCATCTAAATAATTTTTTTACTGTAATAATGATCAAAAAATAATTTTTCGTGTGCAGTCTGATTCAAGTGACGTATTAAATATCAAAACAATAATTTATTTATAACGATGATGGAAAATCTCAGTTCCAAAGGTACTCAGATACCTTAACGTTTTAATATTACATGAAATGATTTTAAACATCATAGAAACTATGTAAACATAAAGGACATATTTGCACAGATATTTTCATCACAAAATATACAGATATTTCCATCACAGTAAACAGATATTTCCGATGTACAAGATTTAAAACTCTACCATTGTATTTTTTCATAGTTCGACTCCTAATCACAATATTAACTTTTACCTGACTCGGATTCAGGTGTTAGTTCGAAGATTCATTTAACGGATTTGATGTTAAGACAGAACACCTCCGCAATCAACCGAACTCCAACACTCATGGAATGAGAATTGCTGTTTCGGCTAGAGTAGAGACTCTGTTAGATTTTAAAGCGAATTCTATTTAAATGAATGCACAGAGAATTAAATGCATCGACAGATATATGGTAGTATAATTTAATCCAATGGAATTCCGTGGCATTTTGAGGCTTGCGGGTATAACAGTAACGGAACAATTTGAGGAATCTGGAAATTCCAGGGCATTTAGCAGGTAGAGCGTACTTGTTTCAAACGGATTTTATTTCGTACAGCAATTGCATTTGACAAGTAATTAGATAAGATACAGACGATTTCGAAAATTAAGTTTGTTTGCTAAGATAATTCGAATGTATATTGCACATGGAAATAGTAAATATCTCTCACGGGAGTTAACAAAACTTTTGTCTAGTTTTTTAAACTGTTTCGTGGAGGAAAGGGGAATTATTTCAAGTATTTGCTTATCGGTTGTTTTTTGTTCATTGTAGAAACATAGAATAAACCCTTTATAAACTATTACAATGAATCATCTTTTGAATTGAGTAGAATTTGATTTGCTTTAATTGAGAATAAATTTTTTGAAAAGTTTTACTAAATAATTGCAGAAATAGAACTCATATGTTTCCATTAAAGTGAGGCGCAATCAGTTAGTTAATAAGAACAATTTTAAGTAATTTGCAAATTAGCTCTAGGCTGATTCTTTAAACGCAGAAAGCTGCTTCACCTTCCACACTAATTATATCATTTTTAATACATCTGATTAATCTGCACGTTACCTATTGGAGACACTTCAGAGTGAAGTTAAAGCTTTTGCAACAACAATGCTTTGCACGTTTACATCACATTTACGCAAGCGACACAGTAAAACTACTAGATAAATATACAGCGCTTTAATCCCATAAAATGGTAATTTATTATAATAGTTAAATGGTAGTAAATAAAATATTTTGACAACTGTCCAAAGAAAAATAATCACTTATTTTCTCTTCATTATTACATGAAGAATCAAGTTGATGGAGATTATTATTAGTTTGATCAATTCAATGGATTTTAAAAGTATTATTAGAATTAAGGAGATAAGTTTGCATAAATATATACACTGAAGAGCCAAAACATTATGACCACCTGTCAATAACGAGTTGGCCCACCTTAGGCGCGCAACACAGCTTCAATCCACCTTAGCATGGATGCCACATGTCCTTGGTAGATGCCCGGAAACAGATTGTACCAGATGTTTAAGCAACGGTAAAGTAAATTCGAGATATTGTGAATTGGTGGTCTTTGAACTCTGAGCTGCCATCCCATGACATCCCGAATGTGTTCTATCGGATTGTGATCCGGTGAGTTGGGTGACTGGGACATTAACTGGAATTCAACATCATGTTCCTGGAACCACTCCAACACAATTTTAGCCTTATGACATGGGGCGTTGTCCTGTTGGAACATTCCTTTTCCAGTTGGAAAAACAGAGGCTATGTAAGGGTGCAAATGGTCCGCAATGATGGGGGATGTTCAGATACCCTGTAGCATTCAGGGTCTGCTCTATTACAACCACGGGTCCCAGAGACACCCAAGAGAACGTCCCCCAAAGCATAATACCACCACCATCGGCCTGTGTATGACCTACTGTACATTGAGGGAGCAACTGTTCGCCTGGAAGACCTCATACCCTGACAAGGCCATTGGCAAAATGAATGACAAACCGTGATGACCAGGCAACTCTCCCACTAATTCATGGACCAATCGCGATGTTCCCGGGCCCAGGGCAGGCGCAGTTGGCGATGACGCTTGGTCTTCAAAGGCACACGAGTGGGACGTTTGCTGCGTAGCCCCATATCCAACAGTGTCCGCTGAACAGTGTGCTCCGATACTATTCTACTTCGCCCTGCATTGTATTGGGCTGTCAGCTGAGCCACTGTCTGGCTCCGGTTTTGCTACACTATGCGACAGTACTTTCAAGCGGTCACCCCAAAATATCTTGGCGGTTCACCGGTCACTCGCAATTGATTCCTAATGTCCATCCCTGATGTAGAACAGTTATTGTAATTTCAATTAAATATGTAGTTTATATACTCTGAATTATTATTTAATTTTATTTAAATCATACATCTGTATCTTCTCATTTTCTTATATTTATGTAAATTGCACGATTTTGTTATTATGATCTTTCATGAAAATTGAACCTTTATTTAATTTTTTCTGCAATATATTTCGTTCGAAAAAATAAAATACATCTATTCGTCTTTAAGAAACTTTTTTCAGCACAATAAATTTTTCTCTAATGTAAAAAAAGAAACATCCAATCGTTTCTAGTTCCAAGAGATTGCTCAAAATAAAGATAATCCATTTTGGTACTTTTTAACTCGGTAAGTAAGCAACGAACAAAAATTACTTCCTAAGGCATTGAAAAGAAATAAAAAAAATATTTTCTTACAAGAATGAATAAGTAAGAAAAAAAAATGCTTTAAAAATTCCTTTCATTTATTCATTATCCCCTCTAACAATAAGAGAGAGCCATCGCCTTTTTCTTACTATCACATCATTAGGAAGATAATAAAAAGAACACGAATAATATCCCTGGAAATTCTAATTAAAAAGTACTTAACACAGGTATCGATTCAGTCCGCTAAGAAAACCTATGATCACACCATATTTCATCCTCCTTTTAAAATGTCGGCGAGGTGGTACGCTTCTTCTCTCCTTTCCAGATGCCACATTCCTGGAATGGTATTCTTTTTATATATTTCTTTCTTTTTCTTATTGGATAACTGGTGCTGAGTTACTGATAGTAGAATTCGAATCTGTTTGTTCTAGTGGAACAAACACGGTTGGAAAATCTAATTACAGAACGTCTCCTTCCTTGACGAGTGAATTTTGATTAAAATACTTTCAGTATTTAAAAAAAAATTTTTTTTCTGTGATGGATAGAAATAATCTGGTGTTTAAGTTGCACCAATTAGAGTAAGTCATGCCTGTAAATTTGCGCATTTACAACAGGTGGTATGACGAGTTAATTAATACTTCTTTAATATGTCATCATTTTTTTCTTTTTCTTATGTTTGATTATAATTTGCTAAATCATTACGATGTTTGGAATAATTAATCTAGGGTTTTCATTTGAAATAAAATAAATAAATACACTATTCGTGATGTTTGATATCAATTAATTGTCTTCGTTGTTTACATAAAAGGGTTTTGTTAATCAATGTTATTTGTACTTTTTCCCAAAGCAATACAATCTAAAAAATGTATTTTTACTTCTTTCGGCTTAAAATTGATTATAACATCAGAAAAATGAGAATTTTACAATGCATACTTTAACTTCTTCTTAACCATTTGATTTGAATGTGTGAGTTAATTGAATTATTTTCATTCCCTTATATACGCAGAACTTATACGTTAGAACAAAAGTGAGTAAATTTATTTGATTTTTTTTATTGCAACTATTTGTGAACTTTATATATATATGTTCGTTTTTAAGTTAGTTGTGAAATAAAAAGCATAAAACACGTGAATGGATATGTTTTAGAATATATTTTAGAAGAAATATGATCCTATTTGTGGAAACTATATATATAAATATATAAAAAACGCAGTGAAAATTTAACTACTACGAACTACTTTATTTAAGAAAAGAAAAAGGTTTATATTTGTAAAATTTTGATAAAAAAATCATTAAATTCATAATTAATTGCTTCGTAATTAATTGAGAAATTAGCTCTTACTTATGGGAAAACCTGTGAAAAAATTCTAAATCTCAATTATTCTACTTCAAAATTAAACTGTGCACCATATGAATAAAGCCAATGATAAATTAAACTACTTTAAATTGGAATAGGAAATTGGAACATTTTGATAGAAGTTAAAATTGTAAGAATTAATGAAACTTTCTTAACTACTTAAAATTAAAATATTAGCTAACATTATATTTAAATTTTCAATTTACGATGATATATAAGTCCGGCAAAACGTATTCCTTTCTCCTTATTGGTCCCTTAATTGCTCTCTGAGTTATGTTTTATCACTTACAATTTTAAAATATTTCTAAAATTAAAAATAAAATCCGATAACATGATACCGCCATTCCGTTTAAATACTTGTAATAACTAATTTATGTATAATATAAACTATCATTACATCATTTTCAAGCTCTGATTAATATCAATTTTTTGATAATAATATTTATGTCATAAATGTTACTAAATTATACAATCCCGTAAAATTTCCAAAGCACACTTTTCTCTCTCTCTCTCTTCAAAGATGTTTTTCACTTTTTTTTCTTGAAAAACTTTTGGAGACAAAAGGTGATTTTTCTATTTAATTTCAGGCAGTGGCGTAACGTACACCACCGCAATCCCACAATGCGGATTGCCCAGGGTTCTAGGGGGCTCAAAGCCTGACTGGGGGTCCAAAGCTGACCAACTTGGGGGTCCTAAACCTGACTTTGCAGGGGTTGAAACCGTTTTCCGATACTCTTGTGATTTCACGTACCTACCTTACAATAGTGCGATAATTCGCCCATGGTCTCATAAATTTGCAGACAAAACTGAAGTAAATAACAAATATATTCATAATATTTTTATCTATATTTTAAAGTATAATTATCATTGCCAAAATATTATCAAATTATCACATTCCGAAATATGCTATTGTTATCGACATTTTTTAAAAAAGGATTTCGTGATCAATTTAGCATAATTGGGTTCAACCCCAGCCCAATTCGGGGGATTTTCATGATGCAGAAAATCGACAGCGATCATGTCATATGACTATACGATATGTAAAAGATCCCTATAGTGTCTGTTTGGTTTGAATGCTTTCGGCGAAATTAAATCCTGGTACAGGTTCACATCGTCAAGAGCTCAGGTGCCTGCCTCCGGAGAGGAAACTGGGCGTCAAAATTTCTTGCGGCGATTGGTATTCGCCTATATGGTGGTACACTAAAAATAGATACCAGCTTCCGAGGAATGTACTAGGTCTGCAATGATAAAACACCTTTTGGCAGCCCATTAGAAATAAAAAAAAATGTTTTATTGTATTCTAAATTAAAACTGACATTTTGTTTTACAAGCATATTTATTTTTCCTGTTTGAATAAATAATACTAAAATAAAACACATAACATCAATTAAACTTCAAAATATCAAACACACTACGGTTTTAAAATTCAGGACGTGAAATAAAAGCCAGAAACACAGCAATAATATCTTACCAAAAATCGCAATGCAGAATATTTTTGATTAAAATAAAATTTTCAATTACAAATTTTAAAAATAGAAGTCAGTGTATTCGGGGAGGTAAAAATCAATTCTTCTAAAAAAATAAACAATGGAATAATTTCACTTGCAACATTTCAAAAACAACATGTCAAATTATTTCACTAAGGCATACTTATATCAATAATCCGGTTCTTTTTCTTTCAGTTATGCCGCAATATTTCTATGAATGCACGTTGTTAGCGCAGTATTTTTGTCGTTAGTTACTTACTTCAGAAATGTTTCATATCTGAGTCGTTATTTTTATCTCATTGTAGCTTAATAATACATTTTTCTCCCTATGCACATTCCTTTCGATTTTTCATCTGGCTCCTCTTTACGTATTTTTGATGATTCATTGATTCTGAGTGTTTCTTTTTTTTCCATTTTTGTCATTTAGTATATATTCCTCTATTGCCTAATCCCTTTCCTCTTTTCTCCTGTGTTTCATTTCGAATTTCTTCTATTTAAAAGTTGCTTTTTAGCTCTATATAGAGAGAAAGATTAAGCATGTATTTATTTTCTATGTAAATTTTCTATTAGAGGAATCAACAGTTTTTATTTTTTAATGTAGATAAGATTATCTGATAATTTTTTACAACTAACTTTTTGTTGCGCGTTATTATTTAATTCTTTCACGAATTGGCATGCTTGAGAAAAATACAATTAAACCTTTAATAAATTTTATTTAGAGTATTAAGTACAATGTATGTAACACAGTACACAATATATAAATAAATTATTATTATTTTTTAATGAGATTTTTACACTATGATTTTAAAAAATGCTTTTATTCACCCTTAAAAATAATAGAGTGAGTATTATATTAACACCGCACATTATAAAGCTGCACGAGGGTTTTTGCAACGGACCTTGTAATTCTGAATCATGGTCAAGTGACGAGGACGACACCTGACCTTTCATCATCCTCTATTAATTTACACACCCCACCAGATTGGAGGACTGTGAATCTCGACAGATTTAACCCGGCACTACTCGCGCAGGGTGTGTCATACCCACCGTTTAACTTTTTTTTCAATGCTCCTGCTAAACTTTTTTTGGAAAATGGATGATTCCTGGTCTAGCTGACTTTAAGGTTATAACCTTCAAGTGGATCAAGCCTGTCTGCGAGTTTTTAAAATAGATATTTGGGTACCAGTCCCTCGGATGTGTCGCACCCTACGCGTGAAGTTGAGTAACATTTTTTAACACGTGAGTACGCTTTGAAATCTCCTTATTCTATGGCATATTATTGTAGTTATGATTAAGAAGTCTGATATTTAAGTAATTTAATAAATATAATATTTAATAGATGTAGTACAACAGTATTTTCGGATAACGAAACTCTATTCGCGGTAATGATCAGGAAAAATCAAACGAAGAGCATAACAGCAAGTATGATTCCTCCACTGATATCGATCCAGATTAAGAAAAGGGAGACACTGTTGAAAATAAATGTTTTATATGTAGGGACACAAAAACATTTGAGAAGAATGTAATTCTAAAGGAGAAAACTGGTACACATCTTATCCACTTTCAGATGAACTTTTGGGGGAAAAAAACTACTGCTGGAACAAAATAAGAGGGGGAAAAAAGAAATTTGAATTTTTTTTAAAATTTAAAGTATAAAAAATTTACTCCTATATGTTTAGTTTGAAAAAATACAGATTTAAAAAAAAAATTAAGATCCAGTGAAAACATCACACTCACTCACGACGCGATTAAAGGAGTGTAAAAACAATGCACTGAATGTCCTTATAAAAAGAACAGAAAAACTAAATTAACGTATGAAAAAATGTAATAAACATGATGTACTTCCTACTTTTCTTCTTTTTAACCTTTGTATACAAATTTTACTGTAAAAACACAATGTGTAAACACCCTTGGGTTATGACACACCCTACGCGAGAACTTCAGGTCATTTTTTTACGCGAGTGATGCCGGGTTAGAGTCTCTACACAGGGTTCTTCAGTGGAACTGTACTCGAATTCATGAAAATCCAGCCAAGTGTCAGTGACATTAACCACTAGGCTTTGGCGGCCACTCAAAGCATTAGAATATATGCACTTTTAAATAAAATGCATTTTGTCTACCTATGTGCATAATTGTTGTTGAAAAATTTGTATTTTTTAAGAGAAAGTTTCTGTGAAAAGATCAAAAGTTGGCAACAACGAAGTGCATGAACTGATTAGCTGGAAACACGTGATTGCTTTTATAGAGTGACTATGACGTCAAATGCGTTTTTGAACTGATTGGCTAAAATTACGTCGTTATCATTATCATGTGACTATGTCGTCATATAAATTGAGCCCATTGCCCCACTATTCAAATTAAGTACGCGAAATAAAAATTTGTTCAAATTATTTATCTTAGTGAGAAGGAGATGCCTTTGAACTACAATTAATTTTGCTAATTTTCACATCACACCCAAAAGTTAATTTATTGGGATCGATTATTTACTAACTTTAAAGCTAATGAACATTTGTGCTTTTGCCAACGGACGTCATAGTTTTGAATCACATTCAAATGACAGGGTCGATAACCGCTTAATATTCCATTATTCAAACTTCCAAATACAATGTGATAAATTTCAACTTCTCTAGATTTTATGGACTACATTTCTTCTATACAGCGGGTCTTTTGCGGCATCAGACTCGACTTCATGACTCAACAACGTCAACCATGAGTTCGTGACCTTAACAACTCTGTTTCCTCGACCACCAATTCAAGGCTATATTCCATTTAAACCTCTTAAATGCCCCAGGTGTGTTTACATGTCCTGGTCAGCTGGTCCCTTTAGTGCCCTGGACGCGCATACTCGTCTTTTCAAAGGAGGACCTTCTGCATTGTGCTAGTCTGTATAAAACTAGTCCCATGGTTTTGGAATGTAATAACATGACATTGGCAGTGCTTCTAAAGAATTTACTTATTTCGGAAAAAAAGGTGGAGGGAAATTTGAAATGGCATATTCCAGGAAAGGTGAAATTCACAGTTAAGCAGTGTTTCTTGTATTTTTCGTTTAAGTGTGTTCTTTTCTGTAATTTATTTGCTCTCGTTTTTGCTTTTTGAGTGTAATAAAAGCTTTTGAATTCCTTGTACGAATAAGTCTGACAAGTGGGTATCTTTGTACACTATCAATGAACAGAATGGGATGCTGGTTTATGTGTTCACCAAGGAAACATAATACGATTTCAGCAAACATGTTTAATTTAAAGGTTTTCAAAAATGTTTTGGTTGCTGCCTATGTGTGTGTACAATGTAAAAAAGATTTTGTGCTCACAATTTCATAAAATGCTAGCCATTTAATTTTTTAAGGAAAAAGCTTAAAATTTGTGAAGTAATTTTAAAATGCTGTTTCTCCTACAAAAGTTTACATACACGCATGGAATTTTATTTACAAATACGTCACACTATGCATAAAAAAGTTGGTATGGGTTTCGCGATAACATGTTCGGTTTTCGTACAATACTTTTTGTTATGAATGCTTATCGAAAATTCCTTAAAAAATTTACAAATTTTGAGTTCAATTATCTTTAAAAAATTAAGTGTTGCTTTGATTCAAAAATACATACCAACTTTTGTTATATGTACTATTAGCAATAGCTAAAAAAAGTTCAAAGCATTAGACTCAATAGAAAAAAAGCCTTATAATTTAAATGGAGACAAACAAGTTATTATACCTTTCCGAGATAAGTAAGTTAAAAGTTTTGATTTGCCATAGAGATATATGTGAATAAAAGCCATCATAATTCTGTGTTAGAGTTTTTATCTTTAAGTTTAGAGCTTTCAAATTTTGTGAGGTTTTAGAAAGGTATATAAAAAATAATTTAGACTAAAAAAATTAAATTTGATTTTTTTACCGATTTTTGTCAATTGAATCGTATTGTGTCGCCTTAAGGATATATCGCACAACAGATAAGTAATACTTGTATTAATATATTTTAATTCTGGGCATTAAATTTTGTATTTTCGTTTTATTATTTTATATTTTTCTTCTTTTACAGTGAAAGCATACAATTTTAGGTTGAAAAACTTGCTTCTTTTTTTCTCCCAATAAACCGTGAACAACGCACGCCTGCGCAAAAAACGGTGGCACTGAGAATGAATTTTTTAGATTTTTACAGGCAGTTAAGGAGTGAAAAATATAAGAGCATCTATCGTTGCAAATAAATGGCCAAATCAGAACTCTAACCCAGGGCATGACATGAAGAGACAATACTACGAAGTACACTACTTAAAAAATGGGTTTTATGAGAATATAATAACGTATACTAGTGCGAAACATTATTTAAGACTCTTTATGTGGCCACTTTTCAATCTAGAGATTGCAGTCTGAGAGGCTCGGTCACATTTAAGTAGGAATGAGGATTCTGGATGTTTGCTTACATACCAGTGATGGTTGGGCGGGGTCCTCTACTCATTTAAAATTTCAGATTTAACCCTAGATTGATGTTCAGAGTAGATGACGGTTGAAGAGATAGGTGGAGTAGCATTACAACCCTCTTTAGCCAGGAGATCCGCTTGTTCGTTTCCAAAAATGTTAGCATAGGATGGAATCCACTGGAAATGAACATCATGGGACTCTGATATTTGTATAAGTTTTTGAAGTATGGAGATGCCACTCTATGCCTTTATTATAGGAAACTTTTCTTTGTTTAAAAATATTTGGGCAGCTTATTTTCTGTTGTATTATCAAGAAAGCAATGCATACAATATTTAATAGGGGACTCTCACATACTTATTCTTTTTTAATCCTATTCTCGATAACTTGGCATTACCACAAATTCCGCCGTTTTTCGGTCCACATTATCCAACTCTAGTACAGTACTGAGAGGAGTCTAAGATGAAAAGTATTAAAACATGTATCATTTATATTTATGCCGAAATATAAATGTCTCATAAAAATGTGGTGTACTGCAGTATCCTTTAGTAAGGAACATACTTCGCGAAACAATACACATAAAACGTTATAATGTAATACCTATATTTCCAAACGTAAGTCGATCAGCGCATCAGCCGAGAGTAAGTTTTTTCTTCAAAAATCAACTCCAAATTCGAAATCCATATATAAGCCAAATTGGGAAAACAAATCATGTAATTTTCAAACTAGTTGCCTTAAGAGCGATAGTGCTATCATGAGAGTAAAGAAGGTGAAAAACCTTCCAATCAAATTGTTGTAAATTAAAACATCATTCTACATTGACGATAGTTTTTTTTTCTGGTAAATAATTGAAGCTATGTAGCCCCTTTTTTATCCATTTGTTATCGTGTACAGTATCTGTGCTAATTTTACTTTCTACGCTATTATTTTTGTTTTCAAAATGAGCTGTAAGAGAAATTTGTATACAGTTAATTTCAAATTACAGGTGATCGAGTTTGTTTCGAGTATTATAAATGTTTCTAAAATATCATATTCCATTTTTATAAAACAATATATTAAAGAGCATATTAAATAAAATTTACATTTTGTTAGAACAAAAATTCCTATTAATCATACATTTGGATGCGTAAGAAATCTTATTTTAAATATCTTGTTTCTAGATAATATCGTGACTTTCAATGCAAAGTATAGTAAACATTATTTCCATACAGATTTTTCACATAAGTACTTAAAAATGAATGGGGATTTTTTCAATCCACAGTTTGAAACACAACGCTTTTATTTTTTATGTAATGAGGAATATACATTTAAAAGAATTATTTTTCTTGAAAAACATTAAATTTGAAACTTCCGGGGAAAAAATCCTCTACAAACTTTTTAAAGAGGCTTTTTGAATAAATGCTAACGATCTAAATGTTTAATTAAAACCAAATCACTGAAATTTTGAATATAGTATTTCAGAATCAGATATATTACTTGTAGTATTTCATAAACACTTTTTCATCATTATTAGGAAATCATAGCATTGAAATTTGATTTTGCTCCAATTTTGTTCTTTCAGTACTTTTACAGAATGAACTTTATACCTTTTGAAATATTTAAAAAGAACATATTTTTGCATTGAATTTTGTTCTTTTCGTACTTTTAGTCTTTTTTTTGAATTTTAAAATTTTTGCATTGAATTTTATTTGTTTTAGTCCTTTTTGGTTTATTTTTAAAATTTCTTCTCGTGTTTTTTTCTTCCGCCTGAGCAATAATTTTAATGGTTTTTGATTTTTGGTATATGTGAGCCAAGTTAAGAAACGACACCCTGCGAGAAAAGATAAAATTTACCTCTATTGTTAAAATTTCCCTTTTACTGTATATTTCCTTTTTGGCATAATTATTTTTTGACTTAGTCCGAAGTTTTCTGTAATATGTTCAAAAATAAAGGTTTTGGATCAATTTATTTGTAAGAATTCAATTCTTTTTATTTTGAATAAGCGATCCAAACAATTGTATGATATTGAAATTATACGATCGAATGTAGCTTTTCTTTAATTAATGTGATAAGAAGTTTCAACTCAAACTTTGTTTTTGTAAACAGTCAAAAAAAAAAAATGTAACTTGGTTAAGAAGCAAAATTTTTTCAGAAAATTCTTTCTCATGTGTGAACTTTTAAACAACTTTCTAAATATGAGAATTTTTCAGAAATGTATGAAGGAATGAAATGAATGCACTGTTTTTTTCAGAAGACTAATTTCTTTAATAAGTTTATTGAAACGCTGTAATGTCAAATGGGCTTCATTTTCTAAACATTCCTTTGCTTAAACTGAATATCACTCTTTTAGTTATGTAAGATGGACTAAAAGCACAGACAAATTATACAGGTGTAGTTAGTTTGTCGTGCCCCCGTCCTATCTTGGACTGGGTTCACATTGCCCGGCGCGTCTCTAGGTGTGGAATGAAACATATTATCACCAACGAAAGCCATAATTACAAATATTTATGTACAATACACAAATACAATTAACAAGTCACACTACAAGTAGAAACCCTGGAGTGATTATTCAATTCCCTAGATTAATCCTGATACACAACTCTAACCTTTAATTCTAATATTCCCTACTAAGTAATTTCAGCTATTAGATTTGACAAAGGAGACGAACGCTTACTAACGTCAGGTCGGTACTAACTATAATCCCTTTGATTATTTCAATGATTAACAATATCAATTACTATCTAATAGGCGCTAAGCTTGCTGGAGAGATCCGTAGACGATACTTACAACTAGTTTGGCAATTCCTTCTCCTACTGCTTTCTTACTAAATCTAGACTTTATATAGTCGAATTCATTAGCATATCACTATCTCGTGTTTTTCCCGAGGAGGCTGTGAAATAGAATAATTGCTGGCCCCAAAGTTACCCAAGAGGATTAATGGAAAATTGACGAGGATAGACCCGTCACAAGTTGATTAGCAAAGTTTATTCTGACTTTTGCATATTTCATCAACAGAAGTAATCAACGTCGATGTGTCTAATATATGACATTTTTTAAAGCAAAGAAGTTTCTGCGCTCTCTTTGAATACTTTTAGACTATATACAGTTTTAATGCTTCTAAAATCGTATGTGTATGCGCATTTTAGAAGGAAAAAATTAAAAGGTCCAATAAATAAGCCCTAATTTTTTTCCTTCAAATAAGTACAATAGCTTTAAAACTGAATTTTTTCCTAAAATAAATATACAAATTTTAAAATTAATTTTATTAAATATATTTTTGTTACATTAACATTTGTTATAAATAAACTATAATGCAGTGGTTCTCAAACTGTGGGGCGTGTCCCTCTAAGGAGTTAATAATCCTAAATGAGAGGTGCGAGCATATCGAATTGTCTAAAATAAAATGTTTAAAAAAATATTATTTTATTGAAAGAAAGCAAAAAAAAAATGTATATTCTGGCATAATAAAAGAATAAAATGCACGTTTGCACTGATGTAATACACTTATAAATGTATCAGAACTGCATAATATATTCGGTTGTTAATTTATCGTTGTTACCAGTTGATTCAAAAATGTGACCATTATCAGAGTATCATAAACGTTTATTGAATAAAGTTATTTACATGAAATTTTCAATGTGGGCTCCTTTAGCATAGTACACTTTACGTAAACGTAAAAATAACTACACTTTACGTAAACGTAAAAATAACTACAATTTACGTAAACGTAAAAATAACAGCTAAAACTCAAACAATATATTCGTTATTTAATTCGAACTTGATGGTTATATACATACATATAGGATTTATAGTTGTGTTTAGTAGGAAGTGTGATCTTTCAATTGTGTTAAGAAGAGATATTCTTTATTTCGAATTGCTATTCTTCCCGCAATGGAAATATTTGCAACGACAAGTATACCGGAAGCAAGTTCAGCACTTGGTACAATATTAAATTTAAAATTAGGATAATTTTCTCAGTTGTGAGAACCTGTAAATTTATGGCGACAAATAATTTTTCACAAGTAATTGCATTCTGATGCAATACGTGTATTTACTACGATTTAAACTTTCTTAGAAGGATAAATTATTTTAAAAAACATTCAATTAAAACCGGCAGTATAATCAGCAAATAAATAGTTACTTGTAGTTTATCTATTTTATTCAATGAAAAATTATAAAATTCATAACCATCTACACGGTATATTTAAAATTTATTTTTAAAGTATTTTTAAAAAAAGGGCTTTTCATTTAAAATTTTGTATATTTTTTTAACTAATAATTTTGAAATTTAATATACTTTGTGAAAAATTTTAAATGTAAGTAGAAAGCAGATATAAAGTAAATTATTCACTCTAAAATTCATATCTCTTTAAGGGGGATTCATATCTCTTTAAATCGATCAGAAAATCGATTTTTCAAATTTGATTGAAAAATACAATACCACTCTTTCTTTTTCTGATACAGTTTAAATTTTTGTTCTAGCTGAATTAGAAGTATTTTTAATATTTTTTTAAAAAGTTGTTTACATCTGTCAAATCTCAAAACAACTGATTGCCACGCCCCTTTCAAATCAAAACAAATGATACATGCTACTTTTCAGCCTTGCCAAATAACTTAAATTGATTAAAAGAATTTATTTTGATCGGCAACTCATTTGGAAAGAAGTGAAGTGATTAGTTGTAGCTGTTTGTTTACTATCTGGTAACTCACTTGCTGCTTTTTATCTCGTAAAATATAGCCAATATTCTCCATTTTGATCAGATATAAATGCACAAAAACTGAATAATATGCCTCGTTCTAGTAACAAAACGTTTAAAAAAAGGAAGTTTGGAGGAAATTGTAAAGATAGTCCATCTTCTAAGGACTTCAATGAAGTAGAACAACCTCCATTTACGTATCTTAAGAATTCATCGTCAAAATCAAAATTAGGTAAGTTTAATGATGAGTATGTTTCATTTTTAGATTCATCTGAAAATTTTTGTGAAATAATTGACATTCCACTGTTTTCTAGTGCCTTGAAACAACATATATTATGTGTAAAATGTAAAAAACAAGGTATCAACATCAAATTTGGTCGCCAAATTCAGGGTTTGGCTACAGAGTTATTAATATGCTGTGACTTTTGTGGTCTTATTCAACCTGTTCTCAATACCAGGTTTACTAAAATTGTAGTTAATAAAAAAGATACAAAAATGTATGAGGTGAACACTAGACTTGCATATGCTATGAGGTCAGTTGGAAAAGGAGAAGCAGCTGCAAAAATATTTTGTGGAGTTATGAATTTGCCACCTCCACCAAAGCGGTTTTACGAGTCCATGCATGCATTAAATCATGCGACAGAAAAAGTAGCTAAAGTGTCTATGGCATTAGCTGCTGCCGAAGCAATATCATTTAATAATGGTAACCCAAATGTACCTGTGGGTATAGATGGTACCTGGCAGAAAAGGGGCCATACTTCTCTAAATGGTGTTGTTACGGCAGTTAGTATGGACACTGGGAAAGTTGTTGATGCCGAAATATTATCGAGAAAAGGCTCATGCCATTTTAACGGCAATGTACATAGTGATGAGTGTTCGGCAAATTACTTCGGAAATAGTGGAGGAATGGAAGTTGAAGGTGCCCTTCGTATCTTCCATCGCTCAGAGATGTTACATAATTTACGATGTACACAATATTTGGGTGATGGGGACTCTAAAGCATACAAAGCAGTTTTAGAATCTAAACCTTAAAAAAATGTCAACATTGAAAAATTAGAATGTGTTGGTCATGTTGAAAAAAGGATGGGGACACGACTCAGGGCATTAAAATCAAAATTAAAAGGTACAAAGCTCGAGGACAAAAAATCTCTAGGAGGCCGTAATAGATTGACAGATGCAGAAATAGACAAATTGCAAAGATACTATGGTTTGGCTATTCGAAATAACTCGGGTAATTTGTCAGCCATGAAACAAGCTATTTGGGCTACATTTTTTCATAAAATCTCAACAGATTTGAATCCACAACATGGTTTATGCCCCATGGGAGATTATTCGTGGTGTGGATATAATAAGTCCATACTGAAAGGGGATACATACAAACATAAACACAACTTACCTATTGCAATTATGAATTGCATAAAAAAGGTATTTAGAGATCTTTCAAACCCTGAACTTCTGTCTAGATGCTTGCACGGTAAAACTCAAAATTGTAATGAAAGCTTAAATAGTGTTATCTGGTCCATAATTCCAAAAACTGTTTTTGTACAATTGGGTACTTTAAAAACTGGAGTATATGAAGCTATATCTTTGTATAATCAAGGCTTCATTACCAAATTAAAAGTTTTAGATACATTAAATATTCAACCTGGATTTTACACATGTCGAGCATTGCAAGAAGCTGATCATGCACGTATAAGAAAAGCGGAAAAGGCAGTTTTACAAAGAACAAAAGAAGCTAGAATTAAAAATAGACAATTAAAATGTAGACAAGAAGATGATCTTGCAGATGATCCCAGCAATCCAAGTTATGGTTCTGGTATGTATTAGTTAATGGTAAGTTTTTACTTAAAATCACTATTTCTCAAAAATGTAAATTTCAACACAAAAGGAACATTTTTGAAAAACTACTTATTTAATAGCTTTGAAATTTTACACATATATTAATATTATACAAATAAATATTTTAATGAGAGATTTTGTCAAAAAAATTATTCAAAAAAAAAATTATGGGTTAAAATGTACAAGAATTTTCAACGTTTTAAAATTTTTGATGTGTTAGTCCACGTATGAATTTTTTAAAAAAAAACTAATCAAAATTTCAAAAAAAACTCTCATTAAAATAATAAAAACAGTGTAATAAATCTACAAAAAAAATTCATGACTGTACAACTGGTCAATTTTTCAAAAATGTTCCTTACGTTTGGTCATTTTTAACATTACAGAGATAGGAAAAATGCTGCGTGAAGTGACCCCCTTAATAAAATGTTTATTTGCAATTTCATATCCTATTAATACCTGGGAAGTTTAAACTTTTTTTAATCTGGTAAGAAAAAACCATTATTAAATTCAAACAACAGATAAATTTTACAGATACAACTTTTTTTAAAAAAATTTTGATATTTATTTCGAAATTTTTTGAATTTGGTATACCTAATTTGTAAAAGTATTGTATACAGAATTATGTTACATATTTTACAGAAAGTGAGGTTTCTTAATATAGCCCACCATATGAAAAATATAAATACAAATATGCATCTTGTGTTAAATTTTTCATTCTTCTACGCAAAATTTATTTTTTGTATTTCAGTCATTTAAACTGTTCAGGCAGCATGTAGGTTTCTATATTTAATCATAATTCTTGATCAGTAGAAATTTTCCTCTGGATTCAATTTCGTTTTATCAAGGAATTCTTCTGATTAAAAATCTGTGTATCGCCGTAGCAAATATTTATTCAAGAAGAAAAAGACAGGATTTCCATTAGGTTCATTAGAGATCTAGATGACTATTCCAAAATCATCTCTTGCAATCTAGAAGAAGCTGTTTGTGATTATAATGTTCAGTTGAAATTTCTTTCCGAAGAAAAGGGTTTTGCTTATATATATATTTTTCAGTGTCTATTGATTAAATCGAATCATTCAAATCTCAAGGTTGGGCTAGTACGGCATTGATGCCCAAGGCCTGACATAATTTAAAAACATCCAGAGATTTCACGATTGGAATCGCTTTCTTCGTTGGTGTTTTCTTTTGTTTGAAAAATTCAACAGATTCAGTCTCTGTGTTGAGTTTTACTCTAAGGCCCAAAGCCTCGCATATCTTGAACACCATGAAGGAGCTTACATTTGGGATGTATTTAATTTTTCCCGTCTCCTTGTGTGTTTGTGGTGGGTGTTCTCTTTCAGCCGAAATCAAAAGTTGGGCATTAATATATAAGCCCTCGCAAAGTTTTTTTTCTTTGAGCTCTACAACCAATCTATTTTTCTTGGTGTTTGCTCGATTGGCAAGGTACAACGTAACCAAGTCCTTAATGAGTTCCAAAATCAAATTATGAACAACAATATCCAAGAAATAAAGAGGATGTCCTTGGAAGTACTTTGCCACCACACACGAGATCAAGCACAGACTTGTCTCAAAAAGAAAATTAACAACCATGGTTAATGTTTACCACAGGTGTAAAATTAAGCACTTTAAATAAGTTTAAAATTTACTCAAAACGCAAAGCACTCGATCACAAATAAATGACTTTTTAAATGAATCAAAGTATTACATCGGTATTGTTGTCCTTTTATCTGTTGTCATATACGATTGTTACGCAGCAAAATATATTGTTTATCTACATGTGTCATTGTTGTGAGATAAACATATATTGTTTAGCAACAGAAAAAAAGTTCTTTATAAAAAAACATGATCAAAATTATATATAATAAGTACAATGATAAATTTGTTAGGGTATTCCAAATGGTTTGTACATGATTTCAAATTTTAAAATTTCCAGTTATCATAACGAAAGAGAAGTTTTGTATTTAATTTTGGTCCTGCACAAAATTTTTATCTGTGATCTTTTCTAGCATTTAAAGATTGTGTAGTTCAAGGGGAAATTCTTAATAGCAATGTTTTTGATAAGACAAAGCCGATGAACAAATTGTGAAATATAATTTTGAGTTTTTTACTTCAACAGAAATTAGTTAATATATATATGGAAAAGTTCATTTCAAGAGAAGCACCGAAATATTTGTTTTATAAAAGCAGCTGTGGTGTTTCTTCTAACATCGAAGTTTAAACCTTGTAGATAATACGGGGTTATTAATTATTGGATTGAGACTAAATCAAAATATATGCAGCATTTTAATTATTCTACCTTATTATCATGTTTCCTCATGCACACTTTTTATCCATGATAATGTTTTCAATAACATCAAACTCTTAATAATTCATTTAGACAAAATACGAGCACAATTTATCTATTGCATACTACTGAAGAATACAGTCACTAGAAATATATAATTTACTGTCTTCATTTAAAAAAATCAAACTAAGAATTATAATCATCAATTATCAAACTACTTTGGACCGTGGGTAGCCTAGTGGTTAGAGCATCGGACTCGGGTTCTATGCCCGATGCCACTAAATACCACCGAGTATAAACGGAGTACGTGCTCGTTAAATCAGTGGGTCCGAAAGTCTTGAGATCTGTCACAGCAGAAACCACGAGTGCAGGGGGGTGGAGAATATTTCCCTCCCCTTCAGTTCCATGCCAAAATTGTGGAGGTGGAGATAGGTGGTGTCACCATCTATCGTTAAGAAGTCCAACCTGTCTCACAGGCAATGGCAACTTTCATTCCTTCAATGCGGGAAGGACACGACAACAACAACATCAAACTACTTCAAAATAATTTAAAGAGATTTTAAGATACATCGTTAATATTTTGGACAATTATAAAATTGAGAGCAATTATACATATAAGCACATGAGTATGATAAAAGTACATTTATTCTAGCATGGTTAATTTAACATATTTTATATCTTTATCCTATACTTATAGTTGCTATACTTTTCTGCGCTACGTATGAATTTATGACCTACATATATATTCATATAGTTTTTAATAACTTAAAATATTACGAATTAAATTATTAATGTATGTAATTAAGTTTGCTTTTTTGCTTTGATGACGCATGCAATGTGTGTATTATCTTCAAGTAATGCCCATACATAAAATATTCGGATTTTTTTGCACAGTGCACTGTTTTAAAATGATGAACACAATTTAATTTCAGAAGTATATATTATGTCTGATACCAATAATTAATTCTACAAGAGGTATTATTTAGGATGTAATTACAGTAGAACGTCATTTATTCGAATGTTTACTATCCGGTGCGACAAATATCCGAATCAAAGTCCGAATCCGTTTTCGAACAGTGCAATGCTCAACGTTTGTTTTCTGTGTGGCTAAAAGTGACGGAAAAACTCAAAGTGAAGAATATTTGGGTGTGTGATTTGGTAAACATCTGCGCATATTAGGTCTGATTATTTTGAAGTGAGTTGGTGTATACGTGCTCTTTTGTTGAGTTTTGTTGATGTAGAAACCTGAATGGCATGCGATGCAGAAGACTGGATTTCAAATGCTAAATGATGACGAGATTGTGACTTCCGTGCAAGAAGAATCCAACCCTGTCGACGATGAATCGGATGAAGACGAGGACAACAACAACAAAGAAAGTAACAAATGCTGACGCGTTTCTGCGTTAAAAACATCTATGGAATGGTACGAACAACAATCAGAGTGCTGTCCTACTCAACTACTGCTGCTAAAGAGAATCAGATACCTTGCATTGAAAAAACGAAGGAAATAAGCGAGACAGAGAAAAATAAGTGATTTTTTTCCACAATCAAGGTAAAATTGCGACATTTTTCACCTATTTTGCTTTCTCTTTTGAAGCACGTTTCCCGCAAGTGATGATTTTTAATATTTGTATAGTGTCCTGTTTCATAAACTGCATGGATCTCTCATTCGCTTTTTAATTATCCAAACAATCACGTATCCGAACAGTGTCCAGTCCCAACTGATTCTGATAAACGACATTCTTCTATCTAAGACTGTAGTATCATGGCGAGGATCCTTCGAGATACTCATTATATCTTCGGTCTAATTATCAGAATGCGTAACTCCTTCTGGGGTGCTAATTTGATATAGGATTGCTATGTACCAAGTTGTTTATGTTCGCAAAGATGGGCAATAACATTAGAATATGATTACCTTGATATTTTTATCGTGTGGTTATGTGGTTGCCATGGGTATAACGTATATTACAGTTAATTTATTATTTTTTTTCATGGTAACTTTCAGACGATTTTAATTCAATTTCTTTAAAAATTTAATCATTTCCATTGCATTTGTTCTTTAATCTACTTTTTCAGTCTTCTGTTGCATTTTGTGCTATTTTTGAATATTTATTTTTCTAATATTATTGGTGAGTACCAAGATTTTTTTTTTTTTTTAAGAATGAATGTTGTGCTTTCAATAATCATTATTATAAATCGCTCATTTTCACTTTATTTTACTTTTAATAATGCTTTTTGAAGTCCCTTGTTTAATGAAATTCATTTAAGGTACTCGCATTTTTTGGAATATTGCAAGTTATTAGAACTTATTACTTTATATTCATTATTAATTTTAATACATATTACGTAATTATTTTATTTTTAATATAATTTTTATATAGTAATTGCTTTTATATTATTTATTCACAATAATTATTTTTTTACTTTTTTATAAATATTAAAAATATTATTTATTTATAATTAGTATATTATTTATAATTATTATCATTATATATATAAGCATTATTATATACAATAATTATTTTACTGGAATATTATATATAATTGTTATTATATAAAAATTATATGAATATTCTCATTAGTATAATTACTATTAAATTACATTATATGATAATAATAAATATATTACATAATATTACTATTATATATAATTTTAATTTTGTATTGATATTCAATATTGATTAAAATTGGTTGTTTTTAATCTATTCCTATATTCTTCATATAAAGTATATTTCAAAACAGTTTTTTACAAATATTTCCCTGACGAATTTTACGGCTAAGCCGCCATCTTGGATTCCATGTAACTCAACTACGAGCACTGCCTGTCACAATTAAGGAATCGTATCAAACAGTACTTGGAACGTAGCACTCCTATATCAAACTAGTTCGCTTTGTGGATTTACGCATTTTCTGATAAATAGACCGACGATATCCAACGCTTGTCATTCAGCAATGTCTCTGGGGGTTCCGAAGCAGTACAGCAGACATCCTTTACTAACTGGCGAAAGTAGGTTCAATTTTGACACCCATCTAAAGCAAAGAGTAAGCTTAAAGTAATGCAAATGTTTCTTCCTCTTATAGGGATCCACATTCGTTAAACAAGAGGATTGGTAAGCAAGTAGTATCAAATTAAATAAACTGTATAACAAAAATATAAATGTTGCGACGTAACAAGAGATTGAACACAAATTAAATTAATTATTTGATAACACGAACTCATTTAATGAACTCATTTTAATGTGTGATTTATAAAAGAATTTTTTTAAAAATGGTAATAAATAATTAACAAGAGGCTGCACAATAGAAATGATCGTACGGGTATCGCATGAAGGGAACGATCATCCAAGTTTCCTAAATATTTATACCCCATGGCAAAGTAAACAATCTTGATACCACAAGTTGATAATGTGGTTCCCTAGTCGATCCCTAAGTGGATCCCTATTCAACAAAAAATCATGTTAAACAAATTTCAAGTATGTGTGGGTCTAACAATTCCGAATGAAGTTTAACCTTACATGTAAGTGTTATCAGTGGAAACACGCGGTAGAAGTTAACTTCTTTGGCTTATATGAATTGTGAATTGTTTTTGTTTTGCTTTATTTTAAATTAATCTTATACATATATAATTAACAAATTTATTATTATCATTATTATTTCAAACTGTATTTAAAGAAATAATTAGGATGGAAAAGGTATAAGAAAAAACACAAATTTTCTTTTTCAATACATGATACTAAAAAATTAAGAATTCGATCGTATTGAAAAATATACTTACACCAGTAACTCTCGCCTCTTAGTAAATAAAAAAAAACAGAACTTCTAATTTGTATTTTCTAATAGTCTCTAAAATTGAAGTATAGCATGATGTTAGCACTTTCATAACTTTATAACCAAGTGGATTTTCGCAAAACCAATTTTCGGTGGATCTCTACGCCGTAAAATAAACATGGATGCCGAATTTCAAGTCTGAATCTAATAGAGCAAAAACGAAATTTTTATTATCAATACCGTTGAGAGTCGTTCTCCAAAACAACAATTTTTAGCGGATTTCAATTTAATAGAAGAAAAATGCGAACCAAATTTCATTATTATAGTCCTTGTACGAAAATAGAAATTTTTTTTTGTCCATACGCCCAGTAACCACTGCTCCCTCAGGAGTCGATTTCCATTAAATATATCCTTAGTGGATCCCTATTCAACAAACGAAACATGTTAAAAAAATTTCAAGTACGTGGGTCTAACAATTCAGAAAAATATTTTTTTTTCTTTAACTCCCCTTGACTCCTCGCAACCCTCCTTAGGGGTCGATTTTCGTTTTACTCTGTTAGAGGAACTCTATTCCATAAAATGAACATGTTTACCAATTTTCATGCAGGTAGATGTAATAGTTTAAAAACGGAGATATTTATCTATTACGCCCCTTAATCCCCCGAAATAGAACTTGGGGAATGATTTTCACGTAACCCATTTTGTAGCGTATCTCTACTCTATGAAAGGAATCTGCTTACCAAATTTCAAGGCTTTGCGTCTAATAAATTAAAAATGGGAAAAGTTATTTTTAACGCCACTTGAACCCCCGCAACGCCACCTGGGGGGGTCGATAATCACAAAACACATTATATAGTGGATCTTTACTCCATGAAAGGATTCTGATTATCAGATTTCAAGACTGTACTTCTAGTTGTTAAAAAATGGAAATAATTATCTCTAACGGCCCTTAAACCCCTCGCGACACCCCTTGAGGTTAATTTCCCCAAACCTATTTTATAGCGGATATTTACTCCATGAAAGATACGTGCCTACCATTTTTCAGGCAGGTAGATCTAATAGTTTAAAAACAGAAATATTTATCTATTACGCCCCTTAATTCCCCTCAACGCCACTTGATGTCTGTTTTCACAAAACCCAGTTTGTAGATGATCTCTACTTTATGAAAGGAATCTATTTATCAAATTTAAAGACAGTGCGTCTAATAGTTTAAAAAAGGAAATAATTATTTATAACGCTCCTTAATCTCCCGTAACGCCCCTCGCGGTTCAAATTTCACAAAATCCGTTCTTAGCGGATCTCTACTCTATGTAAGGAAAATGTCAACTAAATTTCAAGTCTGTCGGTTTAATAGTTGCGAAGATATGGTGAAGAGTGAGTCGTTTTTCTCTCTCCTTTATATATATAGATGAAATTCCGTAGTAAAATGCTTAACTACATACATTTACTCATGTTGGTATACTTCTAGACCCAGACAAACACTTACACATTCTTACACATACACAAATACATCCCTTTCTTACGTTCTTTGCATATCGGGTAACGGAAATTTTTCCCTACCGTCCCTAAAGAAGTTAACTTCCAATAAATAAATAAATAAACCACAAGGGACATGTACTTTCATAAATGGTCTTTATAATTTTTCACAAAATCATTCGACTTTGTGTAATATGTACAAGAAAATTTAAAACAAACTGTTATTTTAAAAGCACATAAAAACAAATATTGTTCAGTACAAGCATACAATTAATAAAAATATAACACATAATATAAAGAAAATACAGTGAAAAAAAATCTGAAAATCTATTATAAGTATTCGTAAGCAGCTCGGTTGAAATTATTTGTTCGAATTCATAACACTGAGCTATTTTCAATAAATACTTTCTTGTTTTTCTGACACGTCGAGAATAAATTTGACTTGTGTTTTCAAATACACACACACATATTTATTAAAAAAGAGATCTGAGAATGCGCATTTATTCTGACAGTCAGAAACTTTAAGATTATTTAAGATCCTCATGCAACCTTATGCATTAAGGATTACAGAGAAATATACCCACACAAGACAAAGTTCAAAAGTGTGTACCGATTGATTCATATGTAGTGTGACCAATTTTAAAAACATATAACTATGAATGGTAAATTTGTATTGTTTTGCAGCCAGTTATATTTTAAAAATAAAGCATTTAAATTACCAATCTAACTATTTTTATTAGTGGGAGTATATTATGGGTCCAAAATTAGATTCTCAAAGCCGAAACGAAACATTAAAGCTTTTGAAAGATGTTTGCTGGAACTCGGATGTAAATAAAGCATTTAAAAATCAGAAAAGACATTTTGCTATAATGAATTACTATCTAAACTTCGAAAAGAATTAAAACCGGGAAATAACAGATGGACTTTTAATGGATTTCTTGGCACGTATAATGACTCTTGGGCATATAGGATACTAATTCCAAAATTAAGGAGAATACTTACCCTTTTGTCCGATTTCCTGACTGCCTCGTATATTTTCCAGACCAGCTCGGGCCCCGCACTGCCGATCTGTCTCCCGATCTCATAATATTGGGTGATGGGATTCGTTTCGGAGGGTTGGCCTGGCTTGAATTTGGCAAACATATCGGAAGCTCTTCTTCCTGCAACTACTGCGTTGGCTATCGATCAACTTTCATTGGTATCAGTCCTTTGGTTTCACACCTGAAACAAACCAAAAGCCACATCAACCACCATCAAAGCTGAATAAATACAAAATCCAATTTACACTCATGAAATAAATTAAGAGAATTTGCATATTTTATCAAATTGCATGAAAAGTACTGAACTGAATGAAAAACCACTACTTATAGATAAAAATGCAAAATTTGTACGGCAAATACGTAAGCATACAAGTGTGTGTTGGCGGATACAGCAGTATAAAAACAGGCTTTATAAGCGCGTGTAGGTTAAAACGCATTTAATTCGGCTATACACTTTGGCGAGTTTTTTATGTTAATTTGAAGCAATTGACTCAAATCAAATTACAACAATAAAAATGAGTAACCACCAACATTTAGAGGATGGAATTATGTGGCGAGTTGCGGGGAGGCTAAATGCAGGCCAATGCCAAGTCCAGATTTGTAGAGAGAAACTTATGAAACAGTTCCAGGATACTGGATAAATCGAGAGAAAGCCTAGACAAGGTCGTCCAAGAGCCTCGACGGCCAGAGAAGATCGAAATTTTTCGATTATATCGAGGCGTAACAGCTCCCTCGTTACTTGTATGAAGCCGAAGATACCCGTATATGAAGACCTGCTGTTTGTGTCCCGCTCACGTCTACGAACAAGAGAGCCTATTTAGTATAGTGCAGACAGCATACAAATTGGAGTATGGATCAATGGGTGACCATTCTATTCACCGAAGAGTCCCATTTCATTCTAAACACTGATTCTTGTTTTACGTTCATATGATAGAACCAGAGACCCTCCAATGTCCGCGAAATCAACAGTTATGGAGGAGGAGGTTTAATCGTCTGGACAGGTATCATGTTAGATGGCCTCTTCATATCTTTGAAAAAGGCTGTATGAATGGTGTGAGATATAGGGATGAGGTCTCAGAGTCCTATTTTCGCATTTTCAGGATGCATGTGGCCCCGATTTCATTTTAATGGATGATAACGCGAGGCCACATACAACTCTTCTGGTCGACGGATTTCTAGAGAGTGAGGATATTCGCCGTATGAATTGGCCAGCCAGTTCTTCGGACCTCAACCCTATAGAGAATGGTTGGAACGTTCTCTCGAGGGCAATTGCAAACTCGCAACTCCCCTCCAAGAACCATCCAGGATATGAAAACAGCATTGCTGAACGAGTGGAACGAATTGCCTCAACTGATATAAACTGCCTTATATCAAATATGACATCACGCGGCGAGGTCTCTATAGCTGTAAGAGGGGGCCATACCCCCTATTAAATAATTTCTTTTGATTATTCTACAGTCGCTGCTTCTTATCATCCGACTCCAATGAGTTTTACGCACGATCTTGCGTGTTTATTGCATTTGTTGAATAGTTATTTGTATTGTATTGTAGCAATGTATGTGCATATCAAATTTCATTAAAATCGGTCAAGTAGTTCTAGAGATAATCGATCAAGTCTGCAAATTCTCTCAATTTCTCACACTAGTGTATATCAAACTGAAGCAAATTTCTTTGCGTCTGTAGTAATATTTCCAAACACATTTCTAGTTTTTCTTGGAGATTCAGTTAACAAACAATTATATTATCCATGTCAAATGTGCAACAGTTTATTTTTAGAAAAGTATTGGTCGACTTATTTATTGTGTGACTAATTGCATTATATTTATTAGTGGATATTTTATTTAAGGATTTATAAAAATATAAATATCTCTGTCTCATTTTATCACGTGATTCATTGTTTGAAGAGAAACGATAAAAGTTGAGTAGCTGATGAAATCCCATACCCAAATGCTAACTGCAATGGACTTAAATCTGAATGTGTTAAACTTGTTACTTGTACAAGATACATGCAACCACATTTTTTTCCTATGAAAGCACAAGTAATAGCTGTCTTGAGCATATTGTTAATTTTGCGTGCAATTTCAAATTTAATTATTAAATAATAATCTGTTTACATACATGAAATCTCTTAAAATGCTTTCAAAACAAAAAGTTCTTTCTAAGTGTTTTCCTCGTGTATTGTTCATGTTTCTAAATGAAGTGGATTTATTTAAAGGCAAAAACTCGCATTAAAAAATACAAATGGCTAAAAACGAGAGATGTATCAGTTATTTGACCATGACGATACATGAATAGAGCCGATCGTGTGCAACAAGTGACTGGTTCTGAAACAAATTTGAGCTAGTAACATTTAGTTTTATTCAAATTAACTATTCTGATAAAAGTTTTATCGAAATTTTCTGCTTCGCTTTTTTTTAACTAAGCGTCTTTTATAGTTATCAGAAATAACATTTTTAAGATGAAACAGCATTCTAATGTAAGGTTTCAAACAATTTCTAAGGAAATACTCTAAAGATAAAATTTTTAGAAACATTGTACATTGAAAAAGTACTACATTCGCTTGCAGTTTTTGTCTTCAGCCCATGTATGTTTACATGAATAAATAAACATTGAAAATAACATTGAACATTGAATAAATAGAATTCAAATAACAAAGAAAAGAAGTAAGGATAGAAATGCATAAATAAATAGCGAAATCCTTTTGAAAAACACAGGGTTGCAGAAAGGTAGCATACAGTAGATTATTAAAATGAAAATATTACTTTATTATATTATACGTGTATTACGTTGAATTCATTTAAATGCATTTCACTTAGAAAGGAAAGGAATGCAACAGTGAGTTCCAAATATTTTTTTAGCATCAACAAAATGTATTTTATCTCAAATGCAACTACAAAGTTTACTTTATAAATTCATACATGACTTTTCAGCTATTGTTTTTTTATTTAAAAACGTGTTACAAGCATGGGCTCAACAAGGAACAATGAAATTCAAAAAATATGCTGAATCACAAATTAAATGATACAAAAAGCAGCAAAATATCAAATACTAGGAACATAATTTAAAAAATATCCGCTTTTCGTCTCGCAATAAAAACATTTTAGTTTATAAAACGCAAATAAAAAAGTAAGCTTCTTTAGACACAAAATTTTGAGGTACGATTAATTTTTTATGGATATTAATTTTTATTTATTGCTTTACTTCTAAAATGTTTAATTAAAGTTTTTTCATTAATTGGAAACTTCAGCTGCTTTAATGTAATAAATAATATGCATTTATAATACTTCCAATAATAATCAAACAGACAGAGAAAGCATATTTTTCTATTTTTTTTTCTATGGAAGTCTTTTCAACCTACTGTTTTTAACTTCTCATTTTTGTCAAATGTCCTCCTATTATGCTGTATTTTCCGGAATAAATAAAATAAATCCAAGAACAGCCAAAGGCATTATGTTTACTTTCCCACAAAAGTTAATAGTTTGCTTGAGCCTGAGAAGAAAAATTTAAACAGCAACCCATTTTCGTTGAAATTTTTCTCGTCTTTGAACTCTTTGAAGAAAACAAGCGCCAAAGGAACTGTAAAGCAATTTGGAAATGCAAGAATGCAAAATTGGAACCGTTAGAAGTTTGTTATCTTACTTAGACAGCAAAACTTTTTATGAGATACACAATGTAAAAAAAGTTAAATCCGTACTTCACAAAAGTACAAATTTGCTTCTATAGAATAATTATTAAATAAAATTAAATATTGCGAAAAGTAGTTTCAATTTTTATAATTATTTTTTTTCTATTTAGTGTTCTATCGAATCGATGTAAGATCAATAACTCATTTTTAAAGATCTTACTGTTATCTTGAACCTAAAAAATGGAGTTTACTTCTGTTTAGAAAAATGTGTATTGAATCAGATTCTTATGTAAAATTTCAGATTCCGGTCCATATAAAAAGTTTGAATGTTTATAACATTTTATCTTATTATTCGTCAGATGATTCTCTTTGTATTGGCTAAGTGCAGTTATTGGTATTGTATATGATTAAGGTATAGAAAATTATAACTTCCTAAGTCTTATGGCATCAATTTTTAATAACAAATGACCTTTTTTTATCTTAGTAGATTTTGATTTATTACTTAGACAAATCTTAGATTAATTTATTCAACTTCAAAGCAAGTTCTCAGTATTATTTCAAGTGCATCGATTTTTTTGGTTTAATCTGGTTAATTATGAATTATAACAGACAAACCCAAGTTTCCAATTTATTCATGTCCATTATGTAGTATTAAAGAATATAACATTCATATTGAATTTTAATGTCAAAGCCTAATACTGAGCTTAACATCTATTTTTTCTGCCTAAAATGCAATTTCTTACATTATATTTATTACCACCATTTAATGGGATTTTTAAAAAAGAAAATCATATATTAATAATTTTTTAATTTATAATTAATTTTAAATATTCACATAATTTCTTATGCAGTTTACATGGATACATCGATATTCCTCACCAAATGTGATCAATAATACTATATTTTTTTTTTTAAAAAGCGAATAATTTTTAAAAAAACTTTTTATGAAGAACATTTTTATGTACAATATTTAATTTCACTTAAATCTTCAAACTAACAATGTAATGAAAAACATTGACGATTTGTGATAGAGTTTAGTAAGAAAAAATATTCTATTTATTTCCCTCTTCCTTTATCTCTTTAATACCTTTACTGCCATTTTTAAAATTGTTTCTATAATAACCTTTTCAGATTATAGCAAATGCAAAAGAATGTGATTGAAAACATTATTATTGAAATTATAAACATAAAAGGGAGGTGTTTGTCTCAATTCATTTCAAATGTTCTAAAACCGTACCATTCGAAAAAAGAAATAAATCCTTCAAACAATAATATTTCTTTATAAAATATATTCCGAATTAATTTCGAAGAATGCACCTTTCCAATTCATTCAATAATTTTTCCATTTATTGAAGTAAACCTCTTATCCATACATCAATAAACGGGAAAGAGAAACTTAATCTAAACAGGAGTGCATTTATTTCTTTATAACGCTGTAAAAACGATAACATATTCAATAGGGAAAGATTTAAAATAAAAATACCAAAAGCAAACTTTTTAAAATGTTAAAAACTCTTATTGGAATTTCATAAAAGCTGCAGTATATCATTCGAAACCCACTTAAAACTAGATAGAAAATTTCTATTAGAAGGTGAAAACTTTCAGACCTACTTTAAGTTTTAAATTGAAAAACGTAATTCTGCTAATAACGGGGGCTATTACCTTCTCAATGTTTTTTTTAATATTTATGTATTTTTCATAGTTTTGAAAGTAGCATATTATTTTGAGAACATGGTAACATTGGTTGTTTATTAAAAATATAGAATTTATATATACATGAAATTGTACATTATATATATATATATATATATATATATATATAAAGTCATTTTTTAAAAAATGTTACTCTATTAAAAATAATTTAAGGTATCCAACTACCCTGAAATTGTTAATTTTGCCAAAAAGAGACAAATTTTGTATGATCTTTTCTTATAGGCCATTTTATTAGCTTTATAAAAATACCAATTTTATTATTTTCTGTTTACTAGAATAAAAACTACAAGTGTTTTAATAAAAGCAGATGCCATTACTTTAAGCGAGAAATCATGCTTTAAAATGCGTTTTACTCGAAATTTTTTTTTTTTTTTGTTCTTTTGAAAATGTTCAAACGGGGATAGAGATGGCTAAAAATGTTTTGAAAATAATTAATTGAAATTTTTTGTGTATGTTTTGTACAATAGTAGAAGTGTTTTAACGTTCAGATTTATCAATCCCTGCTTTATTACAAAATTTACAGCTTTTATGTGAATATAATCACTGTTTTTTTCGCAATTTCATATAATAACTACGGTAAAGTGCTCTAGTTTTTGTAAAAATTAAAATATCCCTTATCCTGAAGGTCATTTTAAAAATGAATAGCATAGCAACACACCAGAATTGAAAAATCAAAAATTTGTTCATAAGCATTTGGTACAGAATAGGCCACATTTATGCTATTTTTTGTAAATGTTTACCCATTTTTTCCCATCTTAGTAATAATAATTTCTTTTTCTGTTCTTAATTTTAACATTTTAACACACTAATTAAACCTAAAAACAAAAAAAATTTCCATATCTTCATTTTTAAAAAAAAAAAAAATGGTTGCTGGACGCTGCTTTAATGACGTTTATTATAAGTTCCTGGTTTAAGCTTAGTGCTTCTTTAACTCTTTCATGCTTGGAGGTACATATTTTGTACCACCAATTGTTATTCGTTTATTGTGTGGTGGTACATTAAAAGTACCACTTGATTTAATGTCTCAGAAATTGACGCTATATGGTACATCCTCTGAGTAAATACAGAGGTCATCTCTTAGTAGCTACTCAGGTTTCCAACATATATCATAAGCTAATTGTATGCAATGGGTTTATGCAGTGGTTCATTCATTAATCAGTTGTAAGTCTGTTGAATGGAATTTTTTGGAAGAGACTAATTTGTGAGTTTTTAGGTGTAAATGAAAGTGATTCTTGCAATATCTGATGCAATTCAGTTAAGTACATATATTATGTAACAAAATAAGTCAATATTACAATAATTAGTACCTCACATGTGCATTGCTAGTATGAACACGCCAGAGACCCAAAATTGTGCCAACACGTTATTGAAGGCCATTTTCTTTACAAATACAAAATGCATTCCATTTATTTTTCGCAAAAATGGACATGTTTATTGTGCCAGATAGGTTTGTCGTAAGTTACATTTTTTTAAATAATAATAATATTTATTAAATAATTGTACATACAAAATTACACAAATGTCATGAATGAGCTATACTTAGAGGTGAAGAAAAAATAAATGCAATAATGCACTTCTTGTATATGTTTGCTAAATAAAAATTTGGTAAAATAAAATAATGTATGGAATTGAGTATTTAAAATTAAAACTATCGTTAGGTAAATTAGGACCAAACTAAAATTAAGCTTCCAACATTAGATTAGGAAAAACTAGAACTGTTTTAATATATGGGATGAATAACAGTATAAGATGAAGTGATTTTTTTTCTAACTGTAAAAAAAACAGAATGGATGAGTTGTGTCTGCAAAGTTCCATTGTGCTTAGGGAAGAAAAAATCATGTTTTCTGAACTATTATACTGTTTGAAGCTCAAATTCTAACACGATTAGGGACATTTAGAAATATTTTTCTCACTAAACATACTAAATTAGATGATATACATATTTTAATTTTCTATTTAGAAAACACCGCATACATTGAAATATAATACAAATTTATAGCTTTAATTTTAAAAAAAAAAATCTATTGAGAAATTTTCTGACACATTAGTTTTAGGATGTTTAGAGGGAAAAAATTCAAAAATTTAAAATTTTAATTTCAAAATTACATCTGTTTTGAATTATAAACACTGAATGAATAATACACATTTACTTTGAAATTAGAGCTTGAAACATTACTTCAGCTCCCGGAGGAAGAAAATCACGTTTTATTAATCGGAATCTTAATTTTAAACCTTTCTTAATCTTAAATCGGAACAACATTATTGAACTTGTTGCTTTTTGTTATTAACAATGAAGGTTTTTCATTAAAACAACATTGTTACAATGTAGACAAATCTATCTGAATATCATAAATGAAATAATTCCGAGTCATACTCTGTATGATTTACAATTATATTAAAAATTGGTGTTATTTTTTGCGAAGCAATTAATATCTTCTTTAATCAAAAGCAATTAGACTGATGAGTACGTCCGACGAAGAACAAAAGAATTCTCTAGAGCAGAAATATGTTTCATCCTAAAAGTTCTAAAACTCGAAATTGAAAGACGAGTTCTTGAAATTCACGATTTCGCTGTTGCAAATATTCGGAGTTTCTTCTAACAAGCTTAAGTTTCTCACAGCACGCTCTCTATTCCGAAAGACCACAGAATTTATTCTTAAAAATCCATTCCCCATCAAATCCAAAAGAACGTCTCCTTTCATTTAGGGCCTTCATTGCAAATCTGTATCGCATTTTTCACATTATTTCCTACGCATACAACGCTTTGTTCTTATCTCTAAAGACAATTTCTGTTCCTTGAAATACGGCTTTTAGATTGTATGCTAAGAATAAATTTTTAAACATGAGTCTTCGATAGTTGCTTCGTACAAATATTGATCGGCTGTTTACTTCCCTTCAAAATCCTATAAAAATTCATGTTGAAATATATAGAAAAATTTTCCAAACACTTCACTCTTCAATGTTTTTGTGGATTTATGAATATTTAAAGTAAAAACATCCGTAAATAGTAACATATTGATGGAACTTTCAATCGATTGCCTTCATGAGAAAACAAACAACTTTTCAAAAAGGGATGAGTTGTTTGTTTTCTAAAAAAGTATGCTCATCTAATGTTTCTTTGTTCTTACTATTTTGTGTCAAAGCATTTTGTCAATAGAATAGAAGAACAAGTATGCTCTTTATAATTATTAAAATCAGAAAATTTATTATTGTACTGTAAAATTGAATTAATAATGCAAAATATTGAGTAAATATTAGAAGATATTAAAAAAACGAAGCGCATTTTAAAGGGTTCAAAGTTGTATTTTCAGTACACTAATAAAATTTTTTTTCATTAACAAAGTAACATTTATGTAAAAAATATATATATAATAATTACAAAATCACATAATTCTGTTGGATAGTTTGTTTTGCTTAAATATTAGAACTTAATAAAACGATGAAAACTAGTAAATAAAACAATTAAATTCGGAAGCTAATTATTTCGGTGCAAAATAAGTTTCGGTGCAATTGTAAGTTTTCTTTATTTTTTAGACAATATTTTTCTTAAAATTAAAAAAAAAATTTTAGTAATAATTTTTTTACTGGCTGTTAACGTCCCAGTATAGTTTAAAAATTAAACTAAAAGAAATTAAATAATCTGACTAAAAATTACATTTTATAAAAGGATTGAACTAATCTACAGTTATTCACTGTTTTATCTTTCAAGATTGTATGTAAAAGTAAATAGCAATGTTAGTTTCTCGAATTTCAATTAATAAGGTATTTATTAGAGAAAGCAATAAAAGTAGAAGATACCTATATATATATATATATATATATATATATATATATCAAGTATATTTGAAATCTATATAACAAATGGCTCATGCTAGAACATGCAAAGTTAATTTTCAGCAAACATCTCAGGATAACTTGTTTGCCTTTTTTAGATTTGAGTTTCGATCAGTAATTTAGATTTTGAGTTGCAGGAGAACAACTAGCTATTATCTGAAATTCCATTTTGTACAAATGAGATCAACATGGGTTTCTACTGTAACTGCCCCATGAGTTTTTGAGGCTGAGTTGAATCTTTAAGATCAGCATTTTACCGCTTTCAAAGTTTCTGACTTTAACCACAGATTTACAGAAGCTTTAATTAGCCCTGCTTTGCATATAACTTTCGTTTTTTTATCAATTTAAAAATATAGTTTAGAGCAGAGGTCTTCAAACTGTGTTCCACAGAGCTTTGGCGTTCTACGAGGCATACCCAGAGGTTCCACGAGTACCAATAAAACTTTGAAAATAAATTTAAAAAGTGCATACGAAATGGATTCGCTTTCTCTAAAAAGGTTGCATAACTACAAGTATCTGAAGAGCACAACCAAGTTAATAAAACTCCAGGTTTTATTCAAACGTAGTAACTTTATTTTTTATTATTTTTAAGCTTTTATTAAAACATGATAAAATAATATTAAAGCGTTTCTTATATGTATTACCAAACATATCATTAATATTACATTGCTTACTACTCCGGGTTCCACAAATTAATTTTATACTCGTTAGTATAACGTTTCGTGAAACTAAGTAGTAATCTAATAGAACGTGCTTCTTTTTTTTTCATTTGTGGAAAAAACATCGCAAGGGAAAGAGCAGGAACAACTTATTGACATAACAACAGATATATCTAAGAATCGACTAAATTTAAGCAAGAACAGCTCCCAAACTATTGGTTGCAAGTTCATGAAAAATATACATATGATTTCTGACACAGCTATAAACGTTTTATTACAATTCAGAACAACGTTTTTAAATGAAAATTAGTTCCCAATGTGTGGGAGTGGCTATGATAAAATATAAAAACAAATTAAACACAGCATATTAAATGCTTCTGTGGATAATTTCAATGGACCAAGATTTAGATACTCTGTAAAACATGCATGCACGTATACCCCTTACTAAATCTAATTCATGTGTAGGTAACGATCGGATCACAAATTAATATTATTAATGAATAGACTGCATTGAAGAATTACATTAAAACTTATTTTTAATAAGCACAATATTTTTTTTACAAAAATTGTTTTGCATATTGTATCAACAGCATGCTGACCTATTTTAGGTATTATTTTAAGATATATTCTTCTAAGGATATGTGTAAGAGAGGAAAGGGGTTCTCCGGAAACGCATTATAATTCAAAGGGTTCCATGGTTCGAAAAACTTTGAAGACTGTTGGTTTTAGAGTTCCAACCCCCATTTACTAAGTTTCGACATTAATCGATGTGATAATTACATCTTACTCAAGCACAAAATTATTAAAGTCATATATATTTTATATTTTCAACATAAAACTTTACTTTTACAATACATTTAAAATGATCTACATTAGTAATTCCTTACTGTACTCAGACCTGGGTAAAAGGAAATTTAGAAAAGAATATTAGAATTACAGTTCATAAAAACTCCACATAATTGCATGTTATGTAATTAATTTTTCATGTTGTTACAAGAATATGCACTTTTAATCTTTGGATTTTTTAAAAGATCAAATTATCCTAATATAATTTTATGTTACGTGCATCCATCATAAAGTATATATCATATTAAAACCATTCTGCTATCTATTTTCTTTGATGACCCTAAAAATTGATAGGTAATGTATGCATTTTTACTAAAGTGGCGATTAATTCATTTTCCCCTGAAAATTGGAATGAATAAATGTGCGATCATTAATGAATGATTTTTCATGTCTGTTTTCCGATTGAATGTAGCTCGATACATTTTTATCGAATGAATTTTAACCACTAAAGGCTATATGTAGGAAAATCAAATTTCATTTTGAGGAAAACCACAATTTATTAATAGTTATGTTATTTTTCAAAACTAACAAATCACTGAAATCAATAAAAAAACCAAAACATTTCGTTTTTTTATAACCATTCAAATTCTAATAATTTGTTAAATGCACAAATCTTTAAGCTTGGATAAAAATGTAGAGTTTTCTTATCAACATAATTTAAAAGACTGAGCTATTTAAATAGAATCTCAAAAGAAAAACCTCATCAGTGGTAAAGATAATGTTGTGAGTGGGAAAAAAATCCAATTATTTAAAAGTGATGTATTTTCTGAATTCACAGTAGATCATATTGTTGTAAGACAAGCTTATCAAATCTTATACAAGTGAGATGCATAAACTTTCAGTTTACAAATAGAAAACATAGAAATATAAATTGAATTTAATTGAAACTTAAATTAATTAAACAAAGTTAATTAATTTGTTTATTATAGAAGAAAAAAGCCACAATAAAAATAACGATGACGAAATGAATATCCTGATGATAAATAACGATAATTTAATTTTGAAAGACGAAATTTAAAGAAACATCGTCGAATTTTAATTGAATATGAATATACAAAAATAATAAGATATTTATTTCCTGCTTTTTTCTTATAATCGATGTTATTTATTTTACACTGAAATATTTCCAAATATGGAAATAAAATTGAAAAAAGAACATTACTGTAATTATATACGACAAAAATTGAGAAAAGCATTATATATATATATATATATATATATATATATATATATAGTAACATAAAATGAAAGAAATACATGGCATAATAAAATTGATAATACAAAATAATATCACTAACAAAGCTAGAAGATTCAAACCAGATTTAAAGAAACACACTTTAAAAATAATGGAAGAGTCTATTATAGAAGAATTAACTAAGCGTATGTATAACATGGAACAGAATTAGAACTTTAAAATGTAAGAAGCCAAAAGAGTCAATAGACTAAAATGAAGACCTGTTATGATTTCTAGAGCTGTTGCTGAATTAGGACCAGCAAAATTAGGGTTAAATATATTTTATGGATCCTACCTTCCCCCGTTCAGCAGAAATTTTATACATAACAGAAAAACATACCAATATTGAAAAGTTAGGCCTAAAACCAACCACGTGTAATTTGCAACCAAAAGAAAAATAAAATAAAAATAATAGAAAATATGAAAGGAAATGAATCCTAACAAAATAAAAATAAAAATAATTTTGAAAAGGAATAATGAAGCAAAAACTTACATGAAAAAATGCAAATAACCGGAGAGCGGAAAAAAAAGAACTGTACGTACGAGAACATTACGCTAAATGATCGTTAAAAATGACGTGTTAGGTTGATAAAGCCAGATGCAAAAATTAGTGGCGCCACCTGGATAGTTTTTTTGTAGTTAAACAAAGCAAACTAAAACAAAGTGAAAATAATAAAAAACAGAAAGAGGAAAAAAAAACAAAAAAACAAAGAATAATGCTTAAACTTTGAAAAGGAGAATTAGAGAGATAATTTAGACATATATTTAAAAATGAAGTTACTTGGATAGTTGTATTCCAAGCAATTATTGCGGAATAGCTTAAAATTATTTTGCTTAACATCATTATCTGTGACTAAATCGTTATTTCTTTTCATAAAATTTAAGATGATATTTCTAAAAATAGATAGAGAGAGAGAGAGAGAGAGATGTAGGTTACTTTCCCAAAAAGGCATTTTAATAATGTTAAAATCAAAAGAGTCTCTTTTATCAAAAATATTACTAATTAGTATATTATTCTTAACAATTAATTGTAGGTCTAAAAAGTTTGCAGAGTCTTTATTATAATTGGTTTTTAATAATTTCAGATATAGTGGATAATATTTAAAACTAGGCACAAAATTTACTATATTACTAAAGATGATTAAGTCATCTATGTATCTAAAAAAGTAAACAAGAATCTATACTAATGTTATCATATTCATAAAAGTGCAGATAAATATTTGCTAAACAGTTACTTGCAGGTCCTCCTTGTGGAAGACCTTTAATTTGCTGATAATAAGAGTTATTGTGAAAAATATAATTTTCATATAGTACTAGATGAATAATTGAAAGATATTTATCATACTTAATTATTTTATTCAAAGAATATTTGTTATAGGCTATTTTGAGAATTTTAACCATATCCCCAATATCTATGGAATTAAATAAATCTTCAAAGTCATAGGTGTGAATAGAAGTAATTTTTTTATCTTGCATGTACTTAATGATATCCAAGCTATTCTTAACTATAATCGAATTATCAATACTGTCTAATGTGGATTGAATAACCTTTTGTAGCTTTCTACCCGGAAGTGTAATATAAGTTTTAAAGCCGTTTGTTATAGTCCTAAATTTAATAGGATTTTTATGAAATTTTGGAGTTAAGAAAATATGAGGGAATTTAATATCTGAAATGCGTAAATCTAATTTTTTATAAAAAGCAGAAATTCGATTAAAAATTTCTCTATTGCTAGAATTAGATTTTTTTAAAAGCATTATTATTATGAAAATGTCTATTAAGCATATCAGCATACAACCATTTGCAAATAATTGCATAATTACCCGGAACTTTATCAACATAAACAATAATGAAATTCTTTTGTAGTTCTACAATATGATGCTTAAGATTTTTGTAAATTAATCCACAATCAGTTTTATAGTTATTATTCAGTAACTCTTTTAAAACATTGCATTTAAATTCATTAAAAGCTTCAATAGGAAAAGTGTATTTAATTGCTAATTTAGTAATGAAGTTACAAATATCTTTAGAGATTTGTTTTTTTATGGCATTATTATTATTGGAGATCATTAATCTATAACTAGTACCTTTTGACATAATTTCCCTAAGAGTATTATCTTCAACAATATTTAAATTGCCAGTTACAACATGTTTGTGATGCTCGTTTATAAATTCAGGATAATCCTTACAATTACAAAGAAAGGTATTATTTTGCAAATCATTAATCTTATTGTAGTTAAAAATTGAGCTACCAATTTTTTTATTATATTTAAAAGCCTTTTTAATGCAAATATTATTGATAGGTAAGCAATGCACATATTTATTAAATGTTTTTGAAAAATTAATGTTATATATATATATATACATATATATTTTATATATATACATATATTATATATAAATACATATATAATATATATATATATATATACATATTTAATTGTACATATATATATATTGTATGAAAAGAACTGATGCACAGAGGCACAAACTCAGAAGGAAAAAAAAACGTGAAATTAAAAATTATCATTTATTCGTATTTAAAAATACGCTGTTACGGTGTTAATTAGAACATTGCCCTAAAGTTTTTAATAGGATTTTTGAAAACATATGTGTTTGACAGCTGCACTGTTATTGGCGGACAATGCTAGTGCTAAATGTCTATAAATGACATGTCACCCGTGATTTGATTGATTTACCGGAAAACATCTCTTATACTTGTATCTTCTACAGGGATGGTAGCTTTATAAATGTCGAAAAGGAAGAAATGCTCCAATTTCTGATTTAAATCCACACTTATCAGTATATTACTTTTGAAAGGCGAATAATTATTCTGGGTGAGTCAGTTTCCGACACTCTGTGATGGATCTGTACGCGACCTTCAAACTAATCCTCTTGGGGAAACTCTGGAGCTAGCATTCGTGTTAATTCACAACCATCCCTTTCAAGAAGAAACCCTGATATGAAGATTAGTTTGACTATATAAAGTCAAAGTGTTTTGTAATTGCAAGGTAGAAGGAGCGGGGGAACTGTTGTGGACTTACGAAGGTGAGATATAATTGGTTTTCACAACTTGAGTTAAGAACGGAGTTTACCTCTATACTAAATTAGTGGATTGGGAATTAGTAGCCTAAGATAGATTAGGTTAAATTAAACTGATTATTTGCGCTTGTTCACTTCAGGTTTATTACTTTTTTATATCACTCTTAGGGCATCCTCTTGTAGCTTAACTTGTGGTTGATTAGGCTGCTTGAACAGTAATAAAATAATAATTATTATGGAAGTTTCTGGTCATGCTTTGTTTCCCCCCATACCCTTAGGCTGCAGGATGGTGAGGGAGCAACTTCAATGGGAAATCGCTCACAAACCTTATTGAGTATTCCTTATTTTTAATGAAAGTATTTAAAAATTCTCATTTATGATATACCAAATGATTCTATTGTAGATTTCGCCACTCTTATTTTTTAAATTACGCACGCTAACGTCCTCTCGGACATAGTGCATCTTGCAATCCAGTAAAAACTGAAGTTGTTGTGAAGAAGGAAGGGGCAGCCAGAAAGATGGTCCCCAGTTGTTCGCACAGATTTACAGACAGGGCAGAGTGGAGAATCTTATATAGATGAGCCTACAAAATAATCATGTCCGGAGATTACTCTAAAACACGCAACTCTCTTCACCTTAGGGAGGACAAGAAAGTTGAGCACGTCTCTAGCCATCAAATAGACAAACCCAAGATTTACCATGAGCCAACTCTTTAAGAGCGGATATTCTTTTATGAAGATTTTTATCTCTGATAAGTCACTTGGCATTTTGAAGAGTAATCGGTAGAAAAGCGGGACACATCGTCGTAGCCTGTTTGGCCAACTTGTCGACATTTTTATTTCGTCACTCAATCATTCATTCTAGTTTTCTACAAGTAAAAAATACTTTGCACCATTGAAACTATAATTCGATCCCACTATCGACGCTATTAAACTTGTATTACTGTTGGTGGTTGCAATTTTAAGCATTTCTGTAATGACAATGTTGCATGTAAAGAATGCGTTAGTGACATGCCTCATTTTTGTTTTTCACTTTTTAGGCCAATATATTCCTCAGTAATAAAAGCTTTTATTGAACTTAACGATTTATGTATTGTGTTTTAAGAAACACAACACGTAAATTTTCCAGTATTTTTAAATCAAAGTTTTGTATGTTTTCGTATGTAATTTTACTTCTCTGAACCTACTTCAGGTCTAGTAGGTTCCATAAGGTCCCATAAAGTAGGTTAGACGCACAAGCCGTAGGCTAATGATTTATTAAGATAAGAAATACAATACACAATGTGCATCATATATATTAAGTTATTTCTCTATATAATCAAAAATCACTGTAAACATTTGTCAAAACGCAATATTAACTATTAATGCTTTAAAAACAGAAATGCGCTCCATGGTCACCGAACGAGCATATAACAACTATGTGAAGCTGGTCATCGTTGAAGAAACGACGTCCTTCTATGTATATACTTTCAACTTGCGAATCCGTTCAGTTGAGCAAAGTGCATTGTGGTCGAAATTGTTGGTCTTGCCTGCCTTTTCGAATCAGTCGTGTGTGGCATTATTTGAACTTTTGAAATGATTTCATAACGGCTGATCCCATATTAAAATGAGTATTTTTATCAGAAAACCATATTGCTCCAAGAGCTTCAACGCTGGAATACGTTTCCTGTTGAATCACTGTTTTGTCCACGTACTACGCAGCAATATTCCTCGCTAATCGAATGAAAAGCCAATGTAATATGTTATTGATTTTTGAGGAACCACTTGTTGTCTTTAGCATGAGTGTTTCGGCCCCAAAACTGCTGGTCCATAGCTACGCCAGGCATGTGTTAGACGACTGGGATAAAAAAATCCCTATTCGGGGCAAGCGTTCTGTAATTCCAGTCCTATGGTGTTGGCGACTTGCGGGAGAAGTGGTTACTGCATAGCCTCTTCCTAGAGAAGAAAGTTGTTGCTGATTGACTTTCTGAGTGATTCATAAAGATAGCTGTTTATCAACATGTAAATTTGTGTATCATTGGAACATTTTTCCGTTCATATTGTGGACAGTTTCTAGTTTAGATGGTGGGTTACGTTGATGCGGACGCCAATACCATTTGAATCAATAGTCGTAAAGCATTGGGACTGCATAATTTAGTTAGACGTGTGACGGGGCTATCGGCGAGAATTTATTACTAATCCTCTTGGGTAACTTTGGGGCCAGCATTTAATCTATTTAACAACCTCTTCGGGAAAAACACGAGATAGTGTTTGCTAATTAGTTCGACTACATAAAGTCTAGATTTCGTAAATGTAGAGGGAGAAGGAGTTGCCAAGCTGTACGTAAGTATCGTCGGTGAATTACTTCAACGAGCTTAGCACGCATTTGATAGTATTTGATATTATTAAAGTAAAGTATTAGATTAATCATTAAAGGAATTAGATTCATCCGTGGCTGTCAGTAAAATTTAATTCCTTTAATGATTAATCTAATGCTTTACTTTAATAATATCAAATACTATCAAATGCGTGCTAAGCTCGTTGAAGTAGTTCACCGACGATACTTATGTACAGCTTGACAACTCCTTCTCCCTCTACATTTACGAAATCTAGACTTTATATAGTCGAACTAATTAGCATATAACTATCTCGTGTTTTTCCCGAAGAGGTTGTGAAATAGAATAAATGCTGGCTCCAAAGTTACCCAAGAGGATTAGTAATAAATTCTCGCGGATAGCCCCCGTCAGACTCACGATGGAATGAATGCATAAATAACCAGTAGGAATATCTATCTATCTATTGTTCAGTTCTTGAGTCATCACTTCGATAATCACTGTTGGTAATGGAGTGGGAGGATGGCGTTGAATGATGAGAGATTTGAACTGGCCATCTGCAAACGTTAAATGTCTGGGACGAAAGGAAAATATTTTACAGGCAAGTAGTTGAGCTTTCTTTGTAGTTTGCAATTTGAAAAAGAAGAGATCGCTGCAACTATTCTTTTTTTCTGAATTAACAGCCGTCTGATGCGATGTGTTACCTTCTCTCAAAGAGATAAGTGCTACCTACTTTCTCTTTGAGAGATGGCAATACTTTATATTTGTCAATAACAAAAGTTGTTATTCGTCCTTAGTAATTACATGCAGAGGAAAAATTCAAAAAAGAGGAAAAATACCCCGAAAATTTTAATGAAGCATTTATTACAACACTTTCTATTAACTGGCAGGCAAAATTTTACTGTGATTTTTAAATGGCATAAAAATTACTGACATAATTCTTGCAGGAGATCATTTTCTAAGATCCCTTAACAAGCAATTCTAATACCAACAGTATATATTCCTTTTCCTTTAATGACAAAGATTGAGTTATGCAGATAGAAGAGGGAAAAATTCATTTAAATTTCGATGCTGCTTTCGGCAATAAGGGTTGAAGTAGAGCCATTAAATAGGATACATGGAAAAGAAATCCTTCACTAAAAGCATTTGCTTAGTACGCCGCTTGATTAGCAATGTAATATAAAAAAACTGTTAAATGGCTTTTTGTTTCATTATTGTTATTATGTGTAGTATTAAGATTGGATTAAGTGAAAATATTTGAAAAAAGGCTACATGAAGACTCAATTAAATTTTGATTAAAAATATTTATTTTAAAGTAGCTGAATTACTTTAACTCCTTTATTCCGAAATAGGCAGTTTCATTGGTAGTAGATTAAATAAATTCAATTAGTTTTTCCTTTTTATCTTAACGATTTTTTTTAAAAATAATTATCTGATCAATAATTTTCTAAATTTAATTTTCCTTAAAATTTAAATCTATTTAATTAAACCGATTAAATACTTGTCAAATTAAAAGCGCAATCAGTAACCTTTATAGAAAAATATGTTTTGAATAAGAACATAAAGTTTCTTTTATGCTAAACAGATTCATTACTCTTCCCCTCGATTCAAAACTACCGATTATTTGCCAGGCCATGGATTCCAGTATATATATATAGTATATATATAAATCATACTGCTGGCAGTTTCAAATGACCTTTCCTCAATAAAAACCTGAACAATTGTGAGTTACAACTGAGATGGTAAAAAAAAAAGACTTTAAAGATTTGTACATGTATATCCTTTTATTTTATGTTTAACGTCATAAACATTGATTTACATACGAAGTTTTGTTCTGTTTCTGCTACATTTTGGACTATATATATATATATGTTTGTGTGATTTACGTTAGTTATCAGTATTTGCGTAATTTCGTTAGCAATAAACTATACCGCCCTTTTTTTGCAATGTAAAAATTTAGTATATTAAACTCTTCATATCGTTTAGTTACCGATAAGATTAATTAGTTGCTAAAAATAATCGTGACATAAATTAGATTTCTTAAACAGAAATTTATCCAAGATTATAGCTATTTAGTACATATATACAATAACTTGTTTATTGTCCACAGATTCAGCGTGGACTATGCCTTTTTTAGTGCAATTTAGGTACCGTTTTCTTGTAATGGATTTAGAAATTCTATCCATTATTTTCTTTCAGATTTCGCTCATTATTATAAACAGAAAGGGGGAAGTTTGGCTAGCCAGAACACATGATAAACCCATTTCTATATAAACTATTTTACATATAATTGCCGTCTTTAAAAAAAATCAGCAATGTTTATAATACTGCAGCATCCAAATTCTTCAATTCCAATATCTTTTTTAAATTCTAATATTTATTTTTTATGTCTCATTTGCCTTCAGTGTTCTAATGATTTCTGTCTGTGTAGTAGATAAAAATTAACTATATATGTATATTATATATATTCATCTCTCTCTCTTATAGAGAAACTTTGAGACTATATATATATATATATATATATATATATGCTTCATGTAAGAAATTTTTGAAAAGATACTTAACCTTTTAACTGACACCGGCATATATATGAATATATATATATATATATATATATAATCTCGCTTACCCGGTATGTTCGTAAGGACTTATGTATGTGTGTGTGAATGTTTTTCCGAAACATGGTACTTTTAATCAGCAAACTATTGCGTTAACTGATTATCAGTAAACTATTGCGAAAACAAAAAGACCTTGACAGTGTTCGCAAAGGATTTATTTATTTCACACAAGGATTTACTTATTCATGCCTTTTCTACTCCTCCCCCCCCCATACCTCGGTTAAGCACATTTTAAATTGAAATTTTCGCAACACTTTTTTGAATTTAAATGCTTACTTTATTACGGATGCCGGCTGCGTGGCGTAGTTGGTCTGCCTCTGGTCTTGTATGCCTCAGGTTGCGGTTTCAACCCCTTCACAAGTTGGTGGATTTTCGTGATGCAGAAAATTTACACCGGCCACGTCATATCATTATGCGGTATTTAAAAGATCCCTTGAGTACCTATTTGGCTTGGGTACTCTTGGCAAAATGAAAATTCTAAGTTTCACATCAGTTCGCATCGCCAGAGCTCAAGTGCCTCCTTCTGGGGAGGAAACTGGGCGAAAAAATTACCTAAGGCAACTGGTATCCGCCTATATGGTGCCGATCTAAAAACAGAAACCAGCTCCCGTACTAGTCCTGCAATGGTAAAACAACAACCCGCAGCCCCACTAGAAAGGACTTTATTACGGATTGATTCATTGTTTATTAAGTTATCACGAGTTAAGTTTCAAGTCATCACGAGTTTCGGGTCGATTAGACCCTCTACGTAACGGAACTTGATGGTACAAGGACTCTATAGAAATAACCCCAGCCAAGACCACTTGTCTACTGTGACCAGTAGACAAGATTATGAAATATTTACAAGACCCTGTTATATATATATATATATATATATTTAAATATATCCAAAATACCTCACACTAATATAACCAAGCATATTATATTTTATATAAATTTCTTCCATATATATATATATATGGAAGAAATTTATATAAAATATAGAACATAACAGGAAATACTTAATAAAAAAATGAAGATTAAATCTAATGAAATACAAATAAGAACCTAGCGAGTCAAAACGCAATTTCAGACTTAGGACCGAATAAGTGGGGTTAAACTAGTTTGAAGGCGCCAACCTTCCCCCTTTGCAACTCGGTAGGAAAGACCAAAATAAAATAAATAGAAATTTAAAGTATAAAAAATTCAAAGTATAAAAAATCCAAAGTATAAAAAATCCAAAGTATAAAAAATCTCATAGAAATATGAAAGAACAACCGACTACTATTAAGCAAAAAATTCTCCCAAAATGTTTAAGCAGAAAAATATCAAAAGAATTACCCAATAAAAGGATTCTTCCAAAAAGATTTTTCAAAACTTCTGCTCACAGAGCTTATTCCAGGAGAACAAACAGTCTTGAAACCGATGGAAATCTTTTATATGTTGTGATAAAAATCTAAATTGCACTTAAACGCATTCTTTATACCAGCTTGTAAGGAAGACGCCAAGAAAGATTACAATCAAATTTGGTAGGCTATAACTTGGTTGGTTGTCACAAATGTAAAAAATTGGTTGGTTGTCAAAATGTAGGAATTTGGTTTGGTTGCCAAAAATGTAGAAATTTTTCATTTTATAAGATTTTTAAGAAGGGTGTGGAAAAATATAAACAGTGTGAAGAGTGTTAAAACGGAATCTTCACAGCAAAACCACAAATATGCTGACTCTGAGATCCTATTGTTGTATGGTGGTTTTGAAATCAGAAATAGCAAGAGACGATTAATGTATTTGTGATGAATATATGTTCTTAAGAAGTTAAAAGGATAGTCATGATCTAAGCAGCATTGGAAGAATTTCTTGATATTATTAAATTTATCTATTTTGTTGGTAGTTAAGTTATCATTCCTAAGTAAAAAATTCAAAACAATATTTCTGTAAATTGATAGATGCAAATTACTGTTCCATACAGGAATTTTAATTGCATGGAAACTAAAAGAATCTCTTTTGTCATAAATGTTACAGACTACTCTATTGTCAATAAGATGCAAGTCTAAATCTAGGAATTCAACCATATTAGAGTTAAAATTAGTTTTAAGAAGGTTGAGATTGTCAGGGTAGAACATAATATTTGGTTTGAATTCACTATTTTTACCAAAAATTATTATATCATCTATATAAAGATAGAGTCAGAAAGATTCATCAAAAATATGATCAATTTCAAAAAAATGTAAATACAGGTTAGCTAAACTATTACTGGCAGGACCACCCTGAGGTAATCCTCTGATCTGTTTATAAAGATTCTGATCAAATGTTATGAAATTTTCTTGTAAAACAAGATTAACCAGGATATCAAATTTTTCCTTTTTCATTGAATTATGCAATTCATATTTATTATAAATTAAATGTAGAACTCTAATCATATCATCTATATCAATAGAATTAAAAAGGTCCTTGAAGTCAAAGCCGTGCATGGAAAAAACTGTCATATCCCTCGTGACTCTAACAATCTCTAAGCTATTTTTAATTATTGCTGTGTGTTGAAAGCTATCGATAGTATTTTGAAGAAGGGATTGTAAAATCTTCCCAGACTTCGTTATATATGTATTATACCCATTAGTAATACTACGGAATTTTATTGGACTTTTGTAGAATTTTGGTGTTAAAAAAATTCGTGGGTATTTAATAGTTTTGAGATGAATATTTAATCTTTTGTTTAAAGTAAAAAGACGATTATCATCTTCTCTATTGTTGTGAATCGACTTTTGAAATGCATTATTCTTTAAAATATGATCACTTAATAATTTACTATAAAAATATTTACATATTATTGCATAATTAGCAGAGACTTTATCAACATAAGTTATCACGAAATCCTTTTGAATATTATCTATCGATTCTTTAAGGTCTTTATACATAATTTCATTTTCAACGTTGAAATCCAATTTTCCAATTTCTATTGCTACAAGAGATCTAAATTGATTGAATGCTTCTATCGGCATTCCGTATTTAATAGCCATTTTAAGGTAGAAAGTATCCAAATCTCTTGTGATTTGTTTTACAACGTTGGATTTATTTTTTGTGATCATAAGTCTAAAGCCAGTACCTTTTTCCATAAAATTTCTCAATAAATCATCTTTTACAATGCCAAGGTCTCCAGTGACAACGTGCTGATGATATTCATCGATATAATCACCATATAAATAGCATTTACATTGCTCCGGACATAAGAGCTCCGAAACTTGATTATAATTGAAAATAAATCTGCTAAGTTTCTTGTTATATTTGAAATCCTTTTTAATAATAATATTTTTAATAGGAAAAAAGGATTGATATTTCTGAAATATACCTGAAAAATTAATTTTGTTAAAGGATTTATTCATAAATAACATGGTACAATATTCTGTAGTGTAATTTTCTACTGCATCTAATTTGATATTCATTTTTTTTGTACTAGATAATTATTAAGATCTCTAATCATATGCATACCATGGGAATCCAAAAACTTACATCTGCTTAAAATATCTGTCATAATTTTAATTTCTGTTTTATTCATTCCAAACATAAAAGATTTAATTAAGCCTGTATTAAAGTTATCATCAAATTTATTAGCTAACTCCAACACAGACCTCTTGAGAGTAGTGCTGTTTCTTGTCTTTCCACGCTTAGATGTTGAAATTCTTGAGATTCCAACTTTAATGTTGTTACCAAAAGATTTATCGAAATTCGGAATATATAATGACTCTTCAGATTTTTGTTTAAATGATGGCAAAATATTTCTGTTGTTCCAGATAATATTCAGTCCATAAGGATAAAATGATCTAAATGCACCTATACAAAAGTTTTCGAACCACAATCTCTGTTTGGTATTTGGCACTATTTTAAGTATGTGTACAGCTATGTTATTAAATCCATGTTTGTTAAAGTGCCCGATCTCAACCTTACTCTGATTTTTGTTACACTCAAATCTCTTAGAATCAGATCTATGCTGATTTAGTCTAATATTGATAGTATTCGAGGTCTGCCCTATGTAAGAGAATTTACACACATTACATAACATTCTGTAAACACAATTAAAGGTTTTACAAAATATATATCTCGAATTCATATCTAACTGTTCATCACCAATCATGATACAAGCCTTGCATCTTTTGACAGTGCAAGACCTGAATTTAAGTTTTAGACAATGGATATCTTTGAAAGGTTTAGTTTCAGATATATTACCATAACACCTATCTCTTTGAACTTCATCTCTACCATCCAAAATATTAAGTTCTGGCATACAAGATAATCTCCTATTATATTTAGAGTTCCAAAAAATTCTAGTTTTATAAACCTTAGCAACATATGGTTTAGAATCATAAGGGTAAATAAAAGAATCATGAATATCAGAAAAACTCACACTTTTTTTTGTATTTTCTAAAAGTTGTTTAGTTTTTTTATATGCTAACTCAGAATTTTTGTGCCCATATCCATAATTCACTAAAGACATACCTAAATATATACCAAATCAGAAAAATAAGGGCTCTACTGTATGGTAAGTGTATGACGGTGGCACAGATACCATTATACTGTACCACCGAGCAATGCCATACCAAGGTATGACAAATTGCCAGTCACATAAAATTTGTTAATTTTCATTTTCATAGTTATTTAAAAGGTGAAGTATCTTGAAAAGAACATAATAAAATGTTAATAGCAACCCTCTAATCACAATGATAAAAAAGGTAACAATAAGCAACATCTCAGTAGACTCTAATTCAACCACATACTACACATCAACATATCCACAAACATGTAGGCACAAAATTAAGAGTTAGCAAAATATTTTTATACAAATAAAATCATCACACAAAGAAAATGAATAAGTAAAATTAAACTTAAAATAAGAAAAACATTCATAGACAAGATTCTGAATCCAAAACTGAATTCAAAATTTACTATAAGCAAACATGCCGCAATATATAAATATCCCAACAAACTCATGATTAAAGAAATTACATATATATATATATATATGTATACTAATCATTATTTATATACTTCAGACCATCAGAATTGCAATACCAAGACTGAAGGCAAATAACAGAATTTTACTTATTGCACGAATATAACTTAGTAGGAAGAAACTTAGTAGCGATATATAGGCCCCAAAATTAGTACACACAGCAGCTTCTGACAGTTGCTGGCAGAAAAAGGACGAACTCGGTTAGTCAATTATTCGAAGTAGGTTTTGGTTTCATATAGCTGCTAGTATAAAGCATGTTGCTTCAAGTCTTGCCACAATTCGTAAAAAGTAGTATCTGGAAAGCAGTGGCGGTCCAGTCTCTCAACAACTCATAACCAGATATTTTTAAATGGGGAGAGATGGGGAAAGCGTGATGGCCAGAACAAGAGTCGAACACCCGCTGTGTTGAGATAAGCTAAAGCATGGCAAGAAGCATACAGTTTTGTCTTATCTTATTGAAAGATGACGTATCAGAAGCCTCGAAGATTGGACACAGCCACCAGACTTAAAAACTGCACAGTATAATACTATTCTGATTACCGTTTGCGAGAAGGTGCTCGTGATCCGAACTCATCGGTTGCCCATACCCTCGAACCAGGTAAAGAGCTTTTATGGCGATATCGAATGCTAGCAAGCAGCGTGCTTTCTCTTCGGATTTCTATCATGACACTGCTCGCAGAACTTGGACTCTACTGAAAAAACGACTTGGTGCCACTCTTCTATCCAGTTTTGTCGTTGGGTGCACCACTGTTGTCATGCTTCTTTATCCTGGAATGTCAAGAGAAGCTTCAATAATGCTGAACTGCTACAGACATTTTTGCACTGCTGGTGTGGCTAATTATCGTGCTTCAAACAAGCTCACTTCCTGACGCAAGGTCCATGATATGGCTGTAACTCCGTATATGGTTGACTGAAAAACCTTTCTGTACATTCGGACGTAAATAGGAGGAGACAGTATAATCCTTTTGAACTTATCGATTCCATATGAGCATGAAAGTCATCGAATCCCAATCAATGCGATTAGCAATAGCGCGAATCAATAAATTGTCATCTCGCTAGACCTGTAACCAAATACAATTGAATTCTTACACATGTTGGGAGCTATTTCTTCGTATACGAGGCATACCACGATCTTCTCACAAATAACCAACATTTAAATGTGATATTTTAAAAGAGAAAACTATCTGCATTTTATTTTTATACAGAGTATGGCATTAATTTTCCTTCCAGCTTAGTGAAATAAAATAATTGGTGTCAACGAGACTATGTCTGGAAAATTAATATAATTTCAATTAAAATAAATTTCATTTAATATAACTATACTCTTATTATTGCTTAAAAACTTTTGAACCCAAATCGTATGTCAAAGTTAATTATCATTTAACTACCACGCTAAAAAGCAGTTTCCAAACAGAGAGCATATCTTTTCCATCGAAACTGAAACTCATTAGAAATTCTTAACATGTGCTCATTCAACTCAATCAAAAGTAAGATAAGAATCGCATGGCTCATTTATCAATAGCCTAGTACACATTCTAAAGGGAATTAGAAGATTGCATTAGCAATTTTAAGGAAATCTAAAGGGAGAGAGAATTCCACGAGCGATGAACTTAATGAATGTTATCTTAAACGTATATTTTAAAGCGATAAAAAAATGCCATGTACAACTTTTCAAACGTATTTCTGCAGGACACTGACTCTTGTGACGAAGGTTTTCTAAATTTCAAGATTGTACGTGAGCAGATTTTAAAAATGTTTCATGTTTGATCAGAAGCCCTACAAACACATGTTAGGTTCCGAAAAAATTAAAAAAAATTTATAAACAGTTTTTTTCATATTCAGTTTTAATTTTCTACCTATACAAAATATGAAAATATTTGTCAATAAACCCGAAAGTAAAGCTTTTAAAATCATGTTTTATTCCCCTTGGGCTTGCTAAACATGTCAATATTTACGAAAGTAACATTTAAAATTTACTTTGCTCTAGATCATGCTCAAGTTAATCATGCTTTGTATCAAGGTACGTTTATTTAATTACCCCGATTTAAGTATTTAATTTATATTCTACTAATTTATAAGACTCTTATCTATTTTTACAACGTTACTTTTCCAGTTAGAATTTTTTTTTAACAAAATTAAAGCGTTTTTTTTTAAAGAAGTAAGGTTTAGACATATAATCAAAACAATACTTCAATAAATTTAGAAAACTGATATTAAATGTCCCAGTTTTTTATTATTTCATTGTTTATTGAGGTCTCAGTGAGTAAGTGAATGAATATTAATGTCGTCGCAGTTTTCAGCGACATGGGTGCTTTTGGCGATGGAACTCGTAATTTTGAACAATAGTCAAGTGACGAGGTCGACACGTGAACTGGCAACCTCTCTCCTAACTTCCCCACCACACCAACGGGAGGACGTGTGAGCATCGAAAAATTTACCGAGCATCCCCCCCTCTACACGGTGGTTCTTCAATGGCACTAGGCTCGAACTCATGACACGCCGGCCACGAGTGCGTTACCTTGACTACTATTGTACCGCGCCTACTATTAAGGTATCAAAACCAGTTTGAAAGTTGATGAAACGTCCAATGGGATAAAACACGAGCCCCCCCCCCCCAAAGGAAGAAAATAATTTCCACCTCTTTGAGCTTTTATTGGGCAAAATTCTTTTTTCTTAATGTAGTATTTTATGGATGAGTTAATACATAAAGAAAATACATAGTTTCTTTTCATTAATTTCATTGCTGGGGAATAACAAGATTGCACGGTATGCAAAACACTAAAGATGAAGGGTGTATACAACGGGCTACAAGGGAACCAAAATTAAAATTTGTGACCTCCAACGCAGGTTCAAGTATACAAAAAGAAAATTTACAAAAAGAAATTGTCACAAAACACTTAATGCGATGCAAAAAATTAATAATTTGCTTAAAGACAACGCACCACTTCTTCCCGTCAATACTGTTGGCTCTTTTTATTTAAAAATAAGTAGCTACAGAAAGGGAAATGGTTCAGCCAAAGTATTTTGAAATGTAATTATAATCAACCAACATTTTCTAGAGTACATACAGTACAGTTCTTTCAAAAAGTAAGGAACAAAAGTATACACGAGACCCAAAAAATTTACTTTAATCAAACATGATATATATAAATATATACAGAGCCGACTCAGCAAAACAGGGAAAAGAGCAATACATTAATTTACAAAAGGTATGGAAAACACAGGTATATTTAAAACAGGTAAAATAAGTGTGACCGATTTTAAAAGAATATAATTATTTATGGTTAACTTTTATCGCTTTATAGCCAAATATATTTTGTAAGTGAAATGTTTAAATTACCAATTTAACTATTTTTATTAGTGGGAGTAATAAGTGGCTCCAGAATCAGATCCTCAAACCCGATCGAAATTGTAAAGAATTGAAGGATAGTTGCTCAAATTCTATTCTAAAAAATAGCATTTAAAAATCAGAGAATATATTTCTTTTATGGATTACTATCTAAACTTCGAAAAGAGATAAAATTTGGCTGGCAATTAATAGCTCCGAGAACAAAATGTGGACGAAAGGAAGTCTTTAGTGTAAAAAGAAGCTGAAAAGACTTATCGCTGTAGAAAATACTGCCTCAAAGAACTTAAACAAATAAACACTGTAGGTATCACAATCAACCAATTTGTGGTCAGATAAAGAAAAATGGCTGTACAAAAATGAATAAACAAGTCTGTCTGCAAATGTCTCCAAAGACAGTATAATAACTTAGAAAACGTTCTTGATCTCTATGATTAATATTACCCAAAGGTAGACACAAAATATGGATAACTTCGGATAAAGCACTGTTTCATCTTCTAATTCCAACTGGCAAAACAAAGATACGATATATTCCACACGAAAAGCGTCAAAAAGAAGCAACTGTTTTGCAAAAGGTAAGTTAGTTGTCAGGTGTTATGGTATGGATGAAAATGTCCTCTGAAAGATTAACAAAATTATCTTTTGTTTAACCAAGGGCGAAAATTGATACTAAATACTATCAGAATAAATTTTGAAGCATATGATCAAAGGTAATAAACTTCGTTAACTCTCCAGAAAACCTTGTTTTTCACCAAGATTCTGCACCAAGTCATATTGCAAAGTCAACTATAAAATGTCTTAAAGATAAAGAAATACATTTTTTTCCTCCTGAGAAATGAATACTACCCTCCCCTGACTGCGTTTCTTACGACTATTTTTGTAAGGAGATATTTAAAAAAAAGTCAAACAGACGTAAAGTAAAAACATTTCAAGGGCTTCAAAAAGCAATCAAAGGGGAAGTTGGGAAATACCCCCAAAAATGGTCAAACAGCTCTTTTGGCTTGATCTAAACATTTACGTAAGGTGTACGATGATAAAAGAATCCACATCGAAAATTTCATGTAAATAACAATTCAATAAAAATTTATGATGCTTTGAAATGGGTCACATTATTTTTTAATTAACCGGTATAGTTTAAAGTAAAGAGAAATATAAAGTGGAGATATAATCAATTAGGAATTAAATCTCAAATAAATAGAAAATTACTTTCAAAATAAAAATCAGTATGGATAACCACTGGCATTCCACTCTCTAAACTTCCACATCATACCAACAAGGGAAGGAATATCGACAAGTATGCATCGGCCTCCATATTTATGGGCACTAGGAATACAACCCACAATTTGATAGAAACCTCCCCGGGCGCAAATTTGCGGCTGTATCCTCTGAATTAACACAGTCACTGAGAAGAGTTGGCCAGGCTTACACAAGTTCTAAAACATTTTTATTTGAGATTGGGTTATATTAGCGTTTCTCAAACTGTGGGGTGCGATCCCCTGGAAGGGGGGGAGGCGTGATAAGTCTACGAGAGGGTGCGAGCATATTGAAAAGTCGAAACAAAAGATTATTTTAAAAAATTGTAAATTTACTAAAAGTAAACGAACAAAATACATTTTGCATAATAAAAAATAAAATACTCATTTGGATTGATATATTAGACCTAAATGTATCATAACTGCACAATGTATTTTGTAATTAGTTTAACAGTACTGAGTTAAGAACTGGTTTAACAATTACCAGCTAAATAAGCTTGTAATATATAAAATTATATAAAAATTAACACTTATATCTTGATAATCTGTACGGTTTATAATTAATCTTCTAAATGCCGATTAAAAATTACGTGATTCGCTCCCCAATGCCAATCTTTTAACACGTAGTCAAGCGTAAGGGGTGTATTTGAGGGCTTGTAAACACTGTCAAGGTCATTTTATTACATTCCAAAGCCTTCAGAATAATTTTATGGCTAGCAGATAACAGAAAAGATCGTACTACGGAAAGACGCATATATATGTCCCGGGCAATTAACGCACTGGCTGAGGGAGACGTTTATATAAGCCGGTGTCACTAACAAGTTTAAACTCGAAATGTAGGTTTAGCCTCAAGGTATAGTATTATTGAATCCAATACATTGTTATTGTATGGGAGGGGGTGCGATGAAAATTAGGTTTGAATAGTGGGTAGCAAATATTGAAATTTTGAGAAGCACTGATTTAAATAAAAATCAGTGTGAGGCCACTGTTCTGCATTCTATTCTATAAACTTCCACATAATATCAACGTCAAAATGACCATCGACTTGTACATACGCCTATGGGTACTAGAAATATAACCTAGGTTTTGATAGAAACCTCCCCCGCCACAAATTTGCAGCTATATCCATTCAACTAACAAAGTCTCTGAGAAAGGTTGACCAGGCTTATATGAATTCCAAAACATTTTTATTTGAGATTGGGGTGCATTTGTATAAGTTCATTTAATAATTAATTCATCATTATGTTTCTTTCACCAGGACCAATTTACAAACGAATAGAATTCAGTACGTAAAACAACCCTTTGGCATGCATAAGGTTTCACACTTTCTCGCGCATTTGACTACATTTCCATGAGTTTTTCACAGAATCGTTCTGTCAACATATCTTTGAATTATTCGATAATCTCGAGTGGATCCTTTTTTTCTTAGAAACTTCCATTCGATTTACATCTTCAGTTATTGAATCCTACTTTTGCTTGGTCATTAAAAAGTGTATAATATTTTGAATCTTTATTTTGCTAAGAATCTTTCTTAATTTTACTCATTACTTCTGAGCTTGCTTGCATTTATCTGCTTTAAAAAATCAGACACAAATTCATGCGCCAACACGTGAAAACAGAATTGGAATTTTGACATATTTTCAGCTGATACAAATTGTGAGAAATAAAACAACTAGCCGCGATAAGACTCTAGTGAAACCAAGCTAAAAATGAATGAAAAGGAGAAAGAGCAGGGAAAGAAAAAAAGAGAGTCAAACTTTTGAACTTAAAACATACGATGTTCACACGAGGCAATTTTGTCTCAGTTAACTCATTTTCAGCCATCGATCATCTAATGAAGAAATGAGAAAATCCCTTTCACACACAAAGGCGGGCACAAAGTTGATTGTAAACCTGAGCGAAGATGCGTATTATATTCTAATGTTAGTGGTCGGGTGGGGTGATGCGGTCACCCCAATCCTTTTTTTACAATTACTTTACTGTACACCATAAAAATCGTAGTTCCAGCAAATTATTTTATTATTAGAAAGCATACTCACCAAATTTTAAGGACTTTTCAATTTTTCTTTGATAATTTGAGTTTCCAATCAAACTGAACTGAAAAAATTTCAAATGTAAATAACTTTAATAAAGGACACAGACTACAGACACGTTTCTCTAATATTACAGGATGATAATTTGCAAGCATAACTTTCATATTTTGTTCAAGGTATTGTAGTTTTACCATTTTTAGCGGATTGAGAATTAGCATGTTCAATTTTTTCTTGCTTATGTGTTTTTGATAGGGCTCTGTGTGTCTTGTAGTACACTTGTGGCTTTGTACGTCTTATGATGGAGTTCTTTAGGTAACATTTCAAAAGTTTCTATTCGACTCAATCGTTTCATGTTAATCACTTTTTTTAAATTTACTTTTCGCTATCATGATTAATATCCATTATTTCTCCTGGTTCTTCCCTTGCTAGATCAATTTCTTTTCCCCGAGATTCAATTTCATCAAAATGAAATCGCATATGTCCATTTCTATTATATATCTGTTCATTCAAAAACTATAATGTATCGTACAGCGCAGAATTAAAAAAAACTAAGTCGTTCACGCGAGAAAAATGTAGCCTGTTCATAGAAAATATTTTAAAACAAGAGTGGTCACGTGGGACATTCAGTTACCTCAAGTACTTCATGATTGTAACAAGACGTTTGCCACTCCCGAAAAAGAGGGAGATATGCAACAAATGCATTTTAATTCACATGAAGACTGTCTCATAGGAGGATACTGAAAAATGTCATTGATGACAAAGAAACAGATTTTCCAGAATTAAAGATTTCGTGAGACTGGGTGAATGTGTGCGCCAGCACGACCTCTACGTGCCTTAAAAGGAGTGCCAGACTCCGGATTGAGTCCCATAGCAAAAAAAGCTTTTCTTCCATTTTCAATACACAAGTAGTCCCTTATAAGGAGCGTATATTTCCCAATATCCTTTTAGTTAAGGTATCCGACTACCCTAAAACTGTGAATTTTGCCTAAAATTGACAAATTTTTTTATGATTTTATTTTATGGGCCATCTTATTAGCTTTTTAAAAATACTAAGTTTATAATTTTCCGTTTTCTAGAACAAAAGCTACAAGTGTTTTAGTAATAGCAGATGTCATTACACACACTTTAAGCAAGATGTCGTACATAAAACGCGTTTTACTCGAAATGTGATTTTTTTAAAAAAATAATCAAACAGGTTCAGCGATTGCTAATAAAGTTTTGAACACCATAAACTGAAATTTTTTCTGTGATCTCTGTATAATAGTAGAATTATTTTAACCTTCAGATTTATCAATCACTGTTTTATTACAAAATTTACAGTCCCTTATGTGAATATAATCACTGTCTTTTTAAGCATTTTCATATAGTAACCGAGATAAAGTGCTCCAGTTTTTGTAAAAAAAGAAAATATCTTTTATCCTGAAGGTCATTTCAAAATTGAATAATATAGTAACACATTAGATTGAAAAAATTTAAAATTTGTTTATAAACCTTTGGTGCAGAATGGGCCGCGTTCATGCTATTTTTTGTCAATTTTTACCTATTTTTTCCCATTTTAGTAATAATAATTTCTTTTTCTCTTCTTAATTTTAGCACAATTTTCTTAAAATGCATTAAACAAATCTAAAAAAAATAAAAAAAATCCACATACCTCCTTTTTAAAAAAAAAAGTTGTCGCAACCAGTCGGATACCATATAAGTCAGCTAGTGGGAGAACTTAGTTTTCTAGTACTTGTGTGTGTGACACAGCAGGGAGGTCTGTTAACCACTTTATCAGTTTTCTAGTACTTGTGTGAGTGACACAGCAGGGAGATCTAGTTAACCACGTATAAAGAGATTCAGATGATTTCTTTCCCAAACTAGCTCCCAACTCTTTGCTCATTTTGTGAAGTCAGACACAAGTTGACTTAAATGAAAGGACTCTTAATGACATGATGTGCGTTTTACAAAATGCAGGGCACTCTCGATTACTCTTGTTAATGGATTGAACCAATTAATTCCCAGATTTGCTAAGTAATATGAACATTGACGGTCTTCGAGCTTTAGCAGCCATATGCAGCAAAATATATAAATGCTTATCAATATCTTAATCAAAGAGTAGTTTCTTACACTTATTTTCATATACACTTTTGAACTTTACCGAAAGCTCCATTAAAATCCTACTGATTTAAATTCATACATTTTAAGCAATACATATTCTAATGTAATTTAGTAGAATGCAAACACGTATTCCTTTTGAGATAGAAATATCTACTGACTGTAATGTTACTACAGCAATAGTAGTAAATTTTAATGGTGTACTCTAATATCATAGTACCAGATTAAAACTTAAAAACAGAAATATACAGAAAGATAATTTTTTATTTATATGTATCAGATATCAAAGTATATGAAATGAAATGTGAACACATTTCACATAAGTGTATAGAGAAGAAGTTCTACTAGATCAAAGAGAAATGGACAGTAAATTGAAATATGTGTATATATCTCTGTCTACATTAGTAGCATTGTTATAAAAAAATGGCATACATAAGTGAAAAATATTTTAGTTTTATAACCCCGCAATGCAGATACAATATTCCTTAAAGAATAATTTTAAAAAAGAAATATTTTTCTATATAACACTATTATTTTACAAATTAGAGCGTGCATTGAAATAAATATTGTTCTTTTGTTTGTAAAAATGAATAATTTGTTTTCTCATGATGGTCCTTAATAATTTACAACAGTATACAATAATTTAGTTAAATACTCTGATTTTTTTTCTCAACAGGGAAGATGATTACATGTATAAACAATTATAAAGAAATTGTTATATATATATCTATATACTGAAAAAGAAATACTCTGAATTACAGCGTTGACCTTTGTCAAGCAATGAAACAATACGTTATTAAAATTGGTCGAGTTTTTGTTATCTAAGAAAAATTTTCCGAATATATATTTTCCTTTTATAAACATCAAATGTAGACAAATTAACGCGATTTACCAGAAAATCTAAGATTGAAATCCTTCAAAGGCATAATGATTCCCAAGCAGCCCATTTCACACACAATTACCAACTCTGAGCAATAGTTTCCAATCGTAAACCCGATTCTTGATGAAAAAGCATCATCCGTCGACATAATTACATAGAACATTCACTCGTAGAAAATCGTCTGACCACCCCTCTGCCAGACCCCGGGCAAAGCAAGCTCGTCGTTTTCTAAGGTAACGGCAGAGAGGATTATAAATGGAAAGCGTGTTGGCATGACAACCTGCGGAGAGATGTCCTGAAATAACACCCTGGTGCCGGAGCACCCCTAGCACAACGTGGGAGGAGTTGCTAAGCTGGAAAATGTGAGCCAAGCATGAGTTATGAAATGAAATTGAGATAATTTGATACAGTGCCGTGATTTTGTTGAAATTATTTAATGTATTTCTTAGAAATATTATGCTCGTTGAAATTTTTTTGGGTGAAGATTAGGAAAAAATTTAATAACATTGGATTAGCACTGAAGTGGCTAGATTGTAATTAAATGAGTGATTAACTGATATATGTTAAAATATATTTTGTTAGTGTATTTATATTAGCGTAAGTTATAATTTAAATGCAAATAACTTTTATATTGTTTATTACTATTTATAACAACAATTCTGTATACAAGTGTAAATGCATTAATTTTCAATGCATTTTTAGATTAGAAATTGAGGCAAGTTTTGCAAGAAAAGAAATTTTCTTACCAAAGAATGCACCTAATGAAAAATCATATTCAAAGAAAGTAAACTGAGTGTATTTACTCTAATGTGGATTTTTTTTTTAAATCAATTATTAATTTTTGATTCCCATGTTTGGTTGTAAGGTATTCAAAAACATTGGGAACCGTCATTTTGAAAGTGCATTTTTATAATCTAATATTCTTTTTATATTTAGTGTCGCCTGAATTAGAAAATAAATATAAACTTGTTGTAAGAATATTATTCCAGTAAAAATCATTCAATTACAATTTTTTCGTACAAAAATAAAGAATTAAATATTTTAATAATTTTCATCGTATGAAATACGCTTCCATAATAAAAAAAACATCTCACCTTTATATAGGAAAGAGTGTTAATTATGATTTTTGAAAACACATTTTCAGAGTTTCAATCAATTGAAATAATAATCGGAGTTCTTTGATTAAATATCTCTATTCTGATATATTAAAACATGAAGAAATTCACTTCTAAATTATGTATTTCAAAAATCCTAGCTCAGAATTAGCCATAAATATGCGAAATATATTTATTATAGAATTTTTTTTTGCGTTGAAAATATTTATTGTAGAAAGTGTTGAAAATATTTAATTCTTTCTTCATTTTTTGACGAAAAAATTGCATTTAAATACTGTTACTGTAGTAAAATTCTTAAAACCATTTTAGCCGGATAACGTAACATACAATTTCAGATACACATAAATTTTCAATGCTTTTCATTTTGCTTTGAATTAGTGTTTCAACAGTTTTAAGTATTTTAAAGATAAACCTCATATATTTGCTCAAGGATTTGTAAAATACTAAAATTTAAAAAAAAACTTTTTTTACAAGCAGTTTAGATGTAAATAATATAAAAATAAAAAAATTTTATTAATGAATTTTATTATTTATCAAAAAATTCTACAAATCTAATTGTTTATGTAATATTACGTTCAGACATTTCATTATATTGCACCATATTTTTTCAGCAACAAATTACTTAAATATTTTTGTATTAACTATAAAAAATTGTACTTCTCACAGAGTGAGACATTTGAATCTGTATTTAATTGTCATCGCTGCTCATGCTTTATAAACAGACTTATTTGAATAGATTTTATTGACTTAAGCTACATGAAATCTGACAATGCTCTGACTGACTTAACACCTTGAAAAACCAAACGTTTTTTAAGTTATAAGATATAAAAGTATAAGAGTAGTTTTGAAAAAAAAAAGAATATTATTAGAAGCACTTTACAGGAGAACGGTTGGACTAAATCAAGGGTCAGAAGCATTTTATCTGTGACATGCTAAGCCAATATACCAATATGATTCAGCGTGCCACACATGTTTGAAACATTTCTATACCCGCGATAATTCCTGAGGATTTAGGAAACGGAGATGCACAATATAAATTTACAGATTTACTACGTATTAATATTACATCATTTAAAGATATTTCTTAACGTAAAAGTAAATAACATACGACATATTTATTTTTTCAACAAAAATAAGAAAACTTTATATTGTACATATGTTAAGTACTTTTAAACATACAGCATAAAATATAAGTATTTACCTTCATTATAGTTAAGTAAAAAATAAATAAAAACTTCAATGCGAACCAAATGCTTGTGAGACGCTCTGTTTTTATATCACAAAACTAAAAGAAAAATGTGTGACTTTCAATTCGTTACGATTCTGAGCATTCAGATGTTAAGCAATTTATTTGCGAATTCGAAATATTTTTCATATGACGAAAGATTTCTTACTTAGATATGTAGAACCAAAAGTGGAAAGCAGAAAACACCCAATTTTCAAATCATCAAATCTCTCCAACAATGACAATCAATAATTTACAGAAAAGCTCCAAATTTATCTTAGGAGCGCTATCTTTCAGACTTTATTATAATTTCGTAAATGTCCCCTTACAAATTTATTGAATTCCATCCACTCAAATATTGACAAATTCGTAGAGTAATGCAAATAAATAATGAGAATTTTTCCCTTGTGCCATATGTGGCACGCGTTCCATAGATTACTGACTTCTGGACTTACTTATTGTGATGTCATAGTCACATAACTAACTACACATTTTCAGCCAATTAGCTTACGGCTAATTAGCTGAACAGCTAATAGCTAAGCCAATGGGCTTAGCTGTTGCCACTTTTACTTTTACAGGAAAAAAACTTTCTTTTAACAAAAGCAGCATACATAAGTAAACAAAATGCACTGCATTTAAAAGTACTCATGAGTGAGTGAGTGATTTTGGAGTTTAACTGGCGCAAGAGCCGATTTCGGCTATACTGCGCCAAACATTTGTTTTAATATCTGTGGTCTAGACGGGAAGAGAAGGAAAGAATGAATTGTATGAGAAGAAAGAGGGTCGAAAATAGAAAAGGATCACTAGGGTACCCCGGGTTCGTGAAGCCCGTGTTTACCAAAGACAGTAAACCCCGTGGGAAAAGGAAAAGATCACTAGGGCACCTCGGGATTGTGACACCCGTACTCACCTAAAGAAGGTGAGCCCCCTGAGGGGTAAAAGTACTCATATAATATTACTTTTAATTTTGGAAAACTGTTTTTGAAGAAATTTTAATACTTGAACATCTTTAACAATTAATCAAGTTTAAAATTTTATCTGAATTTTACTGGTAATCTAATGTTAAAGTATTCGACTGTTTGTGATAATTTTTTTAAAAAAAATCTAGATATGGGTATTTTTTGTGTTTTTAGATTTATTTAGTATATTTTAAGCAAAATAGGCTAAAGTTAAGAAGATAAAAAAATTATTATTACTAAAATGGGAAACAAATGGTTAAAATTTACAAAAAAAATTACATAATCGGTGTCCATACTAAACCAAAAGTTTATAAAGAAATTTTCAATTTTGATGTGTTTCTATGCTATTCATTTTTGAAATGACCTTCAGGATAAGAGATATTTTTATTTTTATAAAAACTGGATCACTTTATTTCAGTTATTATATGAAATTGCTCAAATAAGCAGTGATTATATTAAAATAAGGGACTGTAAATTTTGTAATAAAAACAGTGATTGATAAATCTGAAGGTTAAAACACTTCCATTATAATACAATACATACACAAAAAATGTTAGTTAATTTTGGTTCAAAACTTTTTTAGCAGTCGTTGTCCCCGGTTGATCATTTAAACACACACACACACACATATTTAGAGTAAAACGCATTTTAAAGTAGAAGATTTTGCTTAAAGTAATGGCATCTGCTTTTGCTAAAACACTTGTAGTTTTTGTTCTAGTGAACGGAAAATAATAAACTTGGTATTTTTATAAAGCCAATAAGATGGCCCATAAAATAAAATAATAAAAATTTATAAATTGGTGGCAAAATTTACAATTTTAGGGTGATTGGTGCCTTAACAACAAATCTAATGTCAGTTATGAACTTAATAGCGCACACGTGTTTGCACTTATCGTGTGACCATAAGGAAGTTTACCCATTCAGATAGGCTTATTTTTACAATACAGAAATTCAACTTTTGCGCCTACAATTAGGGTAAACGGTAGCAAGAAAACGCAATAAATTGATCTATCATTTCCTCGGTTTCTTTCATTTACTCATTAATAATTATGATGGAGAACTGCAACAAGTCTTATTTAATAATTCAAAACACACAAAAAAAGAAAAAAAATATAGTTCCAGGATGATAAATCATAATCAACCTTATGATCTTTCACAATATCTGCACCACCCCTATACTCGTTCGATAAAGTAAGAAAAGTAGAGACAAAAGACCTCCAACCTAATAAAGTATCGTTTCGCGCGTATCAGATATTATACGAGTGTCATATCACCCGATAATTGCAAACGACATACTCGCCACCCCTATCCGGTTGCGTCGGCTGACCAAAAAAATAATAAGGTGCCCTACTTCCCACAGGTATATTTCATCTTTCCCAACACATCCATTGAGGGCGAGGTATAACACACAGAGATGGTGCTTTTATTTCCACAGTGAATGGGAGCTTTTAGGAGGAGCAGGAAAATACCGAAGAATTCAGTATTTCTTGAGTTAAGGAATACATTTAGACGGAGAAGTTTTTATTTATTCATATAGTTATATGTGGTTTTGTAAAATTCCAAGTAATCTTTTTTTTTTTTATTTATTTTCAATAAAAACACATTTTTGTTGAAAATAAGAGTTAAAGGAAAATAACACAGACTATTCAATATTCCTGAGTTAAGAAATATATTTGCGTAGATAAGTATTTATTTATTCATATTTTTATGTTTAGTTTTGGAAAAAATGCTGATAAAAATCTGTTTTTACTAAAAATAGAAAATCATTTAAAATAATTCTCTATACATATTACTTTAAAAATAGATACTTTTATTTAAATTTGTGTTTGGTAGACAATAGGAAAAAGGAAGTTTTATATTTTTTCATTATTTATATATATATATATATATATATATGTGTGTGTGTGTGTGTGTGTTTATAAATCAACTACACAGTAATGACCAAAAATGCCATAATAATAAATTATAGATTTCAAAAAGAAAATATTCTTTTATTATCTTTAATCGCAAATTGAAAATTTATAAACATTTGAAGAAAAAATTCAAAACATTTTAAAATGTATCCCTTATTTAGAGTGAAATATACTAATAAACATTTCAAAGAAAGAAAGAAAGCACTTTTTTTCTTAATATAGTAAAAATATTATTTGTGTCAAAGAAAATTAAAATAGATTCCCTACATAACTTTACATGGTGAATCTTAGCTAAAAATAAATTATCAAATGGTTTGAAAATAGAGTGGTACTAAAAGAATAAATAAGGATTTTTGAAATATGTGTTGGACAACAATTTGCTCAATTTATTAAAATAAAAGATCTAAATATAATTTTTCTTTATCAAATACTATTCTTGGTTTCTTATTTTTTCATGTATCTTAAATATCGTGTTTGGTATCGTGAGCTCGATATCATTATATTTGTAAAGCAGACAACATTCCATATTGTGGTTACAAAATTCAGGAATTCCAACTAATGGAAATCGCATTATGCTCCTTATATACAATGTCACAGTTAAAGAAATCAAATTTAATCGAATTTTCTTCTCAGAATTTGGATTGATCGTGTTAAATAACACATTAAGTCGTAGGAAAAAAAGATTTTTTTCTCTCCTATTTTGTGTTAAATCAAAATCATACACAAGAAGTTTGCGTAAAAACAGAATTTGGTCTGCATGTATATGGAATTGGTCTACAGAAAAACTGAAAATTCTACCATGAAAATTGACCTTTAGCCCATTCAGGACCCACATACATGTGATCACTTCAGGAAACAAGATATCATATATGAAATTGAATTTCCCCCATACTAAGGGTCGTGATCACAACGTTGTGGTCTTTAAATTGGAAATTATGAAATTTTAAGTGATTATAAACTGTAAACTCCGGCGTACTTTATTACAGTGACAATTTTATGTGAATTTTTAAATGGAATTAGGCTTTTCAGGAAAATTCGCTCGGTCCTGAACGGGTTAGGAATAGAAAACACTTTCATTGAGAGAAAGGGCACACACACATCTTAGAAAGACATCCGTTTAAAGTTCATATACACATACATTTTAAAACTGACAGCATAAATGAAAAATATAATATCTTTAAAACTGCATGGATATCAGATTTAGAATTTGGAGCTAAACTTCCCCTCCGAACTGAGGAAATACACTGTAACATATAGAAATATATACTAAATCCAGGTTATACACAGTTTTGAAACAAAAGAAAAATTTGACCAATCTAGCGTTGAAGGTTTGGAAATGTAACTGAGGATTAGGATTCACTAAGGTTAACTGATAGTATACTCGTGTAATTTTACTTAATGTTAACTCAAACAATCATAATAAAGTCAAGTTTTATTAAAATATTATTGAGGAAATTATTAAATTGTAAAAGAAGTCGCGCCAAGTTGTTACATTTAAAAAACAATCCTTTGAATTTATTTTACACTGGATTTTTACAAGATTTTATAAAATATTTGAACTTTAATAAAAATAATATTGAAGAGAGAAAATTTACACCTTATATGAGCACAAGTCCATTTCTCAATACTATTAAAAGATAAAATATTTTTAACTATTGCAGGTTTCGTGAAAATATTACACAGTTTTTAAATATTTTTCTTCTAGTTATGCAAATGGAGATTCACAAATTCAAAACTCTTTTCATAAATTGAAAAGTTCTTTTTGTCGCATGTATACCAGTCCTACAGATTTCCACAGCTAAAAGTGATATACTTAATAAACAATATAACTTTGAAGTAAAAGTATAAAGTACACTAGAATTATAAAAAATAGGCAATCAAAACAATAAATCAAAGTTATTTGTAGATTTTTTATTGTACAATGTCTTGAAAAATTCATTTAGTGCATTGATTTGGGTTTCCCTCATCACCTTATTTATGTTTTTATTATTACATATAATTTTTTCTAAATATCTGTTCATTTAAATTAAATGAATAAAGAGAAATTATTATACGCTGTTATATCAAAAAATAATGCTTTCAGAATAATACTCAAATAAAAGAAATTTATTAAAAAATAAAAACTTTAAATCACACATTCTTTGCAGAAATTTTTTTTCTAACAAGTACGAAAGAAAGATTTTAATCCTTTTTATGAAATAATATTCAGTATTTTTAGAAATTTTCATTAAAATTTCGAACAAACTAAAAATAATAAAACAATTATTTTATAGATTATGCATAGAATGATTACCATGACACATTGTCCACTATTTACTCCTTAATGTATTCCCCTTAATGTACTACTTACTTCTTCAGTATTAACTAAAATCATCATACGAAAATTAAAAAATGAATAAAATTGTACTTTCCTTATGTATCCCAATTTCAGTGTTATAAACTCAAATGGCAAGGGAATCATAAATAAAATGAGTTGCAGGTAAATGAAGTAAAATTTAGAACGTCAAGTACCAAAGTAAAGTTAACTATCAGTAATTACATCTAGAGAGTATTTTCTGAACTTATGTTTAGAAGTAGTCTTATTATCAGAAAAAAATAATAGAATTATCTCTTGAAGAACGTTTTCCACTTGAACTTACATTACGTTAAGTACTTGTTCTGATCTTTTTCATGGAATTAATATGCTCCCTTGAGAGGAGATTATTACACTTAATAGATGTTGTGAAGGCCCTATTAATCAAGTAAATATTTTTATAATGCCCCTAATTTACTTTACAACGAAGGTTCTTCAGCTTGTTTATTATCCCTTTTGAGAGAGGAAGAGGGTAAAATTGATTTAATGCAAAACATATGCAGCATACCATATTGAGGAGAAAAGTTATGATGCAGGCATTATATTAGAAACAATATCAATATTCTACTCAATGAAGAATTATTTATTATCTTAATCAAACATGATTTAGAAACCAAGTAATTATGATTTGTTAAGATAATTTATTTTTGTATATAATTAGGGAAAGCGAATTACAATTTATAAATTGTGTGGTGTATTTTTCTAATTTCCAGAAAAGCTCAATGCACGCTACGTAATTCTGCTTTGTTCTCATGAGTAATTTTCTGCTATTAATAATATGCATATCTTTTATCTTTGCATTTCTTAGAATTGAAAAGTTTGTGCAAATTAGATGGACATTTTGGCTGAAGAACTTTATTTGAATTAAAATTCTACTAATGTTCTTCGATCAATTTTCGTTATATTGTTTGATTTTATTTTTTTTTTTTTAGGTTTCCACCTGTTGATGAGAAAGTAGTATGAAAAACTAACTTTATTACGCTGTTATGATTATTTTCCAATATTATTTTAATAAAAAACGTTTTCAGAACACATAAGAATGCAATGAGAGATACGTCTAATATGAACAAAAATTATTTTAAGATGAATTTACTGTCTATTTCCGGAAATATTTTTTAACTTTACAAAGCAAATATTTCTATAATTTATTTCCTTTAAGGAATTTAATATGTTTACATATTTCAAACAGTGAAATAATTTGACAGAAAATGAAGGCAAAGAATTACTAGGAACGGAAAAAGCTAGCTATTATGTTTCGCAGTATATTTCAACAAATATTAATATTTATTTTTCACATAAGCATCTCTAGAAATGTGCTTTTTGAAGAATAATATATCTCAAGTGCTTATTTATTTTCCTCATACTTATTTTATTACACAAGAATGTGTTATTTATTACTGGTTGACTCAAAAATTTGAAAGTAGGATATCTTTTTTTGGCCCATAAACATCAAATACACACATAGTTTAGAAAATTATAAAGAGGAAGGTTATTAGGTTCCAAAATTTACAAAAAGAGAAGTAATTTTTTTAAGAATAGAGCATTGGTTGTATAAAGTTTATGAACAAAATATTATTAAACGAGTTATTTATATGCTTTATTATATTTTTTAATTCCATTCAATAACAGGAGTCGTGTTTAGTTCATTTAGTATTTCGAATACACTGTGTTTCAGTAATTTAACTGAACATTAAATTTTATTGGCTATTCTTTTCTTTATTTGCATTTTTATGTAGATTCAAGTTCCTTCAAATTTATTTCTAATTGAAAACGAAATGCTTAGAATTTTAATAACGACATTGCTGTAAGCAAAAACTGCTTAGAAAAAACGTAATGTTGAATTTAATAGAATTTTCTAATACAAAAAAATAAGCATTAAAGTTTTTAAAAAAAATAATTTAAAAAAGCCTATTTACTTTAATATGGTCATCATGTAAAGATTTTTTTATGAGTAAAAAGTGATACTAGGAGAAAAATATATAATTTTACATAATACTCAATAAAATAAATTGAAATAAAATGTTTTAAATTAGGATTAGAATATGTATTAATAACCTGTCGATTATAAAAAAAATTTTAAAAAACCTCACGAAAATTGTACATTTTCGTTAAATTGTAAAAATGTGTATATTATGCAAACAAAATTAAGATACCTTTTTGTGGCTATCCACATTTTCAATTCTGAGTTGCGTCAGTTATGCATTTTTAAAAAAGGCACATCTGATTAATAAGGGACTAAAAATATTTTATCACAATTATTTATTTGAGTTTTATTTACTTCTGTTTGAATAAGTAATGAAAAAACAGAATTTTTTGGGGGTAAAAAGTGAATTTAAAATTCATGTCTTAGAAAGCATAATTCTTCTTTTATAGATTTTTTTTATCTGTACTGAGCAAAAGGAATTGTATTGGATAGACTAAAGAACCGGTAGAATTGAAACACTACAATTTCTCGTATTTAGAGATATTCTTGAAGAATATTAAATATAACAAAGAGGACTGTGATGTTTCCAACTAAGATATGCGGATGTGATGTTTCTACCCAAAGGTATGCAGATTCCTTGGATGGACATGGTATCCGTAACTTGGGTGATAAATAAAAAGATCAAGCTGGAACCACTAGAGTCATTTCTTTTACAAGCCAAGCTTGGATATTATGGTGAGCGGCCTTATTATAATTTGTAATCTAAAGCTTTTAATCTTTGGGTTTTAACTAAATAAATCATCAGTTAATTACTACCGGTGTTTTCTCTTCTGATTGTACTTTTATACTGAAGAATACATCAATTCCAAACTGGTGACCCGGACGTGATAGAGCTCTCTCTCAACTGTGCCACACCACAGCTTTTTGCAGAAAACGGCACCACTCAAACCCACTCCAGGACATCTTTGTCGGATCTTCCAAGACCTCTTGTCGGATTTTCCAGACACCAGGATCTCTGTCCTGCTAGGATCTTCCTGCACACGGATTTCTTCCCTGCTTGGATCTTGAGATTAGGTTTCTAGATTACAAAATAAGAATAAGGCAGCTCTCTAACTAATTTCCACGTGGCTTATAAAGGAAATGGCTCTCTGGTGGTACGAGCTCGTTTTTTTTATTCGCTATCCAAAAGATACGGTTAACGGGTCCACTCAAGGAATATGCATATCTTGGACAGAAATACTACATCTGTATAGCCTGGTTAGACAGGACTACAGAAAGGCATTTTAAAAAAATGAAATGTTTCAGAACTATTAACAGCAGCTTTCTGAAACGCCCCTCTAGATGGTTGTAATGACTCTATGAAGCGGGCACGAGCATTTTGAAAAGTCGAAAACAAAAGACTATTTAAAAAATTATTCATTTACTGAAAGTAAGCAAGCAAAATACATTCTGACATAATAAAAAATGAAATTAGCATTTACACTGATATAATACACTTTTAAATGCATCAGTACTGCCCAATGTATTTTATAATTGATTTAGCAATACTAAATTAAAGAATAAGTTTAATAATTAACACTGGACCCCATGAGCCCATGTAAAATAGAAATTATATACAAAAATTAACACTTATCTTGATAATGTGTACGGTTTATAAGTAATCTCTCAACTGCCGATTGAAAGTTACGTGTTTCGCTCCTCATGTCTCCGGTTTCTACGTAAGCGCGCGTATTTGATGTATTGTGGGGGGAGGGGGGTGGCAGTAAAAGAGTAATAAATAAGCATATCCTCTGATGTAAGTAAATTCTTTGAAACTCTATTAATTTCCTTATATTGCATTCCAAAATGTTCAGAACAATTTTATGGATAGCAGATTCAGAATAATTTTATGGCACTTCGGAAATACGTGCATATACATCCGGGGAAATTAACGCTTTGGCTGAGCGAGATGTTTATATACGCCGGGAGCACTTAAGAGGTTAAAGTTGTATTGTAGCCTTAGCGTCAAAGTATAGAGTTATTGAATTCAATGTATTGTTATTGTATGGAGAGGTGTGCGATGAAAATTTTGATGGAATATTGGGTCGGAAATATTGAAATTTTGAGAAGCACTGTGTTGAGTGCCCCGCCACTGGTAAGAAGCTATGATCGCTTCCCAAATGTGGGGAGGTGAAATATGATCAGCAATTAGGGTGTGGCCACTAAGACGCGGGGAGTGGCAGTGCAAAGAGCGAGCAGTTGGCGTTGGGCCTTCGAAATAAAGAGACATATATACAAGGAAGTCCACTGTGTTTTTAATTTTGAGTATGAGTATTTCAATTAAAACTGAGCTATCGATGGGCCAAAACATGGTCCGTTACACCGGAGAAATCAGAAAAATGTGTGTTCGTAATAATTACTATTATCAATAATAGTTTTTTGAATGATGAGAATTCGAGTAATGGTGGTCTCTTGTGAAAGCAGTCCTGGCAATGAGGTGAGCTCAAAATTGTCCCTTTGAGATTTGTGTTCCTTATTTCATAATGAGTTTTGAGTAGTTATTCATTTTGAGTTTTGAGTAATTATTCGTTTTGAGTTTTGAGTAATTATTTCATTTTGAGTTTTGAGTAATTATTTCATTTTGAGTTGTGAGTAAATACTTCGGTTTGAGTATATTGTGTGAGTAGTTAAATTCTTTGAATATTGTGTGACCATAGTTATTTGAATATTGTGTGAACAGTTAATTTCTTTGAGTATTGTGTGAATATTTAGTTATTTGAGTATTGTGTAAAAAGTTGTTCTATGAGTATTGTGTGAGCAGTTAAGTTCTTTGAGTATTGTGATTAAATAAGTTCTTTTGAGTATTGTGATTAGGTGTTCTATGAGTATATTGTGGGAGTAGTTAAATTCTTTGAGTATTGTGTGAATATTTAATTCTTTGAAATTGTGTGAACAGTTAAGTTCTTTGAGTATTGTGAATTATTCTTTGAGTATTGTGAATTGAGTATTGTGAACAGTTAAGTTCTTTGAGTATTGTGAACAGTTAAGTTCTTTGAGTATTGTGATCAGTTAAGTTATTTGAGTATTGTGATTAGTTAAGTTTTTTGAGAATTGCGATTAGTGAAGTTCTTTGAGTAGTGTGAATACTTAATTCATGAGTATTGTGAATTGTTAAATTTTTGAGTATTGTGAGAGTTGTTAAGTTCTTTGAGTATTGTGTGAATATTTAGTTTTTTGGGTATTGTGTGAACAGTCAATTATTTGAATATTGTGTGAATAAGTTAATTCTTTGAGAATTGTGGGAATATTTAGTTCTATGAGTATTGGAGTAAATATTTTGAGTGTAGAATAATTAAGTCCTCAAGTTGTAGTTATTTGCGTATCGGTGAGTTTAATATTATTCTCTTGAGTAAGTGAATAGAATTGTAGTTCAAAATGTCAATCGTTTCAAAATTAAAGAAAAATGAGCTAAAGCTTGTTGCTGAAAAAATTGGTTTGACTGTACCAGGGGATGCAAAAATGATTGATTTAAATCGGTTAATTGAGGAGAGCGATGTGTATAAAGAAGATTACGAATTCGTGAAATCCGTGATAGAGCAAGTGTTAGAAGAAGTTAAAACCCAAAAATCCCAGCTGAACGGTGAAATAGAATTAGAACGCCTTAAATTAGAGAGAGTTAAAGTGGAATTAAAATTAGCAAAATTAAGATCTAGTGCAAATAATAGCGAGACCTCTCTCAACGGAGGTGAAACTGAGGCGTCTATTGATTTTGACACTCTTAAAGAACCGATTGTATCTGATAAAATGTTTCAAACCATAGATAGGGAAACAGCAGCACATATTAATATTAGACAATCCGGAGATTGGTTTAGGCCGCTACAATTGGGTAAGGAGTGTGATTTATATTTTACTTCGAGTGGTAAACCCGTAAATGAGACGAGAAAAGATCTCAAATATAACAAACTTAAAACCTTTAAAACCGCTCCCAAAGTATTTTTTAATGAAGAGAAAAATAAAAATTGCGATTTGTGTTTAAGAAATGAAAATTACCCGTTACATGCTTGCCCTCAGTTTAAGAGACTTTCGGTTCAAGAGCGCGTTAACGTAGTGAAAAATAAAAACGCGTGTTTTAAATGCTTTTTCCTCAACTGCAGTGTTAAAAAATGTTCGTTTGGAAATTGTTTTTGCGTTAAAGCGCATAACAAACTAATACATTTCCCGCGGGAGCTAAAGAGTGTTTCGTCAAATGGGGTGAAGAGAAGCTTGCCAGACGCCCCCGAAGTCGTAAATAAGTCGCTGTCAAAGGGGGGCGGGAAATGCAGCTTGTAACGTCGTGGAAATAAATTGAAGGTGTACGCTAATTATTAAAGAATCTCTCGTTGGAGTCTGTCCGGAGTCTCTTCCTCCGTCCGCAGGGTTCAGTTACGGGAATCTCTCGTGGTAGTATATCAGGAGTCTCTCAGGAGTCTTCTCAAGAGTCTTCCTCCGTCAGCAGGCTTCTCTCTTGGGTATCTCTCGTAGGAGTCCTCTTTCTCTTTCCGAAGTCCACTCTTTTAAACTCTAAGGGCGGGTTCACTCCACGCTCCTTATCAATCCCCATTGGCCGACCTCAGGGTTTTGCACCCGGAACCAACGGTCTTGCACGTCATCCATTCGCGCAGAGATGACAAAAGTCCGGTCTCTCTCAAAGGTTCCCGGCGACAAGGGCCCGGCTGACATCTGGCACTTCAAACACCTCACCGCCGCCTGCAGAGGCGCCAGCATTCAAGACGTACAATCACTGCCCATGAATAGAAAATAATGCAGCGATGCCTGGCCCATAGTGTCCACCAGACACACCGTAGCCGACGGTCCAGCTGTCTGATACAACACAATACCACCAAAGACACGTGTTACCTGGCTGTGGAAATGTTTATGAATAGAGGCGCTTTCTCCATTGTGACGACGTCACAAGCTGGTCATTTCCTCCTCAGGATGAGTGCCAAAATTTCGTTTCGACTAACATATTTGAAAACAAAAAGAACGTTATCTTATCCACGGTACTAATATCTATTAAAGGATAAGTATTCGCCTGTGCAGATCCCAGAGTCAGTTAAACTTGCGGATCCAAATTTTAAAATTCCAGGAAAAATAGACATTTTGTTAGGTGCCGAGTATTTTTATCATATAATAAAACCAGGTAAAATAAATGTAAAAAATTCGAACCTGATTTTACAGAATTCAGTCTTTGGTTACATAGGTGGAGGTAGTGTAAAGGATGAGTTAAATTCATATTCTTGTAACTTAATATGTGGGTCCAAAGAGTTAAATTCGAGAAAATTCAGGGAAATTAAGGAGATAAATAATGAATTACCTAAAAATTTAGAGAATTCTATTTTTGAGGAGCATTATATCCGGACGCATAAGAGACATGAGTCGGGGAGATATATTGTTTCTGTGCCCGTTAAAGAGCATTGGTTGTGTGTAGGGAACTTGAGGGACATTGCTCTAAAGATACTCGAATCGCTATGGACTCGTTTTCCTAGAGACCAGGAGTTTAAAAAATTGTATTGTGATTTTTTGAAGGAATTAGGCCCCATGACTAAGATAAAAGTCAAGCTTGTTGCGAGTAAATCTCGTGTGTCACCAATTAAACAGGTAACCATACCTCGCTTAGAATTATGTGGTGCTGTGCTACTCACCAAATTGATGCCTAAAGTGCAATGTGCATTAAAAATGGATATTACCTCAGTCTTCTTTTGGACCGATTCCACAATAGTGCTATCGTGGATGAAAAACGAGCCCCGAAACTTAAAAACGTTTGTGGCAAATCGAGTGGTAACTATCCAAGAGTTAAAAGAGTTGAATAAATGGCATCATGTTCCTTTGGAACAAAATCCTGCTGACATCATATCAAGAGGACTTGATCCAGAGAAAATTCAACAAAGTGATTTGTTGTGGTTTGGGCCAGCTTTTCTAGAAGTGCAGTGAACTTTCCTAGATAAGTCGATGAGATCCATAATTGTGAACCTTACCAACGAGAGATGAAGGATAATCAATTGGAATCAATGCGTTTCTTAGTGCAAAATAACGAAATTCTTCCCATCATTGATAAGTGTTCTTCGTTTCTGAAACTGCAAGGAGTCCTTGCATGGTGTGTGCGTTTCAAGGAGAAAAATCCATTACAGATAACCACTGGCAATTTAACTGTAGCTGAATTGTCTACAGCTTTACTTTGCTTAGTAAGAAAGGTACAATCTGTGTATTTTACAACGGAAATTTGGTGTATTGAAAGAGGACAACAATTACCAGATTCCATCAACTCATTAACTTTGTCTCCATTTTTAGAAGAGAGGAAAATACTCTGTGTGGGTGGAAGATTGAGACATTCCAATCTACCTGCCGAACAGAAAGATCCTATGCTAATCCCTAACAACCACCTAATTTGTGACTTAATTATTAAACATTATCATTTTTCTTATTTGCATACAGGTGCTGAGGCTACTTTGGCAAACATAAGAACCAAATTTTGGATTGTGAATGGCAGATCCAAAGTCAAACGTGTAATTAAGCAATGCATTAAATGTCTTAAGGTAAGTGCAAAAGGTAAAAACCAAATGATGGCAGTTTTACCTAGTGCCAGAGTAAGCATTGCGAGAGTATTTAATAAAGTAGGACTGGATTTTTGTGGTCCTTTCCTTATAAAATTGATTCCAGGTAGAGCAAAAAAAGTGTATAAATGTTATATTTGAATTTTTGTATTTTTTGTTGTTAGAGCCATTCATTTAGAAATTGTAAGTAACTTAAGTACTGAAGCGTTTATTGGTTCATTAAAAAGATTTATCTCTCGTAGAGGTAGACCTAGTGATATTTTTAGTGATAATGGAACTAACTTTGTAGGGGCTAACAATGAGTTTCGTAAAATTTTAAAAGGGCTATTTAAAAAGGAAAGTTCAGAAAAATTTGAGGATTTTCTTGCTTCTGAGGGTGTTAAATGGCATTTTAGTCCTCCTGCTACACCTCATTTTGGAGGCTTGTGGGAAGCTAGAGTTAAATCATTAAAAAATCACCTTAAAAGGGTTGTGGGAAATACTATTCTTACTCATGAAGAATATTTTACACTTGTCACACAAGTGGAGGCCGTTTTAAATTCACGACCTCTATGCCCTCTCTCCGAAGATCCCAATGATGATTTAGCTCTAACTCCAGCTCATTTGCTAATTGGCTCATCATTAACATCTTTGCCGGATCCAGATTTTAAAGAAGTTCCTATGCTCAGTAGATGGGAATTAGTCCAAAGAATGACTCAAACATTTTGGAGTCGATGGACTTCAGATTACTTAAATCGTCTTCAATCGAGACCTAAATGGTATAAAGGCAACCAAAAATTTAAGGAAAATGAAGCAGTTTTGGTTAAAGATGAAGATAATTCAAAATTACTGAATTGGAATCTTGCCAAAATAGTAGAGGTTCATCCAGGTACAGATGACATAACTAGAGTAGTAACATTAAAAACAGGTAAAGGTGTATATAAACGACCTGTTAGTAAAATTGTTAAATTACCTTTTAATTGTAATTGAATTACTTGATATTGTTCTGTGTGTGTAGCAATGTATTGTATTTCCATAGTGTGCAGTGTTTTTTTTTTGTTTATTGTAAAATGTATCATGTATTTGTAATTGCTTGATTGTATGTTGAAAATTTTTTTAATTTGTCAAGGCGGGCAGTATGTTGAGTGCCCTGCCACTGGTAAGAAGCTGTGATCGCTTCCCAAATGTGGGGAGGTGAAATATGATCAGCAATTGGGGTGCGGCCACTAAGACGCGGGGAGTGGCAGTGCAAAGAGCGAGCAGTTGGCGTTGGGCCTTCGAAATAAAGAGACATATATACAAGGAAGTCCACTGTGTTTTTAATTTTGAGTATGAGTATTTCAATTAAAACTGAGCTATCGATGGGCCAAAACACACTGAATCACAGTTTCCAAGCCAAAATACACAAAGCAGAAGTCGGTAATTTAATATGTTACATAAGGTTTTATTGGAATGATCAAGCTAAATATAACGGTAATAGAATCTTAATAGAATAAGTGTAAGACTTCAGAGTAATTCCAAAGACTTTATTACGCTTGAAGACAAAGATAATTTTGAGACAAAGATTTTTTTTTATGCTTGAATGAATCCTTTTTGCATTTACTGTGCAGCTTCTCATTTTTTAATTCAACATTTCTTATAATTCTTCATAACAAAAAAAATAATTTCTAAGATACTAAAGGGAATGTTTAACACATGAACTTTTAGTTCTATACTTTGAGTGTTAAGCATTGGTATAAAATTTTCAATGTGGTTGCGGACAACAATAACAAAGAGACATTATTTTAGGAGAGCTAAAGGTCGAAATCTAAATAAAGCAGAGATCTTAATATTTATTAATTATTTGATGGATTTTTAACTTTCGAAATACCAAAAAAAGAACATAATTTAAATTGAATAATATACATTGTCCGTTCGATTTAATATACATTGTAATTTAAAAATAAAAAATAAATAGATTGACAGAATTGTCTTTAATGTTACAAAGGTTAAAACATTATACAAGTTATTAAATTTAAACGAAGGCAAAGTAAATATAAACGAAGATAATATTTAAAAAAAATACTAAACAAATTATGTTTTATGCATTCGAACTTTGACATATTGTGAAAGACTTTTTTTACTGGCATAAAAACAAAATGAGTAGGAGTTAATATTGAATGCCTGATAATGCTATGAAATTTACTTTAGAAACAAAACAATTAATATTCGTGGGTGTCATGTATACAATGTTAATATTTTAAATGTTATACACCTAAAGCTTTTTTTGCATAATTAACTTTTTTTAAATGTATTAATCATAGCCTTTCACAAATTTTTTGTCTCTACTTTCTATAAATTAGCCATTTGTGATGACAGACAACTACAACCGTTATTTTGCCATGCTTATCAATGTCATTTCATTGACAAACGAGATGTTACTTCAAGTAGTGAAACAATTTGTCTCGGTAAAAGATCGAGGTCTATGATAGTTGATTCATTTGCTTTCTCTAGTATTCGTAATGACTCTGAGGCCTCTTAGAACACCCATGTCTCAATCCCATTGTGACAGTTTAAAATCTAACAGTTGATATTCTTTCTTATTGGGTCGGTTTTAAAAAAAATTAATTATCCTATTTCTTTTTTTTTTTACTCTTCTGAAAAATAATTTTTGAGAAAAATTTTGTACAGCACTCACTTTGAAACTTGTGAAAAATACAGTAGAGATGTATTAATCATGATGCATCACAATCGTCACCGATTCCTGTATGGCTCTGGTTCGCGCAACAAATCTTACAGGATTATGGAGAACCAGCATTCTTGTTGCTCAGCATCGACATTATCCTGATTGTATTTAGTTACGCCTTTTTTTGCTGCCACTAATTGCATTGAGGTCATATACTTCACCTATCTGACGATGAATATTGGCTGATACGATCATATTCATCAAAAAGAAGTTTAAAATTCTATTTCACAATTTATTGGCATTGAACAATTTTAAATATTATAAAGCTACAGTAATGATTTCATTTTGAAAAGGTATACTGTGATTAAACGCACATGCGCTTTTCTACAAGTGCTCAAGATTTATACTCCTAGAACCAATCGGAGTTGCCATAAAAACAAACTTCAAATATTTATATATAGTTCACTATATGAAAACCCCAATCAATGAAATAATCAAACATAAAATGAAAACCAAGTAAGCTCAAATGCAGTACAAGCTGAGGACTTAGTTGAAAGATCAAACCAATTTTATGTATACTCTTACAGTTATGGTTATTAAAAAACCCTTTACTTTTGCTATGTATTCAACAAACATCCATTTGCATAAAATCAACAGAAGAGAAAAGATGAAATTAAATATAATTTCTTCCTAAATTTACATATTAAAATCTCCATATGTTTTATGGAAAGTTGAGTTAACATAGAAATGTAATCCACATACGTAATAAATATATTCGAAATCAGAACTAATGAAATTATCGAAATAAGAACACAAACTTTCGTGAATAGTAAAAATCTTAATTTTTAAAAAATCTAAGAAATCGAATATATTAAGTTATTTCCATATTATGCTTTAAATTAAAGGAAGATATTAAATGCATTGTAAATTATGTTTAATATAAGAAGATATTTAAACCATAAGAATTTGATCACCCTTGGCCCCTTTATTAAGTACCAGATCTTCATGTCTAGATTTGATTTTAAATTCTGTTAAAAGGTGAAGAAAATTACGTTTAAATCAACAAACAATTACATTTTTAGAATAATTCAATCATGAAAGTATTATTATACCGCTTTCATTACACATCCACTTGTGTATTTATTATTTTTTTTTAACATTTATAAACCCCGTGCACCACGCAATGTATAACACGGGGCATACAACACAGACAGAAAAAAGGATTACAACACAAACATCCATGCCTTCTCCGGGACTCGAACCCAGTCCCCACAGCACCGCAGTCAGCTTCACTGACCACTATACCGGATGAGCGGCATCCACTTGTGTATATAACTGTTTGTTAACTCGTCATACTCAGAAGTGACGGGGGATATTGACGACGAATGTACAAATCATTGCAATTTGTATGTGTGAGAGAATGAGTGAGGAGAGTGAGAGTGATTGTGAGTGTGTGAGAAAGAGTGAGAGCGAGTGTGACAGTGAAAGCGAATGTGAGTGATGTGAATGTTTATATATATATATATATATACTATTTGGGGGATGTTTTAGATGTGAAGGTTCCTAATTACGAAAGTTAAGTTTACATCCACACATTAAGAATGAGCGACGACTATTTGTTATAATTAAACATCTTTTATTTTCAACATTAACAAAACAATAGTCAACAAATTCGTGGAACACCGGAAACTGATTTTTTTTAATTCACACAGCTTGCGCGCTTGATTGTAGTTAACTGCTTCGTATTTCCGGTGCAGAGTTATTTTAGTAGCTTTGCGAATAAAGTCATTTTGATTAAAGCAGGATCTCCGCACTATGTTAGTTGAAAACAAGTTTACTTGAACTGCCATTCTAACAAGTTTTTAAAACCACACGAATCAGGGTAACTAATGAATTTCCTTTAAATATGAGGCTTTTTATTTAGAGAGAGTTGGAGCAGATTCTTACGAATGTTTCCTTTCACTAACTTCTACAGTAACTTGGCTATGTTGTTTGATATGAGAGGCTTGTTTTTTGAGGAAACTGTGTCACATGCAAATGAGCAATGTTACTTAAGCAAAAGCGTAACAAATAAAGAGGATGAAGATTTCCCATCAAGAAAAGAGGAGAGTAGTATAAAGGAAATTCAACGTCTGCTTTCCTGTTAAGTGAAAACATCACTGAAAAGATTCAGAAAGTAGGATCCAATTCTCGGTATTATATATAGGAAACTACTACTTTACATAGATCATAAGTTCCTTATTAATATTGTATTTATTTAATAGAAATAAATACAATTATTTCCACGTGCGTGTCTTAATTTACTCTAAATTATTCATTGCCTCAAAGTTTCAACAGACGAAATGCAGATGAAAAGTACAATTCATTTTATTAATATTGAAGCTACCACGTCACAAATTAACAATAGACGATAGTATTTTGAAAATTTAAAGCACAAACTATAATTTTCGTTAAGTTTGAGAAGGATGTAAAAATGTAAAATCTAATTACAATATTATACCTTAAATAATACAATAGTAAATAATAATATTCAATAGATCCGCTAGAAATTCGCAAATATAGAGAAAAAATTTGAGTTCTCTCAAGTATTCAACTCTATCCTTCAATAGCTTTTCTGTTTATCACTGAATGTGTGAAATAACGTTTCCTCTATTAATCTGATAGAAATGTCTTCATCAGATCTAAATCTATTGCCGTCTTTCTTCCTTTTTAGATAGATTATTGTTCAAGAAACAAGCTCTAGTAAGAAATAAAAGCAGCGAATATCCTGTTTCCACATCTCAATCAAAACGAGATAAGTAACATGCATCAGTAGTTACAGAGACGAAGTGATTAACTAGTAATATCAGAAAAAGGAATACCTGACTCGTTCTACGGGATAGAATAATAGATAAGAGCACAGAGAAATCCATTAAGTATAGCATTTCAATAAGAGCTTCTACAGTTTTCCTTTAATTAAATAAAAAGGTCAGTGCATTTTTTTGAAAAAGAGAAATTTGGAGAGAAAAAAATGCTTCTATTTTTATTATTAAAGAATATATTAATGCAAAATATACTGCTACGAATTGTGTGTAATGAATGCTTAAAATAGAGTAAATAGTTTATATCTGGCTGTGTTATGAGTTAGTGAATATTAACGTCGCAATGTTCAGCTACACGAGGGCTTTTTGGTGACGATCCGCGTAATTTTGAACCATGGTCAAGTGACGCGGACGACACCAGAGCTGGCACCCCCTCTCCTAACGACCACACCACACCAATGGGAGGACGTTTGAGCTCTCGACAGATTTAACGTGCATCGCTCCCTACACGACGGGTCTTCAGTGGTACTGGGATCGAACTCATGACATGCTAGCTATGACCCGATGCCTAGACCACTCGGCCACCGCGGCCACATCTAGCTATATAGTACGTTAATATATATTACACTACGTTGTATTTATTTTAGGCTAAAATTGTAGTATTCGCAAGCAACGCTGAACCTTAAATTATAATGGAGATTCAATGGTACGGTGAAATGTTGGCGATAGAGTAAAGTTGGCATTATTTTTTACAACCATTTTGGTGACTTGTCGACCATGTTGGCTATCCTTTTTGGCTAGTTAGTGACCCTATGGATGCTTGCGAAACTAATTGGAGACATCTATTAATATAACGATCTGTGACGTAGGCGGATCTTTCTCGAAAGATCCGGTCGACCTATAAATAGGGAGTCACTCGCAAAAACTAAATATTGTTTTGACCATTGTAGAGTCAACTAGCGATTAGTATTACTTCGGCTGTTGGAGAAGATGAGATGGTGCTGCTTCTGAACAATATTTCGCATACTTGCATTTTAGACACTGATAGTTGTGTCTGAGTGTTGTGGAAGGTGGAAAAATCTCCTAAGATTTATTGAGCGAATTTTAGGGCTATATCCTGTATTTTTAAGGGTGGTTTTTATATAATACATTTTTATCACTCCTGAAGAATTGTCTTACTCTTTGAAACTCATAGTATAAAGTCCTCAAACACCGATCTGCGTAACAATATTATTCAGAGTATTAAATGGAAAAAAAATTGAATTTGTGAGGAATATTATTATAAATTTAGTCATCAGGTTCCATTGATAGGTTTAAACGTCGTATTTAGTATATTGGCGATGAATTTTATTATTATTCTTTTTGACGGATTTAGTAACATTAGGACTTTAGTAACTTACGTGTGGGTGGAAATAATATCTGACCATGGTCACTCCGTTATGCAGCATCGGGCGATAAAATCCAAAAATTTTAACTTATTCTGAGAGACAATTTTGATTACAACTGGTTTAGCTTTAACATTGTTGACATCGAGAAAAATAATTGATGGTAGAATGCGAATGATTTGTTATTTAAAAAAGCATCATTCAATATATATATACACACAGAGTAGAAGGCTTCGTTTACTGAATTATTGATGTAAAGATGGTTGTATTGATGAGGCATTCTTGTTGTGGAAGGTAATCCATTCTTACTTCACTTAGCACTTAATTACGACTCACACAAAGTAGAACAAAATACATTGGACCCCGATTAGCATTGCATTATAAGAACAAGTAGCATCTGGGTGAGTGAGTGAATATTAACGTCGCACTGTTCAGCTACACGAGGGCTTTTCGTGACGGAAATCATTTTGAACCATGGTCAAGTGACGAGATGACATCTGAGCTGGCACCCCGCTTTTCTAACTACCACACCACACCAAAGGGAGAACGTCTGATCTCTCGACAGATGTAACGTTCCTCTCTCCCCTACACGATGCCTCTTCTACGGCATTAGGCTCAAACTCATGACACGCCAGCCACGAGTCCGTTACCTTGACCAATAGTCTACCGCGGCCACCAAGTAGCAGCTGAACAGATTTCCTTAAAAAGGGAGTTTGTATACAAAACTACAACCGGAAATTCAAAAACTCACATGACTCTTGAGGACTTCTCTTATTTTTGGTCCAGATAATCAGATGATGCTCATTATATTACTCTTAGTTTTAAAGCTCTGACTTTTAATTTCGAACATTTAAAGCTACAATTTTTCGCCTTAGGCCAGCGCTTCTCAAACTGTGGGGCGCGCTCCCTAGGGGGTCGTGATAACCCAAGGAGGGGGGCGCGAGCATATTGAAAAGTCGAAAACAAAAGATTATTTAAAAAATTATTAATTTTTTAAAGTAATCAAAAAAATACGTTCTGACATAATAAATAAATCATATACACTCATATAATACTCACATAAATGTATCAAAACTCTGCACCATGTACTTTATATATATAATTAGTTTAATAATACTAAGTTAAGAGCAATTTTATTAAATACCAGTGACCACATGGGTTTGTCATATATAAAATTATATGCAAAAAATAACACCTATATTGATAATTTGTATGGTTTATAATTTATGTCTTATTGCTACGGATTAAAAGTTACGAGATTCCCTCCACAATGCCATCGTTTTACACGTATGTACGCGTATGTGGTGTATTTGAGGGAGGAGGGAATAAATTTATATATATAAGGAAATCCTCTGAAATAAGTAAATCCTTCGAAGACACACACTGTTACGGTCATTTTATTGCATTCTAAAGCCTTCGGAATAATTTTAGGGATATCAGTGAACAGAAAAGATTGTATTTTGAAAAGACGTATATATACGTCCGGTACAATTTACTCACTGCTTGAGAGAAACGTTTATATACGCCAGCGACGAGAGGTTAAAGTCGTTCCGTAGCTTTAACGTCGAAGTATCGTATCATCACATTCAATACATTGTTATTGTATGGAGGGGGGCGCGATGAAAATTGTGATTGAATATTGGGTCACAAGTATTAAAAGATTGAGAAGAACTGCCTTAGGCGGGTAACTAAAAAATACTTATTTACGCGAAGTCCTTGAGGTTTCAACGCCATTGTAAATTAAAAAAAAACTTGTAAAATGAAATTAACATGATTTCTTTTAAAAGGGTGTCACAGGATTATTGGGACAATCTTTAAGGGAAGATAGGGAACACCACAAGGATTTAAATTTGCATAGCAACCCATGGTTGGAAAAGTCATGGGAAAGTAATATGACAGATACAAGAAACGAAATGATACAAGATTTAGATCATCTGCAATATTTCTTGTCCATAGCTGGATAGTGCTGGGAGTTCGAATCACTCATGTTCTACCCCGAATATACCTATTACCTCGTAATAATCCCATATTCACACAAACTGTGGCAGCCTGTGGTCTGGTGTATCTCTCTTTGGGTACCTTTCGTAGTGCAGTCTTTCTACTGCTCCTGCATTTCCTTCTGTCAATCCTTAAATCATGTGAATATCTGCCAGTTCGGTGTTTGTAAAACATTCCACACTACTCTGCGGGTGATGACAACTTAAATAATTGCAGCAATGCTGTTATGTTCATTCTAATGCTCTTGTCGACAATGTCATCTAAAGCGGAACGAAGGCGTTTCTGATCATGGGTTGGTTTGCAAATCTGAATTCTGTTGATGTCCCCTTCCTCTCTATAAAGTTTGTCCCAACCATCTTTGGACGTCCTATATACATATCCTCTATTGTAAGCTATATAGTTAGTATTAGGTTAAATTATGTTTGACTCAATTGGTATGAGGTCATACTGTAATAATTGCTTTTTTTAAAAAATATTGTAAGATTTATACTATTTTATCCATGACCTTCCAATTTTTTAAATCAGGAGGATAAATCTTTTCAGAGAATTATTTAACACCTGAATATTATGTTCAAGTACGTAGTTTTTCAAATAAGCTTCATAAAATTATTGTCCTTATCAGTCTAAGAAAGACTTTGATGAATAACTGCAGGTATCGAGAAGTAATACCATGATTTAGAAGATCTTGATCTAAGCATTTTACCTCCAAGTAGAGATAATGGTATATGATTTTAAAATCATTTACCATTTGATTTTTAAATCATTTAGTATTTTTTACTAAAATTGTAACAAAAATTTCTGAAATTTTATATTCATATATTTTTTTTACCTAATTCTGAAAAAAAAAAACATCTTTATTTTATTAAAATAAATTTAGAAAGCCAATTTTCAAGCAATTTAAAAGAAATTCTGATTATTTTTATGTAGCGAAATATGTTAAGTTTAAAGTTTATGTATTTATTTTCTATTTAATTAAACCAGTAAAATTAAATTAAATTAGTTGAGTAATCTGATTCCACAAATAAACACATTTAATTTTTAAATAATTAATTAATATTAATGAAATCAATTAAAAATGAGAGTTAGCCAGCTAATAAATCAACATTCGCAGAATAATGAAATAAATAAAACCAATTTGATTTCTTATTGAATTCACTATTTGCCGAATGTGTTGCAATAGTTTATTTAGCAAAACATCTAAAGGCATTTTAAAAAATTACTTTGAACTTTCGTAAATACAATTTTTGATCACACAACTGTTAAGATTAAAATTTTAAGCCGCAGTACCTGCTTAAAATATAGTAGTTTCTTTAAACACAAAAATTAATATCCTTTGACGGATGGCTCAGACGGGAATATTTTTATACACGATATTACTTTTAAAGTACATGCACATTAATTAACTTAAAAAAATTGGAGCATTTTGGTCTGAAGATGGCATTCATTATTTTATCATAAGGTAACCCACATAGATGGTATAAAAATGCAGTCAAGACAAAGTTTTTTTAAAAAGATAGTTGCAGTAAAAAAAAAACGATAAATGGGAGGAAAAAAAGAGATAGAAAAACTAACTTAACCAATGTTACAAATGTTAACAAATTTTAACCAAACAATGCTAACGAGAGACACTAATATTAACTTATCTGACTACCCTGAAACTGTGAATTTTGCCAAAAATTGACAAATCTTTTTAATGATTTTGTTTTATGAGCCATTTTATTAGCTTTATAAAAATACTAAGTTTATCTTTTTCCGTTTACTAGAACAAAAACTACAAGTGTTTTAGTAAAAGCAGATGGCATTACTTTAAGCAAGATGTCATACTTTAAAACGCGTTTTACTCGAAATGTGATTTTTTGAAAATAATCAAACGGGGTTAGCGATTGCTAAAAAAGTTTTGAACATAATTAACTGAAATTTTTTCTGTAAGTTCTGTATAATAGTAGAATTCTTTTAACCTTCAAATTTATCAATCACTTTTTTACTATAAAATTTACAGTCCCTTATGTGAATATAATCACTGTCTTTTTAAGGGGGTCACTTCACGCAGCCTTTTCCCTATCTCCGTAATGTTAAAAATGACCAAATTTAAGGAACATTTTTGAAAAATTGACAAGTTGTACAGTCATGAATTTTTTTGTGTAGATTTATTGTATTGTTTTTATTATTTTAATGAGAGCATTTTTCAAAATTTTGATTAGTTTTTTTTAAAAAAATTCATATGTGGAGTAACACGTCAAAATTATTAAAACGATAAAAATTCTTGTACATTTTAATCCATAAAATTTTTTTGAATAATTTTTTTGACAAAATCTCTCATTAAAATATTTATTTGTTTAGTGTTAACATATGTGCAAAGTTTCAAAGCTATAAATTAAGTAGATTTTTCAAAAATGTTCCTTTTGTGTTGAAATTTACACTTTTGAGAAATAGTGATTTAAAGTAAAAATTTACTATTAACTAATACGTACCAGAACCACAACTTGGATTTCAGGTATCATATGCAAGATCATCTTCTTGTCGACATTTTAATTGTTTGTGTTTATTTCTAGCTTCTTTGGTTCATTGTAAAACTGCCTATTTCGCTTTCTTAATATGCTCATGATCTACTTCTTCCAACGCTCGACATTTGTAAAATCCAGAGTTTGAATGTTTAATACATCTAAAACTTTTAATTTGGTAATGAAACCTTGATTATATAAAAATGTAGCTTCAAATACTATAGTTTTTTAAATTCCTAATTGTATAAATACAGTTTTTGGAACTATAAATCAAATACAATTTAAGGTTTCATTGAAATTTTAAGTTTTACCGTGAAAGCACCTAAATAAAAGTTCAAGACTAGAGAAATATCTAAATACTTTTTTAATGCAATTGCTAATTGCAATAGGTGAGTTGTGTTAAGCTTATGTGTGTCACCTTTCAGTATGAACCTATTATATTTACACCACAAATCACCTCCTATGGGGCATAATTGTCGTATTTTCAAATCTGTGGAGAGTTTATGAAAAAAATATAGCCCAAATAGTTTGCATCATGACTGACAAGTTTTCTGAGTTGCTTCAAATAGCCACACGAAACATAGTATCTTTACAATTTGTCTATTCCTGCATCTGTTAATCTATAACGACCTCCTAGAAATTTTTTGTCCTCAAGATTTTTGCCTTTAAATTTTGATTTTAATGCCTTGTCATGTCTCCATCCCTTTCTCAACATGACCAACACATTCTAATATTTTAATGTTGACATCTTTCTAAGGTTAAGATTCTAAAACTGCTTTGTATGCTTTAAAGTCCTCATCACCCAAATATTTTGTCGCAATTAGTAAATCATAATTTGTGTATCGTAAATTGTGCCGTGCCTCTGAGCAATGGAAAATACAAAGTGCACCTTCAACTTTCATCTCCCTACTACTTCCGAAGTAATCTGTCGAACACTCAATGTTATGTACATTGCCGTTAAAATTACTTGAGTATTTACTCTATAGTTTTTCGGCATCAACAACTTTCCCAGTGTTCACACTAACTGCTGTAATACCATTCAGAGAAACATGACCCCTTTTTTGCCAAATGCCATAGACAAACACCGGTACATTAGGACTTGCATTATTAAATTATATTATTTCGACAGCAGTTATATATATAATACCATAGACTGGCTACTTTCTGTGTCGTGTTATTTAATGCATGCATGAACTCGTAAAACCACTTTGGTGGACGTGACAATTCATAACTCTACAAAATATTTTCGCAGTTGCTTCTCTTTTCCAATAAAAGAATAGCATATGAAAGCCCAGTGTTTACTTCATATAATTTTGTATCTTTTTTGATTAACTACTGTTTTAGTAAACCTGGTATTAAGAAATGTTTGAATAGCATCACAAAAGTCACAACATGTCAACAACTTTAGAACCAAACTTTGGATTTGGCGACCAAAATTTATGTGAATACCTTGTTTTTTACATTTAATTTATAATAAATGTGGTTTCAAAGCACAAGAAAACAGTAGAATGTCCATTATTTCAAAAAAACTTTCAAATGAATCTACAAAGGAAACATACTCTTTGTTTAACTTACCTAACTTAGCTTTTAAAGTTGAATTATTCATGTATAATTTGAATTCATTATTCTGACTTATGACACATTTAATTTCTGGAAAGTTTGGGTTTTTGTACCTTTGTTTCCAAACTTTCGTTTTTAAACGCTTTGTTATTAAACAAAAGCATGTTAAAAAATGTTTTGATAGAAACAATGTTTCTAATAGCAGAAATTCGTAAAATATTTGAAGAGGTAAAAAACAACACGCGAGTTTCCAGAAAGTAAACAAACAGCTACAATTATTCACTTCACTTCTTTCCTGAACAAGTTACGGATCAAAATAAATCCTTTTAATCAATTTAAAATATTTGATGAGGCTGAAAAGTAGCAAGTGTCTTTTGTTTTGAAATGAAAGGGGCGTGGCAATCAGCTGTTTTTGGGTTTGACGGATGTAAACAAATTTTTTAAAAAATATTAAAATTTCTTCTAATATAACTAGAACAAAAATTTAAATTGCATTAGAAAGAGAAATAGTAGTATTTTATTTTTCCATCAAAATTAAAAAATCGATTTTTGGATCGACTTATGTGAAGTGACCCCCTTTTAAGCATTTTCTTATAGTAACCAACATAAAATGCTCTAGTTTTTGTAAAAAAGAAAATATCCTTATCCGGAAGGTCTTTTTGAATAATATAGCAACACATTAGAGTGAAACAATTGAAAAATTGTTCATAAATCTTTGGTGCAGAATGGGCCACGTTTACGCTAGTTTTTTTTCAATTTTTACCTACTTTTCCCCTTTTAGTAACAACAATTTCTTTTTCTCTTCTTAATTTTTACACATTTTTCTTAAAATGCACTAAACAAATCTAAAAATAACAAAAAAAAAATCCCTCTATCTCCTTTTTTTTTAAAGAAAAAAGTTGTCTCAACCAGTCGGATACCTTAAAGCCAAACAATATTTTATCTTTAACTACTTTAAATTTAATTAAAATTATACGCAATATTCTATGAACTGTTATTTAATAATTAAACATTCTAAGTTCAATAATTTGACTCTCAGATGATCGATAGTTATTGCTAGAGGTTTGAGAAATTAGTAATTAAACGTTACAATTCATTGATTGATTTTTAATGCTACATTTAAAAAATTGTACGAGAAACACTGGTGACATAACTCATAATTTTGATCCACGGTCAACAGATGAAGAAAATACTGGGACAGGTACCCATTCTCCAAACTTCTATATCCCATAAACGTGAGGAGTTTATATCGTGACAGATTTAACGTGCCATCAGCCACTCTACACGATAGGTGTTTAGAAGCATCAGGAACCGAACTCACGATAAGTCAGAAACAACGCTTTCATTATGAGACTATGGTCAGTCGGCTGTGCAGTCACATTTGTTTTACGAAAATTCCAAGTTGTGGTAAAAAAAAAATTCATACTATCAAATCTTATGAGAACTCTATGTTACATTAAATGTCATGAAAATACCATATTTACCAAACTTCCTATTTTTATGAAAATTCATTGTTTTCAAGTGTGAAATTACTACCCGGCATATTAAATATCTCGAAAACTCATTTGCTTTTGCTTTACATTTTAAAGAAGAACATGTTCTCATTGGAATATTTTTTCCATTGGGATTGTAGATTGACTTTTGCCATTGCAGACCTAGTACATTCCCGGGAGCTGGTATCACTTTTTAGTGCGGTTCCATACAGGTGGAATATCATTCGCCGCAATGTAATTTTGACGTCCAATTTTCTCCCCATGGAAAGCACCTGAGCTCAGACGATGTTAGTTGGTACAAGGAGTTTAACTTTGCCAAGAGCGCACAAGACAAACAGGCATTCTAATGATCTTTAACGTGCCATACGAAATGGACTCTATCGATTTTATGCGTCCTGAAAATCCACCGACTTGGGCCGGGGTCGAACCCGTAACCTTAGGCGTACAAGGTTAACAATAAACCAACTACGCTTCCCAGCCCTTATATAAATAGAAATATATTTTTTCCTAAACAACAGTTTTATCTCCATTGTTTGAAACATTCTGTCATATACTGTGCAGTAAGGGTGGCAAACTCTTAGACTAACTTGGTTTAAAACAAATAAGGTTTAACATTAGTTGGACCACAAAAAATTCAATAGGTTTATTTCGAATAATACATTCATAAAATCACATGTAAAGTAACAAAAAATGTCAGCTTTTAATCCCCGAAACCTGATTTCTCTTTTCTGCTACTATGTTTCTTATTTTGAGAGAATTTTTTTATTATATATTATTGCGTGCCGCTATATTGAACAGACCGTAGAGATGTTCAATCTGAGCTTCGAGTTTGGCACACCTGCTGTACAGCGACTGTTATAAAATCAAGAAGATATTCGAATCAATATAAAAAGTTCCTTCAAATCCAACATTTTTATTGAATTTAAAAATTTTAAATTTTTAACTGTTACACTACTCTCCTCACCAAATGGTAGTTACATATTATTCTTTAAATCTTGAATGGCCTCACTCACACTAATGCCATTTCACTTTTGAAAAATTTCTTTACTTAAGAATACCTGTAACCCTTTCCTGTTCTTGGGAAAAGTCCAATATCCTGTTTCTACGCTCCTTCTTGAAAAACATTTAGAAAACTAATTACAGCTTTGTCACCATCATTAAACTACCTGGAAAAGTCTCTCGCGTAATACTATTAAATAACTCCTGGGTTGTCTCGAAATCCGTCTTTTATCCTGGAAAAAATTACCCTAATTTCTTTGTGAAATACCGATATAATCTCCACCCAACTTAACGCTAAAAGGTGTGTCGCCCTTGCCATTTAATAGGCGACGCTTTTCAGATTTTAATTCGTTACAGCAAGGTTTATGAAGAGCGAATGGCAATTTGCATAATCCCTTAAAGCAGACAACGAAGGAAACCTGATAAAGGACAGTCTTCAGACAGCCCTCTAACGCGTCGCCTGCGATATTGAGCGACAGTGACGCAAAGGAACTGAATACTTAAGGGTGTTACGTGCCAAAAATGTGGACATTAGTATAAGACGGTGTAATTTAAAAGAATCATTTTCTCTTTACGATTGTGTTTGAAGTGAAACACAACAATTCTGATGACAGTAATGAGAATATAATCTTTTGAAACGTCAACATTCTTAACCTGTCGTTTAATTTCTGATGCCAAAATACACTATATATATTTAGAAAATGTTTTAAAAGTATAGATATAGTGTAGAAAATGTGTAAAAAAATAGATTGTTTTAAGCAGAGAATATTAGGTAATAAAGTTCCACATATTTTGTGCAATAAGTGAGAAGAATAAAAGTTATTACATCATGAATGATATGTAGCAATTAGATTTATAAATTGCGAGGGATATATGTATAAACATTCAAGAAAGTACTTTTTTTATCCTAATTATGTTCACTATAGTTACTAACAAATATATGTTACTGAAAAATGTTTATGCTATATTTTTTTATAACTTGTGCATTGTTATAATCAACCACTTAAAAATTGGAATAAAAACATTTAAAGGAATAAATAGAAAATACTACGTTAACTACTAAACAAAATGAATTTTTCCTTGTAATCACAGAAAAATATCTCACTAAAATATAACTGTACACTATTTTTGTTTCAGATATATCAAATAAAAATCCACATCCAATACTCTATTTAATTTCATTCAAATTCTAAGAATACAATGGATTTCAAAAGAACTTTTTTATAACTGTATTCGATATTTCATGCAGTTAAATGCTACTTGAAACAGATGTGCAGTGTATTATTATAGTTTAGGACTCAGATAAACCAGATTCCTGCATGCATATATATCCAGCACTCACGACGTTTTATTCTCTTGTTAAAACACAACTAAAAAATATCTTAACCGTATTAAGCGCAATTAATTTAAGAAATAAAAGATAAAAGGGAATAACACAGATTTGATGATTCCTTTCATATTTAGGAGTGCCACAAGAGCTACTGTTCACGGATCAAGAGTGATAAGAATGCAGGCTTAAATTAGAGAGAGACAGCTTGGATTCCCAGAGAAGTACCACTCGTGTTTACTAAACACAGTTCACACCCTAAGATAAGGAATATCTCCAGTCGTAAATTTATAACTTATATGATTTAAACAGAAATCTTTGATTTAATGGTTTTTACAGTTTTTTTGCTTGTAACAAATGTATATGAATTATGTAAAACAATTTTTGTGCTCCAAAAATGATCTCATTACAAAAGACTAATCCTTTAATTTTTTTAAGAAAAGTTTTAAATTTTACGAAAGGATTTCTAAAAGCTACTCTCCTACATGAAGTGATGCACAAACATGAAATGTGATTCAAAAATACGTCAAGCTATGTGCAACAAAAATTGGTATGAGTTTTCTGATAGCAGAATCGTGTCCTCTTTGTAAAATATTTTTTTTCCTGAATGCTTAGGGAAAAAATATCTTAACAAATGCGTTTGGTCTAAATTCAAATATTTTTTTTAAATATGCTTTTTGATTTAAAAATGCATACCAACTTTTATTAAATGGAATACATAGCAGTAAATTAAAAAATTTCAATGCATTTGGTCCAATAGAAAAAACGCCTTAGCATTTTAAATGAAGATAAATGCGTTATATTTTTTTCTTTCTGAGATAAATCAATTTAAAGTTTTTATTTGCCGTTGGGATGTGAATAAAATTGGACATAAAAGTTTGCAGAACTCTGAATTTTCTCAACTTAGAGCTTTCAAATTCTGTGAGATTATAGAAAATTATCTAAAAAGTAATTTAGGCTAAGAAAGTGTTATTTTATTTTTGACTATTTTTTATCAATTGAGTTGTTGGGTTACTGTGTCCTCTTAATTATTGTAATGTCTTAATTGAAACAAACTTATAGCAATTGATTTTAACCAAAAAGGTGGGGCAAAAAGTTAATACACGTTTAAAATTTTTTTGTTTGAATATATCTCAAGCAAAACATTCAATAGAATCAGATTTGTAGCATAGAAAGTGTAAAAACTTGTTAGGGTTATGCAAACATATGATGAATGGACAGATGCTAGTAAAACTTCTATATTTAAGACGCACTGTTAATAACAAAAATAACCTATTCATAAAACATATATTTTAGTTGCCACACTTAGACATATTATCACAACTCCAAAAGGAAAAAGGAAAAAAAAACATTGTTTTAAAGTATTTCTACCTTTGAAAAAAGCGCATGCATTTAAAGCTTTAGTGAGTTTTAAAGTTTTCTCATTCTTTCCTAGAAGCTTCGATACTAAATTGAATATTTTTAATGAAATATGCAATACTTTTATCACAGTTTTTGAGAAATGTTATTTATTTTATTACTAGGTAGTTTTAAATATAGGCACAGGATGCAATCATCCGAGCAATTTGATTATACGTTCAACAAGTAAAAAAAGAGAAATATATATTTGAATTACATAATATTTTTAGTCAGAGTTAACGCAGTTAAGTTCTTATGAATAATAATTGTTTTGCTTTATTTTATGTAATATTTTATACTTTAATAATATAGTTTATTTTCAATGATGCGTTTGTTTCGAAAATCAACTTCTCCAACGTACAGCTTTCTGAACAGCATACAGATGTGATTGGCTGTAAGGCAACTGTGTTATCTTTTCTTTAAGTGAGAATTCTTGTAACTTAATTGATTTTTTCGCAAATGCTAGTCGATTTCGGGTTCCATCTCGTTACTCTAGGGTGGGTCGAATTTTTTTGTCGAGTATCAGTATTAATGTGAGCACTTGAGTAAGCATGTAAAAGTTCCTTTTTCTTCCTTACTCTTGATAATTACGTATATACATTTCAAATTTTTAAAAATAGAATAACCATACATTCGATAAGCATACTAGAGTTTAATTTTAGAATACTACGTTATTAATTACACTCTTTGTTTTTAAATGGATTCCACGTAATAATTTGTGTGTGTTTAGTCCACAAAATAATCACTAAAATAATGTTATGCAGCGTGGAAGATACAATAAATTTAAATTAGAGACCAATTTGTGGCATTATTTAGAGCCAACTCTAAATAACGCCACAAATATTGCACATGATTAAAATTTATGACAAAAGAGCTTGAAAAAAAACATCGAGCTAGAGTTAACCGTATTAAAATATTAATACTAAATTAAATTAAAAATAATATAGTTGCTTAAGAAACATTTCAATGAACAGTAAAACATTGAAAGAAATTAATAGAATAAAATTCATAAAAATTTTACATCTAACGTTTTTAGGATGTTTTAACTTATTATATTTTATTAAATACAGTAAACTCATTCTAAATGCTAATAATTCTTTAATCTGATGATATATAAAACAAATCTCTTACATGGTGTTAGTAAACGCATCAGACACCAAGATATGAGAGAGAGGGAGAGAAAAACGCACATAATTACTTATATACCCACTTACACTCAAGAGACAAAACATTATGACCACCCCTACATTTTGCAATGAACTCGCCTGGATGACGTGGAAGGCACGTGATCAGTTTAAAATAGTATTTAACTGCTGCTGGAGAGTTTGAAGAATCATTCTTTCACTTATTCTGGTGTGTGACGGGAAAGGCTGCGGATCTAAGAGACTTTGATAGAGGGCAGATTGTAATGGCTCGAAGGCTCGGAACAAGTATTTCCGAAACTCCATGGCTCGTGGGTTGTTCGCGATCTACAGTTGTTAGTACTTATGCAAAGTGGATGAATTACGGTGAAACCAGCAGTAGACGACATGGTGTTGGACGTCCACACGCTAACAAAGAAAAAGGGCGTTGGAGAGTGTCTCACATGGTGAAGCAAAACCGGAGCCAGACAATGGCTGAGCTGACGGCCCAATACAATGCAGGGCCAAGACGAATAGTATCCGAGCACACTGTTCAGCGGACACTGTTGGATATGGGGCTACGCAGCAAACGTCCCACTCGTGTGCCTTTGCTAACCAAGCGCCATTGTCAACTGCGCCTGCACTGGGCCCGGAAACATCGCGACTGGTCCATAGATCAGTAGGAAGGAGTTGCCTGGTCAGATGATTTACGGTTTATCATTCGTCACGCCGATGGCCATATCAGGATACGCCGTCTTCCAGGCGAACAGTTGCTCCCTCAATGTACACTAGGTCATGCACTGGCTGCTGGTGGCGGTATTATGATTTGGGGGATGTTCTCTTGGGCATCTTGGGTTGTGGTAGAGCAGACCATGAATGCTACAGGGTATCTGAACATCATTCCGGACCAGTTGCACCTTTACATGGCCTCTGTTTTTCCAGCTGGAAATGGAAGTCGCCAACAGGACAACGCCCCGTGTCACAAGGCCAAAATTGTTTTGGAATGGTTTCAGGAACCTGATGCTGAATTCCAGTTAATGTCCTGTCTGCTTAATTCACCAGATCTCAAACCGATAGAACACATTTGGGATGTCATGGGACGGCAGCTCAGAGTTCAAAGACCACCAATTCGCAATATCTCGGATTTGCGTGACCGTTGCTTAAACATCTGGTACAATCTGTCTCCGGCCATCTACCAAGGACTTATGGCATCCATGCCAAGGCGAGTTGAATCTGTGTTGCGCGCCAAAGGTGAGTCAACTCGTTATTGGCAGGTGGTCATAATGTTTTGGCTCTTGAGTGTAAATTTTTTTTATATATACAAAGAAATAAGCAAAATAAATTTTATATTGCAACAAACAATCTTTAAATAGTTTTCATTTATAACATCATGAAATTCATCGTTTAATACACGGTAATATTCTTTTAAATTTTTTCTTTATGTTTTATCATTCTTTCCAACATTTTTCTACAAATGTGAGAATTTATTAACATTACTAAAACAATCCAGTAGATTTTTTTATCGCAAAATAACACATTTAAAAAGGATTAAAATCACATAATAGTTAATATTCTTTAATACCTTGTACATTTTAGTTTCCTAGAAAGATAATTAAAGTAATAGTTTAATAACAGTAAGGGATTTCATAAAATCCTGGTAGTTATTTTTTTATAACTAGATAGAATTTTTCTTTTTGTTCTTGAACAAAGATCAGTTAGTGTTACAAATGAACACGATAGAAAATTATTAGAGAGATGAATAGCTAATTACATCATTGACAGATGATGAGGAAAAGCTTGTGTGATTTCATTATTTCCCTTATATTTTTCAATTACTCTAGGCCAAGTTTGTCAACTAAGAATAATCTATTTTGATTAAATATGTTGTTTTTCTTTATAATCATACATAGTTCCTCTTAATTGCATTCTTTTTAATCATCATCACAAAAATATATATATATATATATTTTTAATTACCTTAAATATTTTAAGGTAGTTATATTGCGTTTTAATGTTTTTTTTTAAATTTATAATGGGCAGCGGATTGGAGTTTTACCATTACTGACCATCACTGACCCCGGGTGCTGGTATCTCTTTTTAGTGCGGAACCACATAGACTGATACAGATCAGGTAATTCTGATGACCAGTTTCCTCCACAGAGGGAGCCACTTGAGTTCTGACAATGTGAACTTGTACTAGGAATTAATTTTGCCGAGAGCACCCAAGCCAAAGATACACTTTAGATTTTAATCATACACATGGGCTTTTCATATTTAACATGCCGATTAGAGCACCCCACCGCAAGTCACTTACGGACTTGTAATCAACTGGCCGCTGTCGCTTTTCAACATCATTAAATTCAACTACTGGGGCCGGGGTCGAACCCTCAACCATAGGTACAGAATGCCAGTGACAAACCAACCGTGCCACCCAGCCGGCTACGTTTCAATTTCAAATAAAAAAAATCTGCAATTCGGTTTCAAAAATTAGCCATCTATTCCAAGTATTTCAAACTCATAGATATTAGAATAAACGCTTAGATTAATTTAGCTATAGTTTCATTTCGCAAGGCCACTCGTTGACAATCTGTGGTAAAAGTATGGCGTAATATATATATATATATATATAAAGATTTAACACACACACACACAAATTAATAGATTTAAAACAAAAATAAAACAGATACAGAAATCATATTAAATTTGCATGTATAAGTTAAATGCGTTTAAGCAAATCAATGCGCTTTAAAATTTTTAAAATATCTGGATAAGTAGCCTGCTCAATTAAATCAGAGTTAATATAGACAGGAAAAAATATTTAATTATTTTTTTCTTACAAAAAGAATAATATATTAAAGTATCAAGAATTGAGAAATTCGGCCCGCGTTGCAAATGGGAGTATTTTCTCAGAATTAAAGGTGTTTGTGGTTAAACCTGGACCACCCAATTCATTAATGAATCAATTTGACAGCGTTTACAATGTCACAGGACATATTCCAAGATAGGTCATAACAGACTATAATTTCTTGTTGATTTAAAAAGATTCCATATATTCCGTGAAATAAATTTGATATTCTTTTAATTACAAAACTGAACGTCTTGAAATGAAATAGCCAATACAATCTGCTGGGAACTCTCAAAAGCAGGAGACAAATTCTAAATCGAATGAAATCAATATTATTTTTTAGAGAGCCATAAAAAGGGGTTTAAAATAAAAATAACAGCTACAAAATAAAACGGTGGAACTTCGACTACTCCATCGATTTCTAAAGATTGAGTTAGTTATTAATAACTATGCAAATATAAAAATGAGGTTTTTCAGATATTTAACCAGAGTGTATTCACGTATTACATTTATAATTAACACAGGGAAATATAATCAATTACATATTTTTTATCGCAGAATGCACACATATTATCAAATAATTTCAATAAGCACCAGAAATTTCTTAGTCTCTTCAATTAACTCCACCCACCAGTATTACTCAAACACTAAATACTTTTGTTATTACAGAGCTTCATGATTTGGTATTGTTCGTTTACTTTATAAAATAATATTTTATTTAAATTTTGCTAAATCGAAAGACCTCTCAGAAATTCTTCTCAACGAACTCATTAGAAATTCTATATTTTGTCCTCATTCCCTCTGAAGTAAAAGATCTTTGATCCTTAGCGGATGTTGAGTACCATTCCATGGAATGAATTCAGATATGTCCCGAGAGAATAGGAGGGGTATCATAGTAGACTCTCAACCGAACAGCATGATTAATAGGAATTGGGTAAGACATGTGCCGAAAAGAATATGGACAAGTTATGGATTGAATCGATTCTTTGGTGTGGCTGATAATGTGGCAGTCACATTTAGCGCGTTGAGGCATTGAATGTATCCATACATTTCTTTTTCACCACGGATCCCATGATAAAGTCTTATAATTTTAGCAAAATGGCTAAGAAATTATTATTAAGCTAAGAAGAAATGATTCATAAAGGATTTTTTAAACAGATGGTATTGAAAAAAATGCAAATACTAAACTGATGAAGAAACACAAAAATGCTCGTCTGCAAATAGATGTAAATAGCACAAAAAATCATCCATAAACTGTATAATTAGCAGGACGTGAATTCGATGCCAGTTTGAAGTAGACGTTAGCGATCTGAAGTAAGGCATGCTTTTTAGTTTTCATTTAGGAAGGATTGCAGTGTTTGAAACCTCTGAAATTGAAGGTGTGACAAGAGAAATTTAATTTAAAATTAAGTATCTATAAATAAAAATTACTTCTAAAACTAAACGGAATGGTATTTTATCAGATATGGCTCATATAACAATGACAACAAATTATTCGCTAAAACGGTACCTGCATCTCAAAAAACATCATATCCATTACAGAATGTCCGATTTCGATTTGAATGGTTTACCATGAAAGTCATACGAATCGTCTAGTTTCCCAATCCAAAAAATTTTATGTTTGATAACTTCCCTCAAAAGCATTTTACTCCGATTGCTTAGTTGCAGCGATAAAGAAGAGGTGACTCTTGGATAACGTGTGGTGCTGTTTCCTACAGATTTTAAGAAAAAGAGTCATTCTGAAGGATCTGGTAACATACCAAACTTATTTTAAAATACTTCATTATGTATATAGGAGGTTATTGCACATGGAATATTGGATACTTTGGAGTTTCTTTTTTCAAGTCAAGTTTCTGATATGAAGTGTTGTCAAAACAGATCATTATTGTCTGTATTTTTTTCCTTTCCTGGTGGAGGCATTTCAGGATACGAATGTATTAATTGGATCTTAGAAATGCAAGTTCTTGGTGTACTTCATTTTCGCTTTTTCACCTGTAATTCTGACGTTTCATTTTCATGTAAACCTTAAGTCCATCTTGCTCAAAATGCTAATGCAGTGTCCACGGCGTTTAGTTAAGAGATTACTAGTGCAGTAGGTATAAGATCTTTGTAACACTTTATGAAATATTTTGCCATTTGATCCTCAATCGGTTCCTTAAATAATGAGATATGTGCTTCAACTACTATATTTTTATCTAACAACAAAATATTATCCTCATCGGGGAAGATATTTTCACGATTTACTGAATTTTCTTAGTCATAAGTGTATTTGTAGTTGTATTCTCTTAATACTTAAAATGAAAAAAAGATTGAGAAATAATGAATCATTTCATTAACTTGATTCCATGATAGTTAAATTTGTTTTAATAATGTTTCGTACACAGTATATATTCTACAGTTGTTGTAATGCGAATACTCAATTTAGCTTTTATTATAACCCCTGCGGGAAATTCCAGATGTTTTTATCTGCAAAAAAATAATTGTTGATACTTCACTGAAAATAATAAATATTTTGTCCGATGTTTCAGTACTTTAGGGGGGAGGGGGGGGGAGCTGATTAAAAGAGTAAGAAATATGTAATTGATTTCTTAAAATTACATTTTCAAAAGAAGCGGCATGGTTACTTATTAAATTCTAATTATTCTCATCCTTACATATACGAATGAAAGAAATATCCCAAATGCATACAATGACAGCAAATGAATCGTTATAGAAACAAGTTCTTGAAATGTTTACTAAGTTACTGTCCCAACAATTATTTAAACCCTTAGATTGGACATTCAAACTCCCACAAGGTGAGAAATAAGCAAATACACAAAAACAAAGCCCTTAGAAACTCTTTACCAAACCATTCCTAGAAGAGGCTAGCCTTAAAAGTAGAAAGAAAACCCAAAATCTATTCAACCATTCATGAGCAATTACCCAGCACACGTGCAATTTCCGGTTCTCACCGGTTCTATCCCAATTGTCAATCCAGACGCATCTGAGATGAAAGATTGTGGTAGGAAAAATACGAACTAAAGAAAAAAAATTGCATGCACCAACTCCGGTAAAAGATCAAGAAAAATCGCCTTCACGAAATTAAGAAATAAATCTTTCCCCCTTTTCCAAACGTGACGATACATCTAGAACAGGCTCCTAAATGTGGGCTTTCACGGTTCGGAAAACCTTTCAGAGAATCGAAAAATTTCATTAACCGCACATTCGACTTCGATCTTGTAAAGGATTTTTTTTTTTTTTGCTTCTGCCTCTCTTTTCTTCTTTCTTTTTATTTTAGGAAGAGGAACTTTTAAATGCTTCCCTTTCACGGCGAAGTGGGTAGTTTGTACTTTTTTAACTTTATTCTGAGGAAAGGTAAGAACAAAGATATTGAGTGGATGATATATCCTAATGCACCCACTCTTTTCAGAAGTTCCGTATTGACAGTGATGAATTAGATCATCAAAAGAAGTCGTTAAAAATGCAAGGAATTTTTCCAATGCATTGAACGTTAAGGGGTGCAATTGATTAAACCGATATGGTTTTTAGTGAATTATAAAAAATTTCTAAAAAGTTATCAAGTCATGTCTGGCTTTTTATGTAAAGAACTACAATTCGATTTCTTTCAAAATAGTCCTTAATAATTAAACAACAAAGGGTATAGTAAAAAAAATTAAGAAATGAATTGAGAGAAGAGTATAATTTTTAGGATCTTTGAAAGTCTTTGGAATTCAATATTACCTTATTTGGTATTCTTTATTGAGCATGAATATTTTTATCGCTACTTATTAAACCTATATTCCTTCTAACAAAAATAACATATTTTCCCTTATGATTAGTTTTTAATAAAATAAATATTCCTCAACAAATAAAGTAAAGTATACAAAGAATGTAATTAACTGAATAAGTGTTTGATAATAGATGTAAAACAATAAAAAATTCAGCGCGTTATACGGAAAATGCTCAAATACACTTTCAATTATTTTAATAATGAATTTTTTAAATTTTAATTTCGCTTCCTTAATATCAATGTTAATACAAATCTGTAATCCCCATAAACTCTAATCGTTTTTAAAAAAATCATAAAGCTTTCAGAATAGTTTTAATGTACATACTCTATTTCTTTGAGTATATGTTATGCATATGTTATTTTTATGTGTATATGGTTTGAAACTTTATTTACTTTAATTGAATATAATCTTATATTCCATTTTCTTAACTAACTTAAATGAAGCAAAATATTTTAAACATTACAATTTTGAGAAATACTTTAACTCTTAAGAAAAAATTATTTAAAACCGTTATGCAATGAAAACGTATAATTTTACCATAAAAGAAAGAAATTCATATGAATACATATTTGGCACACTCAAACATATCAATACATGTTTTGTACACACAAACATATCAACACATATTTTGTACACTCAAACATATCAATACGTTATTTGCCTGTGCTTGGTATTTTCTAATATTTTGTTACTCATTGCATTTGGAAACCTGTTTATATTAAAAAATACTTTGAAATTTGTAGAAATACATTGCTAAAGAAGCAGATTAACATATTTGTCATTTTCTTTTAAATACCACAGATAAACAATGCATATATCGTGCATTATAAAATATTGTTTATATGGTTGAATACATTTTTATTTCACTTAAATCAATTCATTTATAACTTGTATCTGTTTTTCATTTTAAATTACCATGGGTTTCAATTTACTCACATTTTTAAAAAGAATATATGAATAATTTCGATAAGAAGTATCTCTTTGCATAAAATAATTTATTTCACTCATTTTCCTTTGAAACTACTTGTCAAGAATAATCATTATTTCTCGGCATATAAACTATACAAAAAAGATCATACGACCAAAAAAAGCAAACTATAATTAAACATCCATCATCTCAAACACAATTTTTCCCCTTTAGAGATAATTTCAGCAGCTGCGAAAGATGATGAGTTTTAAATGTGTCTTTCATCACACGTGATAAATTTTTATTGTGTCTGAAACATAACAATTTTGATGTATAATTTTCGTTAGTTTTGAAAATGTAAGGATCTTCAAAGAATAATTGTGTGATTTATAAAATATTATATATATATATATATATATATATGTGTGTGTGTGTGTATATATATACGTATATATATATATATAGTATATATATAATATACATATATATATATATATAGTATATATATAATATACATATATATATATAGTATATATATAATATACACACATATATATATATATATAGTATATATATAATATACATATATATAGATAGATATATTATTATATTGTTTCATAATTAGACGAGAAAAAATTTACAATCATGAAAGCTCTACGTGCAAATTTAGGTGGAAAAGATGTTATTGGCGAGATCCAAGAGGAAAATATCTTTGTGTAGGAGTTTTAGAAGTGGATCTTTCAAAGGGTCAGTTGCAATAATAATTGCTGAAAGGAAACAAACTGATTTTTCCATCTTCAACGATGGTTTCTGGTGAATATATTTAGATTTTCGAGACTTGTTACCGCCCACTCATTCAGCAAGATAAGAAAAATAAAATATTGTTTCGACAAGATTGATTTAATTGAATCACTCTCCAAGAAAGCCGGATTGAATGATAACACCTAAATTGAAACTCTTTATATCGATCTCAGTATGCTGGAATTAAATTTGGTTGAATATATTAGCGGTATAGTGATGAAATGCGTTACCTCTAATACAAAAGAGTGTAATAAAATATCAGCATTAAAAATTTATTAAGAGTGCCTATATTCTCATAAATCAAAAAGAAATTAATATTGTATATTCGTCTATGAACAATCGTACTTTATAGCTATGTATGAACTTTTTTTTGTTGATCCCAGTGAACCGATTTACTTAAAAATATTGTGTATTTATATCGAGGCTTAAAAAATCTATTTTATAATACCTTAATCTGTGAGTGATTAGTAAAAATTATTTTTTGTAAATTGCATTCATTTTCTTTCTTGCTAACTCTTATGGAAAAGAAAGAAAGAATTAAGCACAGTTTGTGTGTGCGTTTGCGTGCGTGTCCCTGTGCGCGCGTGTGTGAGCGAGTGATAGATATACGTTCATTTTTTTTTGCCATAACAGCACCGTATAGCTATTGCAAAACATAATCACTGATCATTTTGAGGTGAGTTATAAATCATTTTGATTTTACCAATTTTAAAAAGCTTTCATTTCATCCTTTAATTATGCCTATTCCTTTTATACAAGTGCAGTTCAAAACAATTTACTAAGTATAAGCTTTTTTCTGTTAACAAAAAGTTGTTAGGCAAGATTATGCATGACTTAAATCAAGTAGTAAATAAATTTAATTTACAAATGCATTTAAAAGTATTTCGAATGTGCAATTTTATATAATATATAATTATTAATTTTACGTGTTATGTAATATATATGTGAATTTTATATCGTATGCATTAATAAATGAAAAAGAAAAATATCGGCAGTATTTTTTATTTACTTAGAAATATCTTACAAAAATACATTTTCAGTAACTGAGTTTCATATTTCTTAGAATTATCGAATTGGAAAAAACATTATTTATCGATTTGTGTATACATCTTCAAAAATTTTGGGACTAGAAAATGTTATATCATTAAATGTTTACCACACTCAAATCTACAGAAAACTATAGATTCTAGACAGACACACAACACATTTTTGAAAAAAAGCATTAAAGAAGTGCGAGCAACTTTGTGAGGCGAACATTTATTATCAAGTGAAAAATAACATCTGTTAAAATTGCACGGACTTTTTCGAAACAAAAACATTTATCATCTCGCAGAATAAAAAGAAACCGAGGTCGTTGGCACAGATATGTATCATAGATGAAAAACAATTCTTACACAAAGTACATATTAATAAGCATTAGAAAAATGTTGAACATAGATATATTGATGAACAAACAAGTACAAATATAGTTAATAATGAAATTACTTAAAATTTAAACCAAGAACACTTAATTCTTATGAAAATATCTATTTTTAAAACTTCCACAACACAACGGAAATTTTCACGAAATTTAAAATTTAAGCTTACTTTATAATTAGAAGGAAATAAACGCGAAAAAACATCACCAGCAAAGTGAAAAAAATTTTTACACTTAAACTAACTTAATAAAATAATCCAATATAATTTCACTATTCAGTTTGCTTAGAGCCATTAAATGTCCGATGGTAATTGCATAGGTTATTAAGTAACTTTTTTCCCTATGGCGTAAAATGATGAGTCCTAGTAAGGTTTTACCATGAAAAATATTTCCTTTAAATTCTGGAACAGGGTGAAAGCTACAAAATGAAGTAGGAAAACGTTGCTAGACTAAAATTATTTTATTGGGTGTAATAAGAATTATAAAACGAGTTGTGTGTGATATTTAACCCAAAATGGCATATGAATCACTATACCATGTTTTTTGTTATACGATAGGAACATGTTCAGAATTATCAAAACGATGCAGAAGCTGGGGAAAATAAAGTCGATATTTTTTTCAGAGTTGAAAGATGGCATGCCATGAATCATTTACTCCCCGCTACATGTGTTATCAATTTCTCCCAGGAAGAAGTACTGCAAAAACATTTAAATCAATTTGTTCTCGGGGAGGAAATCATATTGAAAAGCACTTGCGACTCGACTTTTTAAAAATGAAGATTTTGCTAAAAGTGATCGAGAGCATAGCGACTCTCCACTGAAGGCTAAGTATGAAGATGTTCATGGTCTGCTAGATGAAGATGCATCTCAAAGTCAGCAAAAAGAGTTTTCTGAACAATTAGGAGTATCCCAAACAAACTATTCCTAACCATTTACACGCAATGAGAAAGATTGAGATGGTGCCACATGCATTGTGTTACAGCAACGATACTCAACCTGCGGCCCACCAGGACTTTTTAAGTTGTTCGGCCAAGACCCATTACTCTGAAAAATTCATTTATTTTTAAAAATTTGATGGAAAATTCTTTGTTAAAAAATCAAATACATCAGTTTTGCTTTTTGCTGTCGATGTCGTATGGGTGCGAATTGATATTTTTTCTCTGATTAGTGATAATAAACAACATTGAATTAGTGACTTTTTTATAACTATCTTTCATATCTAGCAAGCGAAAAATATTCGAAGAAAATACATTGTTTCAAGACAATTGAGAAATTGTCTCTTTTGTAGTGAAAAACAAGCATGGTTCAGTAATTGTTTGGTTTGCCACGAAAGTGTATTTAAAAATACCAATAAACTTGAATCGTCCAATGACACTTTTCCTCGAAGATCTCTTTCAAGAGTTGATAAATAGGCTATCTTTAATAATATTCTTAACAAGAGCAAAAAAGTGTTTTGTCAGTGGTAATGTCACATCGATAACAAAGACACCCTACAAAATTTGTTATATCATTGATAATCATATGAAACAATCATGATATTGGTAATCATATGTTTATTGATGCAGAAATTGTGAAAGAGTGACTATTAAATCTTTCCAATTTAGAAAAATTCAGTGATTTTCAATTTCTACTTTTTAAATTTTCTGCGGTATCTTAGTCTTAAAGCATTCCCCCCCCCTCCTCCATTAATCCTCTTGTTGCAGCCCGCGTAAAATAGCTAACGTACGTATGCGGCCCGTCAGAAAAAAAGGTTGAGTGAATTGGTGGAATAACGATGAGCCTGAATTTTCTAAACAAGTAACACAGAAAATATGTCATGTGGAAAATCTTGAGTATAGATGGAAAATGGATATGTTATTCCAAACTGGAAACGGGAAAAAAATCACTATTATTTAAATGAATTCTGGCGCAGCTATAACATCAATGCCAAAGTGAGCCATTCACTGCAAAAAGGTTTCTTTATGTATCTGGTGGGATAAGAATTATTGGAACCCGATGTAAATGTAGTTACTGGACGCTAAAGGCAACAACTGTTGCCACTTAATCAGGAAATCGGTTAAAAACGTATCTATTGGAAACAATTTGCCCTCCCTGAAATTGCTTAATGGTAACGCAAGGCCGTTCAGAGAGTCAGGTCAGTTATGGTAGGCTGGAAAGTTTTAGAACACCCAGCGTATAGTACAGACATAGCCTCTTGGAAATATCATCTATTTCGGTCGATGCACAATGATTTGCCCTTGTAAATATCCGGACAATGGATGAAGTACGAAAATGAGTTGACAAATTCATCGCGTCAAAAGATACTTCTACACAACTGGTATCCATCAACAGCCTGAACAATAGTCAAAGATGTCAGATAATGACAAAAAATATTTTGATGTGTATGAAGAAAGCATTATACAGAGGTTGTCCCAAAACAACCGCATAAACTCTGCACAGCTAAATTCCTCGTTGGGAGTACATAAAAACTGCCCAAAGAAGCGTTCCTGTACGATCCACAGTTTACAAGAAAGATACGAAAAACAAAGTATGACATCACTTCCGGTGCAAGAAAAAACACTATTGAACATATCAACAGCAGTATATGCGCAATTTATGGCAGTTGCTCAAAATATCCACCGTGCAAGTTGAGGCAGGATTGAACGAGCACGCCGTTGAATGGTTGTCATCACACGTCGCAGCATCGTGGGGTCCACCAAAGTACAAGCAGCCTGCAGACGAGCAACTAAGTCCATTTGTGTTGTCACTACGCTTCGATATACCAGTTCCTTCAGATGGCATGTCGCAGTAGTCACGAATGGAATACATGGCCACCATACGAAGACTACCGTTAGCTGCAATATGCAGTCTTTTAAATACCAGTTCAACGGTGGCTTAACGTCATTCCACTGCGCGCGCCGACGAACGTTTTAAACATTATTGTCTGGAAAGATATGCAAATACTGTTGTTGATATGTCCAATAAAGTGTTTTTTCTTGCACCGGAAGTGACGTCATACTTTGTTTTTCGTATTTTTCTCGTAAACTATGGATCGGACAGGAATGCTTCTTTGGGCAGTTTTTATGTACTTCCAATGAGGAATCTAGCTGTGCAAAGTTTATGCGGTCGTTTTGGTGACACCCTATATTCTAAGTTTTCAATTGCATATTCATTTCTCAGTGACACACTTCAAAAGTTGTTACAACATCTGAGCGACATGAAAATTTTTTCATTATTTTTTTTCTTAGAATGTACGAAACTAAATTCATTCTTTTAAAATCATTAGTTAGGTATCAGGTCACTGTCATTTCTTGACCATGACTTAAAATTCATATAGGACCATATATAAGTACAAATAATATATTATATATATCGAAATTACATAAAATATATCAAATTAGACGTTTTTATTTAAATATTGATATTCAAAATAAATTGATTAAACATACACTAATATAATAAAAAAATAAACAAACAAAACATTTGAAATTTGTTATTAACTAAAAAAAGTACCCATTTAAATGCAAACTATATTTATTTGTTTAATTTGTACATCTATTTATAAAACTGAGGTAATTTAAAACAAAAGATGTTTGTATTTTATTAGACTTAACATTAAAATAGTTGATAGATAACTCAAAGCCAAAAACTCAAAATTTTATTTTGCTCAAGAAACCTCGTTAAAGTTTTCTTGTTTTTGGTAAAATTTATTTCGAAACATCGTTTTTCTCCTAGTATCTCTTCGGAAACTAATGATCCGCGTACTATGAAATATGATGTTCATTTACTATATGGGATGAAAAAAATAAATGTGTGCTGTGGCTGTTGGCTTCAACTTTGTAAATTTTGCTCTGACAAGTTATTTATCGCCTCTTGTTAAAGAAAATTTTAAGTTAGCTCATAAATATTACATGTGAAAATTCTTACACGATTGTTACAATTTATTTTATAAAAAGCTGTATTTTTTAAATTATGAAAAAAATATGAACAAGATTAAAGTTTAAAACTAAGATTAGATTTTTAGTGCATTTTTGAGCTATCACGTGAAACCCCATGATAAAAAGTTTTTGAAGAAATACTGTAACAAAATATACACATGTGTTCAAATCTGAAAACATTCACATTGCCGAATTTCTAGAACAATACTAAATAAAAAGTAAAACTAAGGCTTCCAAAAAAAAGGTAAATTTTAGTATCGATTACATAAGCATATAAATATGCCTTGTCCGTGCATATAGATTTAAAAAAATACGTTCCTAAATGTTAAAAAAACTGCAATTTAGGAAGATGTGTCTTTATTAACGTCACACTCTTAAACAACACGGAGATTTCGTAAAATCTGGACTGCGGTCGAATGTCGAGGACAACAACTAAACTGACACCCCTTTTTTCTAACTCAAACTCCACGATGACGTGAGAAATTTCAGCCAGGACAGACTTAACGAGCATCACCCCCTGAAAACCGTGGGACTTTAGATGACGCTTTAGGATGGAACTTTCGGCAATAGTTCCTTCCTTTTGCTGTTAATGATTGTCATAGCATTTGATGTCGGGCAATAATTACTAGATGAAAGTGCTGTTCACCTGCTGAACAGTAACATCATTGACAGTGAGAGAGAAAGAGAAAATTTTGCAACCCTTCGACTGAAAACAAGATATTTTGGTAAGTTACGGTATTTATGGCTTTTCAAAGATGAAATTTTGTCCAGAAAATTGTGTTCGGAAAAAATAACATCTCGGTTGCTTTGTAAACCATGTCCTTAGCAGAAGTATTCCTTTCGGTTGAAATATGGACCATCCGTTGGTAAGATCTTGCGTCTATTATTTTTTTAAATACCTTATGGTGTTCAGAAAGGAATTAGGGGAAAAAATAACATATTTTGATTGATTTTTAAACCATGTTCTTAATTTACAGAATTATTCAATTTGGTTGAAATATCAATAATTTATCCTGTAAAAGTTAAAATACATTGTAAAAGCATGTAATAATTTATGCACTTTGTTCGATTTCTTTCAACGTTCAGTGCAATTCAAAAACAATCAGTTAACGCAGTTATGCACTAACGCTTGGATTAGAGAATAATCTACGGGAGTATTGAAGCAAACTAATATCTAGAGACTTCTTGAAGAAGGTGGAGAGCAAGTGATATTTGCGGATAACAGTGTGAGAGAGAAAGAGGAAATTTTATATGCTCTCTCGTACGAAAGCAAGGGAGTTTGAACAAGTGGTTAGAATCGGTGTGTTTCAACATAGCACGTGGTGTTCAGGAAACAATTAGGTATGGTACGCACACCTAGATCAACTTTTGAGCCAAACTTCCCTTTCTAAAACTATTGTTTTGATGAAATATCGATACCTAAAAGGTCAGTATACCAGTAAGGTTTAAAGTACTTTTATCATAAAATAATGAAAATAAATAGCATGCTAATAGAGTAAAAAAAAATATGCTCATTTAAAAAAAATCAAAGATGGATAAATATATTTTCGGTTGAAGACTTTATATTATTTAAAGGAAGCAGTCATACAATATTTTCAATAAAATATTGTTGTAGAATTAAACATTCAAATTCAAAGCAATTCATTCTCGTAGCTTGGGATTTAAAAATGTAAAATATCAAGTTTTCCAGTTTTTCGGCTGATGTATTACATCACACTTTCCCTAACGAAGAGAATGTGTATTGTTAAGCAGAATTCTTGCCCAATTTCAAGACTTGATATTTCACTTAAACTGAAAAAAGATACGTATTTCTAAAAAGAGGCTACATAAGTAATACCAGTTTCTGAAAATATAACTACGTTACATCGTAAAGAAGTAAGTAGCTTACGTTTCATAACATATGCAGTTTTTAACAATGCATATTTATTGTTATATACTCGTATACTGAATGTTATATTGTTTTATATTTTTATCTTTAGATGTACTGAAGTATCATTGCATTATGAGAAGACCTGCTTAATTTGAAGTAGGATCGCCTTTCATTCTCAAAGTTATTCACCTTCGACGAGGCATTAACTTGAAGAGTTGGTGATGGGTAGTCAGATGCATATAATTCACGGCATTAATCGAATGACCCTTCAAATCGAGCACATTGCAATGTGATAGCGTGACAGCACAAAGTCGGTTTTTGAGATGAAACCACAATTGTTCGTCATTATTATCATCTTTAAACCGCTATTTGATGATTTGGTCTTAAATACATTGCGCATTAAATAACGGAAAAATTGTTGTCCATTAAATATAGAATATGTTCTGTAAAGAGGTTCATATAGAACACATACTCGCATACTCTCCTCAACACAACCACCTTGTATCCGACCAAGATGCCTGGATACGAGTTGTTGCCAGGATGCAAGGATGCCAGGGTTTCGGTTGAAAATCAGTGCATTCGTATACACCTGTTAAAATGATTCCGTGAATGTGATGTGATTTGTCGCAGAAGACAACTCCCCCCCCCCATTCTTCTATGGTCCAATGACGAGGGTTCATGGCCCACTACAAACAATGCTAGCACAGTAGTATACGCTGCAACGTCTTTTGAGGCATACGGCCTGGTTGCCACTGTTATAGCTGCTGATTTTACCATCCATTGCAGCCGTTCGATTATTATCAACGATGTGTAACAATATCTACTATCCACCGGAATCAATGTGACGTGACTGATAAACCACTAGCCGAAGACTTGTTTCACCAATCATACATCACACTTTCGCTAAGTACTCACAACGGTTGCACATGAGCATCTCTGAAAACCCTGCGTGATTGAAATCGATGATCCCTGACACCGAGACATAACGATTTGACATCTATCGAAATCTAATAAATATAACATAAATTACCTATTACATCTGCATGAGGAAAAACAGTGTATGGATGTACTTTATATATTCCTGCATGATTGCATGGCTATATTTCCAAGCGAGTTTGGTTCTCTAGCTTTTCGGTGAAAATGTGAAATTGCATAATCAGATCAAATTAAGTTGTATTTAAAAAAATCACAAGAATTATCTTTATGAGGTTGTATTGGTAGTAAGTTTACGAACTTATTTGATGAAGTTAGAATTCCTTGAATGATTTTGCGATACAGTAACAGGGGCTGTTGTTCAGTGGATAAAAAAATGGGTCTTAGAGTCTTTACGTAGAAAAGCGTATATATTTGAGAACTCGCCCTCACAATTCATGTTTTTTTTAATTTGACCGAAGAAGAAAAAAATAAAATATCAGCAATAAAATTCGTCTTCGGCTGCATTGAAACTGAGTATTGGATTCATTTTTTCTTGAACAAAGCTGATTAATAGGAACTGAAAAGAATTTATCATCGAAGTATTCCTATGGCATTAAATTGAAAGAGATAATAAATTGCTCAAGTATCAGAGTCATCCCTTAACCTTTCTTAAAGAAATGCAGCACCAATACCTTTGTGTAATTTTTTGTGCAATAGTAAAACAAGTATTAGTTTTCATTGCGATATTAAATACACAAAACAATACAATTATTTATTAATTTTCAATTAACAGTACACATAATTACCATCTAAGTATAATTTTCAAAGGTATGCTCATCACATTCAAATATCACAATCACTGAATGCATTTATACCCATATCAGATCACCTATTCTCTCATAAACATGACGGTTGATTCCAATGCAAATTTCAGCGTCATCAAACCCTTCTCTGTCTTATATATACATCCGACAGCAGGCAAACACTTATTCTCTATCCAAAGTAGGTTCTCCATAGCAGCATCTGGTACAATACCGCTCGGTTCGTTTACGAAATGGAGGATGATCTGCCAAACATCCTCCTTCAAATATATATCGCAATCCTCGCTGCTTAATTACATCAACCGTGTGGAAATTAGCTTCTGTAGCCAATTAATGCTTCACAGGGCCTTTCTGGGATGCATTGTGTGTCACTGATGCAACTGGTCTAGCGTAACAAGCGTCTTGACAGCTTCTATACGCCAGAGATTGTTACGATACCTCAGTGGCTAATTGATTGAAGCTCTTAATCAACAAATTACCTTCACACCCGGCTGTGAGGTTGACTCCCCAGGACTATTAAGGGAATTAAATCCTTTTATTAAAGAAAGGGACAACGCGTGTAAAATTAAAATTGCTTTAAAGCGCATTTTAAAGAGAGTTTAACTTATGTAGTGAAGTATTTAAAGATTAAACATTAAATGGCTTATTCACCATATTTGACTTTAAACAGAGCAATGGACTTTAAATGTAAGACATTCTAATTTTAGTTCAATTTTAATTTAAAATTCTGCTAAATAAATTTCAAGGTGTCTGAGGTAAATTCATAAATATTTTTTGTTTAAAACAATAAAAAAGTTCCATAATTTCCCTCCCTTTTTCCTCACGTAAAATGCATTTTAAAATTAAACTTATGTTTATGAAATATTTATTTAAGGATAAATTTAAATTATAGATTTTCCCTGCAATAATTTCCGAATTGTTTTTTTCTTCTTTTTTTTTCATTAACAGAGAAATAATATTATTTTTGAACATATTTTTCTTTCTTTAGGAAACTATTCCAATAATTTTTAGCTATAAATTATTAAATAAATTATGAACCCCTTTTTTTCTCTGCTTTTTCCTGTATAATAAATGATAAAATATCAAATAGTATAATTCTAAAGAGTAATTTGAATTATAATAAAATTTCTAATTCGAAAAGAAATTATTTTGGGCGCATTGAAGATAATCAAAAAAGGAAAGGGATAAAAGTAAAAGGAATTTAATCTCTCAAAACTTAAAGTAACTAAATGATTGAAAAATAATCAAATTTGAATAGTTCTTCTTGCTAGAACTTCAAAGCACTAATAATACGTTCTTCTTTTAAAGGAATCGCAAATTTTAATTTCTTTTGAGTCCATGTCATTTTATAAGTTCAAAATAAATCTGAATAATTAAATTACGCTGCGCTTGTTTATTTACTTTTTGATGATGTTCTACAAATTATGTATAGTTTAAGTAATTTTGCAAAGATTTACAGTATAGCAATTTAGTATTTTTAAATTTACGAACAACTAAAAGAATAGCAATATCAATGAATAGAATTTTTAGTGAGTCGCGCGTAAACATATTTAAAAAAATAACTAATTGTTAAATGTTTAAATATTTGTCAAATTGATTCAAGTTTTATTTCGTTGTGCAAAATTAATACTTTATTTCAAAAAATTCTCAAAACAATGTATTTTAATTTAAAAAAAATAATTTTATTCATTAAACAATTTTTATAGACTAAACAATGTACAAGAAAATAAAGTTCATTTATAAAATAATTTTCCCTATGCAACATTATTGGAAAACAAAAATATTTTTTGGAAATAAGAAAACCAAAATATTTTAATAATAAATTTTTCTCTAAAATAATGATTTACATAAGTATTAGGACTACTTTGATCTTTGAACTTTTTTTAATATTAGATCAATGCGTGGAAACAGTATTAAAAATTGTATTTGTATTTTCAAAAAAAAAAAGAAATGGTCTAATATGCATACATATTTTCATAAGAATCTTAAAAGCACTGTTCAAGTTTCTTCTTACTTTAACACAAGCAATTATCAAATTCAAAAAATGCTGTTAATTTTATTTGAACTTTTTTCCTGTTGGTATGCATTTGATTTATAAAAATCTTCGTGAAATTAAATGCTGTGCAGTTTACTTCATTATGTTTATATGTGTTTAAGTATTTTACTTAATCCACCATTGAAAAATTATATTTATCTATACAAAAAAAAGTTTTTTTTGATGCTGCAATACATTTATTGCGTTTTATTGCAACAAAATCAGCGTTCAAGATAATTCGCCAAGTCAGTAGTTCCAATTACTCCGTAACTTACACGCCACTTGCCACTTTGTCGCCAGTATGGTTGTGATAGTACACTATTGCAAACTTTCGCAGAAAAATGCAAACGATTGTATAGACTGGAATAGTTGTATGACAAGAAAGGTGTTGTCTCATACGAACACTTTTCAACAATCTATAGAACTAAAGGAATTCACACACACACACACATTTGATATAAGAGTGCTTACTTAATTGCGCCAAGCAGCGCTTCTTCTGAATGATATGGAAACCAAGACTACAGCCTGGAGGGAACAAATAGTCAGGAAAATAATTTTAAAGAACTGTTTCGAAATATATTTCAATAACCATTATCAATCAATAATGAATATTCATATAACATAATAAAAATTATATATACTAATAATTATATTTTGTAATATATAATAATAATCGTGCGAGTATATAACATAATTTAATAGTAAACATAACATACAATAATCATATAATTTAATAGTAATTATAAAAAAAGGATAAATATCATATAATGTTATATAATTACGATACATAATAATAGCTGTATTTTTTAAATTATATATACTAATAATTATATTTTTTAATTTATAATAATAATCGGGCGAGTATAATATAATTTAATAGTAAATTTAATATAGAATAATCATACAATTTAATATTAATTATTAAAAAAAAAAGAAGAATTACATAATGTGATATAATTATGATATATAATAATAATTGTATTTTCTAAGTTATAAATAAAATAATTACATAATATATATTAGATTAATAATGAATAGCAATTAAAAAGTTTTGATAAATTATTATATTCCAAAAACTGCAAGATTCTATAATGAATTTTATCGAGCAAGGTCCTTTAAAAATGCATTATTAAAAAGTAAAATAAAGTTTAAAAGCGAGATGTGCAACAATAATTAAAAACACAGGTCTCATGGTATTTAAAACAAATATTCTGGTACTGACAAATGATTTTAGAAATATCCATATTCGAAAATAGCACAAAATACAACAAAAGACTAAAACAACTGGCCTGAAGAATAAATGCAACGAAAATGGTTAAATTTTCTAAGAAATCAATTAAAATCGTCTGAAATTAATAGGGTTACCACGGGAAAAAAACAAAAATTAACTCCAAAATAACTTATCACCATGGCAACCGCATTGCTAGACGATAAAAATATCAAAGTAACCATATTGTAATTATATCACCCATCTTGTCGAACATAGACAATAACTTGGCGCATAGCACTCCTATATCAAGTTAGCACCGAAACAAATACTCAAATTTCCAGGAACCAGCAAGTGTCCTATCAAAATCTGAGGACTTTATCAATGAAGTGGTTGGACGATGCAGCTTCTGTGATGAATTTAACTATATATGTAAATTACAGTTTTACAATTTGAGCAATGAGTAGGAGCAGTTGTACACTTAGTACATTGGAAGCTGATTCGATATTAAGCTGACAAAGCCCTCCTCCTCCTTCCTAGTTTCATTAAAATAAATCTTTTGAACACATATTTAAATTCATAAAAAATTTTATTTGTAAAACCTTGTCTATTATATTTCAAATTGCGAAGCTGTTTCCTTCTTACAGTGCAAGTTAACAAGTATTTTTACAAATTAGAATATTGTGCCTTTAAATCCTTATAAATATAGATAATACTAGCTGTTACCCGCCCGCTTCGCTGGGTAATTCATGATGTTTTATAAATTTTTACTGCTTATATATATGTATAAATTATTGATATCTAAGTCCTAGCATTAAGAATTTGATTGAATTGAAAAATATACTTATACCTTTAACTGTCGCAAAAAAAAAGGCAGAACTCATCTAATTTGTATTTTCTAAAAATCTCTAAAATTGAAGCATAGAATGATGTTTGCTCTTTCGTAACTCAAAAACCAAGTGGATTCCCGCAAAACCAATTTTCGGTGGATCTCTACTCCGTAAATTGAACATGAAAGCCAAATTTCAAGTCTAAATCTAACAGAAAAAAGCAAAAGTTTTACTATAAATATCCCCGTAATCCCGTTGAGAGCCGTTTTCCAAAATTACTGCTCTTAGCGGATTTCAATTCAACAAAAGAAAAATGCAAACCAAATTTCATTATTATAGTCCTTGTAGCTCGAAAAAAGTAATTTTTTTTGTCAATACGTCCCAGTATCCCCCTGCAACCCCCCAGAACTTGATTTGCTTAAAATTTATTCTTAGTGGATCCCTATTCAACAAAAGAAACATGCTTAACAAATTTCAAGTATATGGGTCTAACAATTAAAAACAGGAATTTTTTTCTGTAACTTCTCTTGACCCCTCGCAAACATCTTTGGGGTCAATTTTCATTTTACTCTTTGTTAGAGGAACTCTATTTCATGAAAGGAACATGCCTACCAATTTTCAAGCAGGATGATCAAGTAGTTTAAAAATGGAAATATTTATCGATTACGCCTCTTAATCTCCCGAAATTAAACTTGGTAGTTGATATTCGCGAAACCCATTTTGTAGCGGTTCTCTACTTTACGAAAGGAATCTGCTTATCAAATTTCAAGACTGTACGTCTAACAGTTTAAAAATGGGGATAATTGTCTATAACGCCACTTGAGCCTCCGCAACGCCACTTCTGGGTCTGTTTTCACAAAACCCATTTTGTAGGGGAATTGCACTCTATGAAAGGAATCTGCTTAGCAAAATTTGAAGACTGTGCGTCCAATTAATTAAAAATGCAAAAAAATTATCAATAACGCCCCTTGAACCCCCGCAACACCACCTATGGGTCAATTTTCACAAAACACATTTTGCAGTGTATTTCTATCCTATGAGAGGAATCTGCTAACCAAATTTCAAGGCTGTGAGTCTAATAGTTTTAAAAAAGAAATAACTATTTATATCTGCCCTTAACCCCCCGCAACACCCCTTGCGTTTTGTAGCGGATATTTACTCCATGAAAGAAACATTCCTACCAATTTTAAAGCAGGTAGGTCAAATAGTTTAAAAACGAAAATATTTATCTCTTACGCCACTTATGCCCCTGCAACACCACTTAGAGGTCTGTTTTCACAAAACCTTCTTATAGCTGATCTCTACTCTATGAAAGAAATCTCTTTATCAAATATAAAGACTGTGCGTCTAATAGTTTAAAAATGGAAATAATTATCTATAACGCCCCTTAAGTCTCCTCAACGCCACTTGGGGGCAATTTTCACGAAACCCATTTTTAGCGTATCTCTACCCTATGAGAGGAATGTGATTACTAAGTTTCAAGACTGTGCGTCTAATAACTTAAAAATAGGAATTTATAACGCCCCTTAAACCCCCCGCCCGCGCAACACCCCTTGGGGGTCAATTTTTCCAAAACCCATTTTGTAGCGGATATTTACTCCAGGAAAGAAACTTACCTACCAATTTTCAAGCAGGTAGGTGAAGTAGTTTAAAAACGGATATATTTATCTATTACGCCCCTTAATCCCCCGCAACGCCACTCAGAAGTCTGTTTTCACAAAACCCGTTTTGTAACTGATCATTATTCTACGAAAGGAATCTATATATATCAAATTTAAAGACAGTGCGTCAAATAGTTTAAAAATGGAAATAATTATCTATAACGCCCCCTAAGCCCCTGCAACGCCACTTGGGGGTCGATTTTCAGCAAACTCATTTTGTAGCGGATCTCTACTCTCTGAAAGGAATCCGCTTACCCAATTTCAAGATTGTACATCAAGTAGTTTAAACATGGAAACAATTATTATTAAAGCCCTTAACCCCCCGTAACGCCCCTTACGTTTCGAATTTCGGAAAATCCTTTCCTAGCTGATGTCTACTCTATCAAAGGAACATGTCTACCAAATTTCAAGTCTGTAGGTTGAATAGTTCCAGAGATTTCGTGATTAGTCAGTCAGTCAGTCAGTGAGTGAGTCGCTTTTCTCCTTTATATATATAGATAACATTGTCCAACGATTATTTACAAAATTTAGGCCAACTGTCCATAAGTATCTTAATCTCACTTTGACATTTTTTTTTAAATAATTATAATTTATGAGCACACACGGTGAATCAATAGTTTTATTAAATTTACTAACATAAAAATTTACATTATTTTCTAGAATCAATCCGCATAAGTCAAATTAATTGTAATTTTTAAAAAATGCGAACAATTTATGAAACATATTTCAATACAATGAAACGTATATCCCCTGAGCAATATTGCATACAATTGTGAACGCTCATATAAATACAAAGGTATGTCATTAGTCTAATATTGTGAAAGAAAAAAAGAAATATTTTACTTTTTCTTTGTCTTCTTCATTTATGTTCTTCTAACATTTTAAATTTATTTTTGCTTACGATCGTATACTATATTTCCATAGTATGCAACATAATTTGTACACTACGGAATCTTTGAGTACACCAGAGTTTTGAATAAATGCTGGGTGATATTCAAATAGCACTGTAATTCCTTTTTACTCGACTGACCGAATTATAATAAAATAAGTAAGAAAAATATCTCACTTTAGAAATCAACCAAGAATTTTTTTTTTTGTACGGAAATGTCTTGAAGAAAAGAAAACAGATATTTAAATAAGAAAATTAATTAAAATTTTCTTTAAATAAGTTCCCTTTGGCACTTCAGAAATTAAATTTATATCATTACAAATCCTTAAAAAAATACAGATTCATTAAAAAAGTAATAACGAATTTACTTTTTAAATAAAATTTTATTACAAAATTCCGAGAAAAAATATTAATAAAAATATGTTTATTAGGGAACCCGGAAATTTCGTTCCGCGAAAATAAAAGCAGAAACGCAAAAAGATCACGGAATATATTCTAGGTAATTAGCGTTTTTAAAGACATTTTAAAGAAGAGTATTTTCAGTATTATCTGCAATTTTCTAAGTTTGCAATGTGAGAAAATGTGCGAACTTATTTATTATGTTAAATAAATATCTGAATATAGGATGCTATTATGTAACAATGACCGTTTGAAATATTTCGTATAAATAAATCCAAACGATACATACATTTTAACTTAATATATTGAAATATAAGATAACATTATTGAACCTTTTATATATTTTCTTAATTTGAAATAAATACCTCTTTTCTTTGCACTTTACTGTATTTCAAATATTCATAAATGTTTAAACCCATTATTTAATGTTATGAATGACGCCGACTTTACATGAACTGAATCACAGGTTAGATGATTGACTGATTGTTTAAAGCTAGTGAGGGAGCCGTTTATTAATACTCTAAAGCAACTCAAGGTCTGTTGATGTCAGATCTCGTAATTTTGAGCCTCGGTGAAGAGACTAGGACGACAACTATGCTCCAAACTATGCTAACGGGAGGACATTGATCCACTACAGATTTAATGTGTATCATTATTTCTCTACACGGAGGATCTTCAGTAGCACTAGGGTTCGAACTCATGACCACTAGGCTACCACGGCCACGTAAATTTAGAACTAATAAGGTAACTTAGATCTGAATGAAAATACAAAGGGGGAGGAATAAGTATTATTGACTATGAATCTTAAATTTTTGAAAATTGATGAAGTGGTGAGGATGACGTTGGACCCTTTCTAATTTCCACGTTACGCGAACGTTAAACAAAGTGCTCAAAAACATTTATCGCGTATCAGTCTTGCTACACGAAAGACTTTGGAAATATGTTGTTGATGTTGCAAATACCAGCTGGTTGGCAGTTCCAGATCGAGGAACACTAAATTCATAATGGCAAAGGGCTAAGTTGTACGGCTGCCGTTAGCCATAGCTTTGAGTACCATACAGGTGACATTTACGATTTGACTAGGTTCGACCCCATTTTTGAAGTAGAACCCACAGAAAGTGTGTCAGTGGCCTCCCACCTCTTTTCCCTTTCTATCAACTTCAAGACAGGACATGCGGCTTGACGGCTATTTACAGTACCCTCATGGCACAAAGGTATTATGCTTTTACCCATGCCTTCTCCTGGATTTGAACCCAGGTTCTACAGCACCACTACCCCAGCACTTTGGAATTTTAGAAGACTGAAGCGTCTACTAATCAATAACAAAATCATAACTCTACCGAACTTGGGACAACAATCAAACACAAAAAATGCTGATAATGAAATTACTGTAAGAATTGGGTAGCATATTTCTCATGGTTTTACATAAATTCTTGCCGAATTTGTTCGTATTGTAAAGAAACTCATTGAGAAAGACAACAATCAGTACACAAAGTAAGAATTAAAACACTGGTTTGTAATTACAAATCGCAGGTTTAGATTTAAGTTTGGATAACAGTATTGAAAAATATATTTTGACTAATTTTAAAAAGTAGCATTTCGAAGTCACTCAAGGTTTGTTGAGTGAGTGAGTGAGTGAATATTAACGTCCCACTGTTCAGCTACACGAGGGCTTTTGGGGATGATCCGCGTAATTTTGAACCATGGTCAAGTGACGTGGACTACACTTGAGCTGGCACCCCCTCTCCTAACTACCACACCACACCAACGGGAGAACGTTTGAGCTCTCGACAGATTTAACGTGTATCGCTCCCCAACACGGCGGGTTCAGTGGTACTGGGATCGAACTCATGACACGCTAGTCATGATCCGATGCCTAGACCACTTAGCTACCGCGGCCACACAAGGTTTGTTGAAGACGAACATAGTAATTTTGAAACATGGAAGTGAAAGTGACAAGTATGGGATACCACACTTCAAATTTTTACTTCACGTCAACATGAAGAATTTCAGATTTCAATACGTAACAATCACGCCACCTAAACGGAAGATCTTAAATGCAGCATGACTCAACCCTTTTAACAGAAACAACGCCGACAACTAGCTCGCGACCATAGCTACTGGACTACCACATCCTCGAGACACGAATCGGATTCCGTTTCTAATAATTACCGACACGTGTGACCTGTTGCATGCTAAATAGGACAGCACCACAGAATCATAATACAGGCGATTCATAATGGATTATATTGTTTCACAATGCACTATAAATTAAGAACAATGTTACTTGTAACATAATTATATACGATTATTTTAAATTTTGTTAAAGACAGTTACGGATGTTCTATGTCTGAGCTCTTAGTTGCACGACATAAATTGATCGTGTAATTTCTTTCCCCATCAAACGCGTGTTAAGGTATCTGAATCAATTCTAAAGATCTCGGTTGTGATACGTTGTTTCAGATAGATCACCAAGTGGGACAAATGTCGTGTTCAGAGTAGCTTTTGTGTTAGTGGCATGTTGTAGTCTGCTGCTTATCCAATCCATCGGTAAAGGAGGTGTTCATTGAGGTAATCTCGCAAGGTGGTAAACTTATGCGGTAGTGCCCCATTCAATTGGAGAATAGAGTTAAGAATATCCTGCAGCTGCTGTAGCATCAACCAAAGAGTTAACATACCCAAAAAAGTGTCCCCGTGATAGTTTGCTAAATTCAAAAACACGAAAAATCTTTCCCACTGCAGATGATCACATTTAGACTAATTAGTCACATGACACGCACACATGCTGCTGACTATATCATTTCTGTCAGAGGCGAGACACAAACTTAAGGGTGCATCTAACTTACAGTTCTCTGAGTTAGAGCAAGTCTTTCATTGTTACAGTTTTATAGTATCTGGAATGTGTATACTTCCGTATGAATCATCCTGCATTGCATGAAATTCAGGAAAGTGGAATAACTGGAATAACAGATGAAATGATATATTCGTCATTATAGTCCTTTTTGAAAAAAAAAATATTACGAATATATATATATATAATCCCTAACATGGCTTCTAAATTTAAAAGTTTCATTTTTCTTCCAATAGGAATTATCTAAATTTTCTTCCTGCTTTCTATAATTTAATATTACGAGAAAACCAAAGCAAAATATATTTGGTATACACTCATGTCCATAAATTAAGGAAAATTCAGAATCACACAGAAATTGAACTCTAAAATAAATATTTCACCTTTAGAATTATCACACACATCTTGAAGAAGAATATGCAAATTACAGTAAACCACCAGATGGCACGGATAGTACGTCACAAAGACTAGAGTGTAAGAGAGGGATATATAAGAAATTATGGCAAAGAAGTAAAATTGTTCACAAGCGCTTTAAAAGCCTTTCAGAGCAATAACCGCATAGTTAAGGCACAAAGGAAGCATTTGGACGATTTTTACGTGGTAGAATTATCGGACGACTGGAATGTGGACGTACGTATCCGAGGAACTTGAAATCGCCGAGAGTGTCATCTCCAGACATTGGCAACGATTCCAAATGATGGTAATGTGAGTAGATGTTACAGCACAGGTCGCCCCCGAGATGCAACGCCGAATGAGGACCGGTATTTGGCAGTTACCGCCAAAAGAAACAGACGGAGCACAGCATCAGACCTATCTCGTCAGTTCTTTTCAGCTACCGGTACGACAGTTTCAAGGCAGAACGTGTACAGACGCTTACGGAACATTGGTCTATTGCTCGTAGTCCTGTTCCCCTTGCCGCAACTCACTGTCGCCTGTGATTAACCTGGAGTAGAGAGCATACATTGTGGACACCGCAACAGTGGTCTTGTATGATGTTTTCCGATGAGTCCAGTTTTAGTTTGCAGCCTGATTCTCGCCGGACTTTCACATGGAGAGCTCCATGTACCCATTACCACCAAGTGAACACCATTGAACGACACCGTTACGGTGGTGCAGGATGGCTCGTTTGGGGAGGAATATTCTTGGTTCCAGAAATGGCCTGCATGTTCAGAGTGTAACGATGACAGGCCACATCTATCGGGATGTCATTCTGGAACAACATGTACGTTTGTTTCGGGGTGCCATTGGTGCTGAATTTCTGTTTATGGATGACAACGCCCGTCCTCACCGTGCAAAACATTGTAGACGAATGCCTTCAATCGGAGGATATCACCCGTATGGATTGGCCAGCATAATCACCGGACTTGAATCCAATAGAGCATGTGTGGGAAATGCTTGGTCGACGAATTGCAGCCCGTCAACCCCCCCCCCTACCTGTCTGCCGGAACTTCGGAGGGCATGGCTTGATGAGTGGTGTAATATTCCCCAAGATCAGATTGATAATTTGATACTCAGCATGCGTAGGCGTTGTAAGGCCTGTATTGCATCGTCCGGAAGACGTATTAACCATCATACTAACCATGTTATACTGTTTTTTGTAAATAGGTTCTTTTTTAAAGTTTGCTCCAGGGAGTAAAAATCGCAATTTTTATTAATTATTTCAATCATATGGTATATATTTTGCTCTTTACCTTTTGTTTAATAAATAGACTTTACAAATAAGTCAAATTTGTTTTGCTTCTGTCTCTTTCTTTGCCTGAACTTCATTATCCTTAATTTATGGACATGAGTGTATCTTCCAATTATAATTAATGGGAAAAACTATAAAAAATCATTTTTAGAACATTTATTATTACAAAACAGAGCATAAGAAAGCTATAAAAAAATTCCTATATGGTCAATCCTTAACTAATGATTAGTTATTTTTAAATAATTACCATTAATAAATGAGCAGATACCTTAAACAAATAAAATCGCAAAATATAACAATAAATATAAAACTCTGAAATACTGGGTTAGCCAAAAGTTCGTCCTAACTTTAAAAATTCATAAATGGAACAATAAGGAAGTACGGTTTGCAAGAAAGGGCTCATAAGAAAGTCTCATTTTTTGTAGTGGCAAAAACATTTTTAGTCAAAAATATCACCGGTAGAGGGTGCTGAAAATCTAAATACAATGTACAGGATAAAAGTATCTTTATTTATTCTTACAATAGCAATTGTTCAACATGACTTCCAGAACGTTATCCGACACAACTAGGGCGGCTCAGAATGCCTATTACTGCTAATGCAACATATCAGAATGAATTTCAAAACCGTCATGACAAGATAGAATCTTTGAGTTTGGCTAATGTTGATGGGGATAAATGGTACACCAATGATTTGAAATAACCCCACTACCGGAAGTCGACCGGAGTGAGGTCGGAAGGACATGGTGGCCATTGTGAAAACTCGACCAATCACTGTGTCCTCACCAAATGTAGTCAATATTAATCATATTACTGGATTGGTGTAGCATGGAGGTGCGCCATTTTGCATGAAGCAAGTTATGGATAATACAAATCTATGACTTAATGCAGGCACGACTAAAATTATTTTTGCTGCTAAGAAAATTCGAATTCCTTTTGAGCCATTTCTTGTAAACTGTTCATCTGTATAATCATTTCTTCCGCTTTTTATATTTTTTAAAAGTTTAGAATAGATTTTGGCTCATCCAGTACTTTTATTCCTTGTTAAACTACCACATAAATATATTTCTAGATCTATCCTTTCTTATTCCGTATTATTTGGAACAGTCTTTAAGATAAATCTACCTAAGTTTACTGGTTAAACTCTTTCCTCAGCGTTAACTGTGTTTTTAACTATTTTCTTTTCCTAAGTGGATTTTCTAGATATCCAATTAGTATCGGATTAAATCGAAGAAATCTAGTGCATCAAAAGTCCTTATCTCTTATCTACGGCAAATCTAAACATTTACTAAAGTCTTGTAAGGATAAAAATACAGAAAACTTTAACAAGACATGAATCGAAAAGTTTCTGAGACACAAAGCAGATGTGTGGGATAATTCTTCTCTATACAAATGTGATTATCTGTATTGATTTTAGAAACACTAAGGCTGTTCCATTGACAAAATTAAATAATTTCTACTATTGTATAAATATTTTGCTAAGCTAAGGATTGAAGATTAATTCCTGCCTTTTATTTGTAATCCATAAGCAAAATATATAAAATATTGTTTCTAATCTACAATTTTAACTGAATGCATAGGCAGACAATAATTCAAAAGCTTTAGTAATTAAGTCGAATATTAGTGTTAAATACTTTTTTAATGAAATATTAACTATAGTTTATGATTCCATATACTATTAATATTGAAAATTTATTTATGCATATTCGCAATGAGTTATAATAATAAGGCTTCCAACTTTTCTTACAAATCTCTCTAGAACAGTACAGCGATTATTCGAGATAGCTTCATAATTTTGAGTCTTCTTGATATAGTTGTGCAGCGGTTTTCAAACTTTTTTGATCGTATATCCTTAAAATGAGAATAAATATGTTGCACCCCATACATGTACGTAATAAACCACCGCTTAAATTTTCTCTCAGGGAATAAATTGGTTCTAATTCATTATGGTCTTGAGAACTCCAAGACTACGCGTGATATTTGAATTTTAATTTAGCCATCGAACAGGAAAATATATTGTTAACCACTGATTATCTCCTAAGGTTCTAAACTCAAATTTTTAAAACCAGATGAAGCAATATTTCATCATCTGCGTATGCTGATCAATCACAGATGGTTTAAAGGGAAATTTTATGATTCTAAATGCAGCTGGTAGGGGAAAATATAAAAACTAAAAACTCAGGAGCAAAAAATAACACTTTTTTCTCTTGCATTACTTATGCGCGTTTTTGTTGTTCATGTTGTCCCTTTACGTTTGCAATCGTCTGTAAAATGTGGATTTTAAAATACCAAGAAGTTCTCATATTTTTAATGACCGCAACAAGACAAAATAGTCGCCCGGTAAAATGTGGTAAGTGAAATCTTTTAGTGTGTGTGAGGAACCAAAACCAAATTACTTTAAATAACATAAAATATATTTTAAAATTTGAACTTAATATGACTATCTTGCAGCAGTTTCCTCTTTAACTTTCAGAGATTTCTTTCCTCTAAAGTCCTATCTTCCTTCATCTCCCAGCGCATGCACTTTAAAACCGGCACATTTAACATGTAGAGCCAGCTCCCTATACTTTAGTAGAATCTGAAACAACGATCAAACGTTTGGAACCGCACACTCACGTGGTGAGTGTGAGGTTTAGCGCAAGGGTGGCCAACCTTTTTGGGAAAAGTGCCACTATTTGATTAAAAAAAAAGTTGGCGTGCTACTTCTAACTTTTCCAGCAAACAAAATAATATGAAAAGGTGAAAAAATTTTACTTATAGATTTATATGGAATTTTTACACAAATAGTAAATTTTTATGTAAGTATAAGAAATGGAAATTCACAAAAATAATATATTAAATAAACAAAAGTACAAATTTCAGTCTTATTGTTTATAAACTTTTTTACTGGTTCAAAAATTAGTAAGATTACCTATAAAAAATTAGTAACTCGAGGTATCTAGTTTTGAATAATAATTAAACATTCAGTATTTTTTTAATGTGGCTTTCGAATTTATTTTTTTTACCAACATATCTATATTGAGATTATTACTCGAAGATGCTAACAAAATTATGTTATTTTCAGTAAATTTTGAGAGTTATATTTTGATTTTATTATATTCGTAACAGAAAACAAAAACATTTGTTCAAAACATGTTGATCCAAACCTGCAACAATATATGACAGCCAAATCAAGTAAATTTGGAATTTGGTTGTTTGCGTACAACTTTTCAAAATTCAACATAATTCGGATTCATTGGAAATGAAATAAATTCCTTATGTTTGCATTTTGGTGTAATATGGTGATGTAGGTCATTATTTCCGATTTTGATTTCAGGTTGGTAAGAATAAACGTCTTGCCGAGAAATTATGAAAAAAAAATGTATAAAAATATCAGCATTTTTTTAAATGTGTTTTTTATCATCTTGAAAGTCATCAAATCTAGCACTGAATCCTGTAAAATGGATATTAAACTGTTTTAAACTATCATAACTCGAGGTATCATTCAGTTTGGTTGATAGTTACTGCATTAAAGTGAAATGTGTTAATCTTCATCCAAAATCGAGACAAGAGAAGATATATGATCATTTAGGATAGGAAAGTAGGATCTTTTCCTTACAGTCAAAAATTTAAATTATTTAAATGCCTCATAGTATCGGTAAGAAAAGGTAAATCCCAAACCAATTCTGCATACTTGAGTATCAGACATTCGCTGGGCAGTTCGTTGTTTTCTTCCAAATATTTTAAAACACGCTCCATCAAATTCCAAAATCTCACGAGAGCACTTCCTTTGAAGAGCCAGCGCACACAACGATGAAGGAGTATTTTCTACTTCATAATTTTCTATTGTAATTCAATTAAGTGTATTTAAAATAAATGTGTTGATGTCTTTTTTTCGTCTAAGACAACCGCATTTCAATAAAACTGTAAAAAAGTTAATATTTATTATCTGTTAGAATTTTTTAATGTTTCAATAAGTCTTCGCGTGCCACTATTACAGCTCAGTCGAGTCACGGTGTGGCACGCATGCCGCGGGTTGGCCACCCCTGCCTTAACGTATCCCCACATATAAGTTTGGTTATCCCCGGGGTACACATTCACCACTTAGGAAACCACTGATCTAGTGGTCCCGTAACGCGTGCTTCCGTATCACCCTTGACTTGAATTGAATGCTCATATAACGGTATGGAAATTATTTCCCTACTCTATATTTAGACCGGAACTATAAATATTTTACTAAGATGATTTGCTACTTTAATTGAAGAACAAAAGGATCCTTTCTTAAGGCAAACTGATAAATAATTTTAAAGTACCACATATACTGAGGCGTATTATTTTTCAAACATATTCTCACTTAGTAAATAGCATCGTATATAAACATTTGAATTTCATATGCGCTTATTGTAATTTTTTTTATTGTAACAGTTGTTATATTAAATCTTGCGCAATTAGTAAGCTTTGTATGAGTGAATTTAAAATTTGAATGTTTTAATTTCGTTCCGAATGCTTAAAACTCATTTTTACAAAGTGATAAAAAAGCGGATTTAATAAACTTAGCTCTTTTAAACATAGTATTTTACGGGAGAAAGAACATTTGCGTGAACTCAACATTTTGAATTTTTAAAATCTTAACAAGAATGAAATATGTTTCTTAAAGTAGAAGTAAAAGCCTTAAAATAAAATCCAGATATGCATAAAATATTCCAGAATGTTGCGGAATTGCTGAAGCAGGACACATTTTGCATCAAGTATGTGTGCGAACCTTAAATTAATTAAAGTTCCCATTTAACTTTTAAAAATTTTCGTACAGACCTGACCTATTTTCATTTTTATTTTTCAATTTATTTTGAAACAAGAATTTCGTTTTCCCTTAAGAACGGTAACTTTTAGATATTGATGATTACAAAAAAAAAAAAAAAAAAAAATTACAGAAATCCTTTTAGTATTATTTTATGTTACTTCATACTTTTCAATCAAAATTAAATAATTAAATTGCCAAGCAGCCATCATACCCTTTAATCTAATGTACTTGTGTTTGCATGCATATATATAATATATTTAAACGTAATGATTCCCTTTAATTTTCTCTTTTGGCTGTTTAATTTGCAGTGGTCCTGAGCTTTCCAGGATTTCGCGCAGAAAATAAACCACTAGTTTATCCATGCATCGGGATTTAATCGTAACGTACACACTTCAAAATTCATTTCAACATTTTAACGTAAACATTTCAACATTTTTAGAAATTTGTTATGTAGTCTACATTATTCGATATATGTCGGTCAATCGGAAGTCATATGATTTTCGGAACTTCCGTTTGGTATTTTGAAAAAATTTGAGATTTTTTACAGAAATTTCCCAGCGTTTACAGTAAATGCTTATATCGTGCACGTTATGTCGTCAGAACACTTTTTTAGTGTTATGTGTTGTGATGTCTCCTACACGTAAAATAAAGAAAATGATTATTATTCAATACGGTGGTTCGTCATCAACCCAACCAACATTAATCCATCCACAGCATAGTTAAAAGAAAAAAGAATGGAAATATTTTCGGCAACGTAAACCCACTCGATATATATATATATATATATGTATATATATACTTATTTCTTTTTTTTCAGGACATTTTAAAATATAAACTAAATTTTTGCAGATGATTTCAACCCAAAAATTTGTTTTTCCTTATAAGCAACCTTTTTAAATTCGTACTCTTAAATTTCTTTTTTTCTCTTGTTATTCATAGCACACTGGTTCTAAAAATGAGAAACCGCAGTTAAAGAATAACAGTATTTATCATAAAATATTATAAAATAACCGGGAGAAATGCCATCAACAAATGCTTTCAAGAAAAAGCTGCATTTAGGGGTATATTTGCCTCAAAATGATACGCGCATGTGCATGTATAACAGCAGATGATGCACATGTGCAATATTACACGGATCACATCAATATGACTAAATCGGAAGTCCGAAACTTGAATAAGAGCAGTCACCGAATAGTACTACAAGTCAATGCAGTACATTGCAGTAGTACTTATAGTACTATAAGTTTTATCTTGGACATGCGATACATCCAAATATTTTCGGTTATTTTATTAAGTATTATGACTAACAATGAAAAATCTCATTTGCAGAAATGTTTTAATGAATAAAGCTATATGCAAAATATCTTCCAAAGAAAGGTATCCTCCAGAGAAACTATACGCTTATTCCATTTTAAATTCAAATGTGAAACTTTTCAATATTTTGCAAAATAAATAACTGTACTTGTATGATTTCCTTACATTTGAATAACGTTAATTCTTCTTTGGATTAAAATATTCAAACTACTTAAGAATAGAGGATTTTTTTTTAAAAAAAAGGCTTAATGTAAAAAGAACAAAAGAGTAAAAAACTGAATTTATTTTTGAATAAAATAACCATTATTTTTAATAAAAACATGCTGCTTGTTTTTTTTTTGTTTCGTACGCAATAGGCTGCTGAAAAAAATAACAAAACCTGGATTCATGAAACACCTTTAATTAGAATAAAGGAAATTTTTGATGTTTATTTAGTTCAAAATCAAAAACTACAAATCAAAATTTGAGACATATTTACATTAAAGGCGTATTTTGACAATATACACTTGTACAATATACACTTGTACAATATAAACTTGCAAAATATTATATCCCTACCGAAGAATTTTTGCGAAGCAGTTGTGCAAATATAAGATAGTTGTGTTGACCATCAGGGTAAATACTTTATAATATTTATACTTCTGGGCGTTGAGTGCTACAATTTATAGAGATATGAGATAAGTTACAGATGGAATTTACGGCGCTAAAAAACATAATTGGACCATTGACTTCAATCTCCACCGGATAGTTCCGTCTGGAATTTCTGCATATTGCTTCAGGGTTCCATTTGGATATCTACTTCAAAAAGGAATGCGTTGTCGGTTAGACTGCTTTACAAACACGTCACAATATGATAAGTCTTTTAAATGTAGCTAATAAATCATGTTTACCAAGCTAAATTTATCAGAAGTATTACCTTCTGCAATGCCATCACTTAGGAGTAAAGCTAAGAGGTGTTGTTTTATCTTTGCAGTGATAAGAGATCCAAATGACCAGGTCTGTTGCCAGAGGAAAATTGACAGATCCATTAGGATAATGAACCCATGTTTCACCTCTGATACTTTCCAGAACAAGCTATAGATATGCTTCATTACGCACCCTATTCTTCCGACATGGCCGAGGGAGTCTTCTAGATTTATAACGAGAATGATACTAAAAGGAACTGGATTTCAACTAGACTTCCTTAATGCAATGGATAAACACATCATGACATCATCATCATTCTTAAAAACATATGCTTTAAATGCTTATTTCCATGCTTCTTCCGAATGAGGCAGAATTTGTAGGAAGGATTACAAAACAGTGCAAGAATACATCTTAAAATTTGATTTAATTTTTGATTAACATCACATTCTAAAGAATCACGAGGGCTATTGGCACCGGACCTGGTAATTTTGAACTACGGTCAAGTGACAAAGGTGACGCCGGACCTTGCACCCCACTATCTACACCACGCCAACATGAAGCTTCTAAACAACCACATATTTGACGTGCATCAGTCCGTTTTTCATCTGATTTTCAATGGTATCAAGACTCGATTTTACGACTCACTGGAAGCGAAAACCTTACATTATGGTTTTGAAATCATTTCGTTCTCTGTTTCCAGTGCTGATCATTCTGTAACTACAGTCGAAGGACAACCTTGAAGAGGATTACGTAAGACTGTTGAACCTGAATAAAACTATTTTTTTATAAATAACTTGGAACTATTTATGAACACGAATCGTATTTACTAATCATCTTGTTAGCTATGCAATGGACAGCTGAAACTAATGAATGAATAAAAATAATAAAGAGACCTGAATTGACAGTGACCAATTGTGTGCAGAAATGAATAACAGCTTACAAACTAAAAACTTTCAATCGAAATCAGGGTCAATATAACCATTTTTTTTAGTTTAATACAAATTATGTATGTGTGAATGCTGGTTAATTCAAAAATATTGCACTCGTCATCGGGAACATTGCTTTTTTCTGATCAAGTGTATATTTACTTCCAAAAGAGTGTTGTTAATTAATTCAATTTAAAGTTCCCAACTAACTGCGTATAATACACTCACTTCCAAAAGTTAATCACGGGGAGGAAAATGCTAATTTCCGGAAGCCAATCAGAATTGAAGAGGATGCAATTAGCTGCAGAAGTAGATGGAAGTATGTAAATATGTTAGGTAACTGCCAATTGTGCTTTCATGTCAAGAAATATGCAAAAAGGGCAGTCTTATAAGAAAGCCAGCTTTATGGAGTGTTACAGAAGTTGATTGTAAGTGCTGATAGAAGGTGTTTAAAACTTTCGTACAATTTGTTTTCAAGACATACATATTTCTTTGACATCTAGAAAACGAATGGAAGATAATGAGAGCTGGCGTGCTGTGGGGCTCATTGAAGCAGGACAGTCGATCACAGATGTTGCTCTTTTCTTCGGCGTTCATCATTCTGTAATTTCACGTTCATGGAAACAATTCCAAACCACACATATAGTTGTCCGAAGGCTCGTAGGTGTCGCCGAAGGTTTACAACTCCCGCGGAAGATCGATATATTGCTATTGTAGCCATGCGGAACCGCAGAGTGACCTCCACACGTGTGACATCTATGGTTACAGCCTCCATTGGTAAGGCTATATCTGCAGCTACTGTATGCCGAAGATTACGTATGGATGGACTGTATTCCCGGGTACCTCGAGTTTGTGTTCCTCTATCCGTCCAATCAAGAGGGGCACGATTAAATTGGTGCCGGGAACATGACAATTGGACTGTGTCTGACTAGGGCAATGCCATGTTTACTGATGGGTCAAAATTTGCTCTGGAGCCAGATGACAAGCGTATAAGGATATGGCGTAAACAAGGAACACGCAATCAGCCCCAAAACATCACCGAACATCACGCATTCCGAAGCGGAAGCATTATGGTGTGGGCAGGGATTTCATTAGGATACCGCACCGACCTACACTTCTTTAAACAGAGTTCTGTGATGGTTGTCCGGTATCGAGATGAAGTAATAGAACCCATTGTGAGATTGTACGCTGCAGCAGTTGGCCCTACTTTTGTTTTAATGGACGATCACGCATGTCCCCATATAGCTGACATCGTCGATGACTACGGGGAGAGTGAATGGATTGCGCGTATGGCGTGGCCAGCATATTCGCCCAACCTTAATCCCATTGAAAATCTTTGGGATGCTCTCGGTCGTGCTGTATCTTCACGTTTCCCAACTCCAACCACTCTTATTGATCTGAAAACTGCTCTACAAGAATGGCGATTGCTTAATTCTGCTGTGGTTAGAAGGTGTAAACTTTTCATACAGATAAGGAGGGATTAAATACCCTATTAATGTCCTTCTTTTCATTTAACGCTGTTTATTTTCATTTTATACATTATTCTGTTTAAGTCTCCAGTATGACATTATCTGATGACTTACAAAAATTTAATATTGTTTCCTTTTCTGTATATAATTATTGATTTTGTTTTATGTACAAATATATATGCTACTTTACTGCTAAATGTTGTGTCAATCAAAGCAGTATTTGCTGATTTGTTTGCATTTTACATCTTCGTGCTTAACTTTTGGAAGTGAGTGTATATCAAATGTTTTAAACAAAAAATATCTTCTATAAATATTTTTAATTTACAAACCAGAATCTTTTAAAGGGAAATTTCTATCTAAAAATCAAATATATATCTTCAAATATCCCTACCACTTTTAAAGAAAAACCAACTGCATTCAATCCAACGCTTAGGAACGGGTACTGCATTAATGTTCTTGATATACACCTTTGCAAGGACAAATAACCGCTCTAAATCATTGCTTCTACATACATTTTACAATGGTAGGCCCTTATGGCCAATATGTGCATTAAGCACGACTCAGCGGCTTTGTACATCCGCGAAATCTTCATAAATGACAAGTTGCTCTCAAAGCGCAGCTCTCGAAAATGCACAGCGCATTTAATTGGAGTCATTAGTAGAGGGAATTCAATGCACTCACGGAATCCTTGAATTACAGTAGTCAGGCTGGAATTAATTTTGCGGCTGTAATAACCAAACCATTACGCATTGCTTAAGCTTAAATTAAGTCTAGTTTCTCTCTAGTGTGGGTGTCGATACTAACTTCTGAAGCATTCGACAGAAATGCATTTTTCAATTTCAATTGGTAAATGTGTTCAATTTGGTAAAATGTGTATACCCGTTATTAGACACAGGAAACTATTCATTACTAGCAGCGAATATTAATATATAACAATATATATATATATATATTGACCATTCAACGATATGATGTATACATTACATAGATAACATAAGATAATTAAACAACAGAGCTGTTATTACAGTATATATATTTTGCTTATAATAAACCACAAATTTTTTCATTGTATTGAAAATAAGAATCATGATTAAAATATGTTCACATTTTTCGCGAGATCCTTTAATCTTTTTCAAAAATAAGTTTTTTATTTAAATAAAGTTAAACGTAATTTCGTTTTTGTTAATTATCAGGAACGGTAATACATATCGATAATGTACCTACCAGTATTATAAAATTCTTGAACCAGTATTAAAATATATATATATATATATGTTTTAAAGAAATTTATATTCAACATGTGTATTAAATTACAATTAATATATAAGAAAATAATAGCTTCACTAATCATTGCTGTTGTAACAGAAATAAGCGACATATCTGTAGTTCTTCAGATATATTCATAGAATAAAAAAACGAATAATGGGGAAAATGCTAAATATAATAAAAAATAATTTTCTTACTAAACAAATTTTTTTATGTACCATGCTTTAATAACCATTTTCATACATTTTCATCCACTTTTAAGCTATAGTCCAAATTTCAAGTCTCTAGCTCATCGGGAAGTTAGTTTAAAATCAATTACAAAATTCCACCTGGACAGACATACAAGAAAGTGAGTTAATAATAACATGGTAACCTGGGGTAACCCCTCTTTAACCCAATAGCCATGAAATTTATACGTAGACACAACGCGACCTATGCTATCGGCAGGTGGTCTTTGTTTGAGTAAATTCGTGTAAGTTTCAGAGCTACTAGGCCCCTGCCGAAATCGGGGCCTGCCTTTTCGGAGGCTCGGGTAAGAGACCAGAATTTCTTTTTTCACTTTTTTATGCATTGCCATCCACTTCTGAGCTATGGCCCAAATTTCAATTAAAGTCAATTACAAAATTCCACCCGAACAGACAAGAGAGTGAGGTAATAAAAACATGGTAATATAATTAAAATCATTGTACAAATAAAATGTTTAAACAGAAAAGTTATCCAAACTTTTATCAGTTTTATAAAAAGGAAGTTTCAAGAGTATAATTCTCACTCATTGGCTCATTAAGGGTTTATGAATGGAACTTATAATGTATCTATAGCATTACAAGTAAACAGGTTTTGATGATTGTGCCTTAATTTAATATAGTGTCCCATAAAACTTTCCATTAACATTTAATCCATTCTCGTAAATGTATGCATAGAAATATTTATCAGATCCTTACATGTGTATTAGCATTTTATTTATATGTAATAGATTCTATTTACATTTAAATGAGTTTTACACTTCGTTTCAAAGCTTATATAATGAACTTCTAAAAAGGAATTAAAGGATTTTGTGAGTTCGACATGAAATAACCATACGATGGGTAGCTTTTTGAACAAAAAAAATTATAAATAGAGGTTAAAGAGAAAAACTATAACATTTACAAAGCTGTGAATACGTAAATGTCGCTGGTGACGTAGAAAATAACATAGTTTAGATATGAAGAGAAGAGTGACCTGTAACACATTCCTTCCGCAATAGTAGAATAAAATAATTGACACGTTTTGAATGCTTCGTAACAGTGAATACGATATCCCAGCATCATAACTGAATCGGTTACCTAAAGGGCCATCGGTCGCTTAGAGTCAGGTCAGAAAGATCCAATATAGTGAAAGCGTTAGAGGTTGCCCAAAGTGTCATTTCTAGACTATGCAAACAGTTATCGGAATTTAGAAATTTTCGCCGGAGGAAGGGACAAGGTCACATATTTGTAACATCACAAAATGAAAATCAGTATTTAACCGTAAGTCAGACTATGAACACCATTTTACAACAGTACCTTTAGAGGCCTACTAGGTACGAATCAAAGCGTTCGAAACCGACTCCATCTTGTGTGTTTGTATGCTCGCAGATCTATGGTTTGCGTTTCGTTGACAAGGGAACACTGCGATAACCACAGAAAGTGGGCACAAAACTATACTGGTGTAAGAAATTAAGAGAATTTTCAGACTTGATTGATTATCTCCAGAATTACTGGACGGATTTTAATGAAATTTAATATGTACATACATTGATACAATACAAAACAAATAACCGTTCAACAATTGCAACACACACGCATTATTGAGCGTAACACTCGTTGGAGGTGGAATGTATAAAGCAGCGGTTGCAGAATAAACAAGAGAAATGGGTTAATAGGGGGTATGTTCCTCTCTGGGGGTTAATAGGGGGCTATATAGCCTTGCAAGGTGATGCCATACTTGAAATAAGGCAGTTTATCAGTTTTTGTGGCAATTGGTCATACTCGTTCTGCAATATCGTTTTCCTTTCCTGGATGGTTCTCGGAGGGTAGTTGCGAGTTGCAATTACACTCCCCAGAACGTTCCAGACATGCTCTATAGGGTTGAGGTCTACATACCTGGCTGGCCAATCCTACGGCGAATATCCTTACTCTCTAGAAATTCGTTGACCATAAGAGCTGTATGTGGCCTCACGTTATAGTCCATTAAAATGAACTCGAGGCCAAATGCACACCTGAAAAGGGAAACATAGGGCTCCAAGACCTCATCCCTATGCCTCACACCAGTCACAGAGCCTCTTTCAAAGACATGGAGATGTGTATAGTCATCCAACATGATGCATGTCCAGGCCATTAAACTTCCTCCATCATAATTGCCGATTTCTTGGACAATGGAGTGTAGTTAGCGGGTTCCTGGTTTTCTCCATATGAACGTGCGGCGTGAATCGGTGTTTAGGCTGAAATGGGACTCATCGGTGAACAGAACGGTTGCCCATTGATCCATATTCCAATCTCTATGATGCATGCACTCTGCTAAACGAACACTCTGCTACAAACTATCCTGTTCGTAGACGTGAGCGGGATGCAAATAAGAGGTCCCCTGGAAAACAACCCTATCTTACGAAGTCTTTTTGAAACAGTTAGCCTTGATACACGGGTTCCTGTGGCTGCATAAAAGTAACGAGATAGCTGAGAAGCTGTTGCCCCTCTGTTACACCTCGATACAACAGAAAAATCTGAATCTTTTCTGGCCTTCGAGGCTCTTAGATGACCTTTCCCAGGCTTTCTCTCGATGTATCCAGCATCTTGGAATTGTTTCCATAAGTTACACACGACGCTGGGCGTTAAATTGAACCATCTACAAATCTGGGTTTTACATTGGCCTGCTTCTAGCCTTCGAACAATTCGCCACCTCACTCCATCATCTAAACGTTGGTGGTTACTCATTTTTACTGTTATAATTTGAATTGCAGCGATTACTTCAAAATATAACCAAGAAATCCGCGAAGGTGTGTTGGCGAATGAAATACGTCTTAGCTTACACGCGATTATGAAACCTGGTTTTCTGTTGGTGTACGATTAAGTATTTGCCGTACAAAATTTGCCTTTTTTATCTGGAAGCAGGGATTTTTTTTTCAGTTCAGTTTTTTTATGCAATTAAATAAAATATGCAAATTCTCTAAATTTTTTACACCGGTGTATTTCAGATGAGAAGCAATGTGATTCTCCTCTGGAAAGAAATTTGAACTCGAAATAATCGGACTGCATTTTTGCAGAAAAGTGTTCGAATTTGCGTTGTCGAAGCGATAATATGGGCAGTATTTTTATCAATGACCACACAGACCTGTGCCCTATTAGTAATTGGCCACTTACAGCTCAGCAAAGTAGGGATAAAATCCTCAGATATATCATGATCCTTAATGATTCAGCAAGCTAATATGAATTCGTTCTACTAGATGATAATGCCAGGAAACCTCATGCTGAGCAAGTTGCCAAATTCATATTTGACAAAGGAACCTTTCTAATGGATTGGTCAGCATATTCCACACAGGTAAGGATCCAAAAAAACATCTTAGGGACATTCTAAGGAAAAGGATTACCAGTTACTTATCACTCCACTAAACAAAGCAGTTTTTGGAAAGTTATTTTGGGAGTGGGAGAGAATAACATGATCCTCACTGACTATGCCTCGTAGGTGTGTGTGACACAGTTATGGGTCAATGGAAACTATACACGTTATTGAAACTCTTTTTTTTATATCCAGAAATCCCATATTTTGTTTGTTTCATATGCTCCAAATGTGCATTTTTTGTTCATTCAAAAATATCGGCAATAAAATTTAAGCAATCCTTGTTCTTTGCATCGTTTTCTTTTGTGATATCTTATAACACTTACTAATACATCATATATCAGAGAGTCACCAAAATACTTCCTCATATTTCGTTTGAAACCAAAATCACACTATCGACATCGTTTTGATCATAATATTTATGTGTATATACAACTTTCGGTATGAACGAAAAGAAACAGTTCTAAAACACACATTTAAAAAAAATTAAGCACTGAATAAAGACTCTTAGATCAGGGGTGTCAAACTCGTGGTCAGTGAGCCGCATGTGTCCCAAAACGTACATTTTTATGGACACGCCAATATATCTGCACACATTGTTATGAAAAGCGAGACAAATAAAAGTGACCTAAAGAATGGAGTTCAAGGTTACAAAGAAGCACGGAAAAAGAAAGAAGATAATTCGCTAAGCTACTTGTAGCAGATGTTGAAAATGCCCCTATTCATCTCTTGGTACCTTTGGACCCATGTAAGCAAATAATAAAACAAATGACAATCTAAAATGTAAATCAACAATTCCCGTTGTCTTCAAAAACAGCAGCAGAGAATTTCTGATCATTGCAGCAATTCCAGCTTTATTTTGTCTTTTGCAACTTGCAGATCAGGGCTCAAAAGTATCAAGACATGAGAAGTGGTCATTTTCAACATATCCTGTAAACATGTTAGCGAAACATCTCCTTTCATTTGCTGTCTTTCTTTGTTACCAAGAGCTTTGTGCTCTAGGCCACTTTTAATTGCCCCACACTATATAAAAAATAAAAAACCCTCGCTGAATAAAAATCAGATAGGTAGAATTCGCTAAACGTTTTTAATTATATTATTTATTTATTTGGGGGGGGGCTATTATTAAAGAAACTGCGTACACTTGTTTAATTTTTTTTTTATTTTTTTAAACATTAAATACGTGCAGCCCTTAACTTAATATAAAGTAGAACTTGCGGCCAATATTATATGAGTTTGACATGCCTGTCGTAGATAGGGACTGCAATACCGGTATGCTGGTATACCGAATACCGGTATTGTGAGTCATTTGTACAATTTTGTAATACCTGTATTCACAAATTTAACTACCATTTTTTCGGTATTTACTAGATTTTTTAAAAAATATCTCCTCTATATATTCAGGGATCACGAATGTAGCAAAATACTATACATTTTTGTCTTTATGTCTCCATAACGGGCAAAATTAATTAGACTGTGAATATAAAATTGCATCGTACAAACAATATGTGAATTGATACAATATGTGAATCATCAAAGGTTGGACCAAAACTATACTATGACAGCTCAGAGCGATACTGCACACGAGCAGGATTAGTAGTCTGATGTTCGTATACGTGAAAATAAGGTAGTAAGTGTGAAAAAAGAGTGCATAATATTTCAATATTTTTTAAATGGGTGAGTTTGTTATTCACATTCTGTTTGCATTTCATTCTTTAGGGTTCAAAACATTTTTCAGCTTCAGTTTATATATACTCATAAGTAATAACTCATATTAATGAATAAGAATAACTTTAAGAACGTAAAAAATAAGTTGATATAATACTTCGGTTTGGTTTCATTATTTATATGATGAAAAGAATATGGTGGCACAGTTCAAGAGTTATTTAAGTGAATGGAGGAAGCACAAGCGAACTTCATACACAATTAAAAAAGAATCATGAAACAAATTTTTTTGTTAAAGATGAAAGAATCTAATTGCGATGAAGATATAAATTGAAGCACAACTTCTAAGCCCAAGCCATCAGGGATATCAGATTATTTTTTTAAAAATTTAATTTAGATGAAAAATTACAAGTAAAGCAAAACATTAGATGTTTTGCACTTCCACTGAATTAAGAAACTCACTATCCGCCAGAGGTTTTAAAAATCTACAAGCATCGATTAATATATAAGAAGTACTGTTATAAACTACAGTACGGTGTTCACAATTCTTCGAAAAAAACGAGTTAATACAATTTAAAGAAACCAGTTAATGAATGTAAGAAACAGAAGCTGTTTAAAAAAAATATACATATTCATTAAAAAAAAGGGGGGAGGGATACAGGACTTATACGTGATCTCGGGAAGTATGCCAGCCGAAAAATGTGTGGAAATGCTTAAATCTAAATTAGAGAAACATGGATTTTCCCTGAAAGAAGAAATTGTATCCATAACGACTGGTGGATCAACAGTTATGAAAAAGTTGGAAAGTTGATTATTGCAAATCAGCAATTGTGCTGTGTTCATGGAATCCAATTAGGAGTAATAGATGCATTACACCAAAAAAATAAGGAAAACAGAAGAAACTGAATTCTTTGGTTATAGAAACTTCAGATTCCAACTTTGAAGAGAGTGAGAGCGATACTCACAATGAAGGTAATGACAATGTAATTGTAGAAGAAGATATTCCTAATGAGGATGAACTCATCAAGAATTACTTCCTACAATTACAAAAGTTTGAAAAATTGTTAAGATATTTAAATTGTTCCCCTACAAAAAATGTCTTAGTACAAAAAATATTCTAACTGCAAATAAAAAAGAACATATGTTAACATTAGATTCTAATACACATTGAAACAGTTTACTTCTAATGATGGAACGATTTTTGAAAATGAAAAATCCAATCCAAAACGCAAGGATCGACATTTAATTCTTCTGCTAGCGAATTCGATTTAATATCCAGTACTGTATCAGCTCTACTTCCAATAAAACTAGATTGTGAGGCATTATGTCGGAGAGATTCTAATTTATCAACAACTAATGGAACAATAGATTTCATGTTCCAGTCACTGAAAGAACATAACTTAATCACTATCTGAAGAATTATATATTACTTTAAAAAATCGCACAGAGAAGAAAGGCATACAGAAAAAGAATATGTTTCATGGTATTTACATAATTATAATGATTCTAAAAATGAAAATGAAAAAGAAGAAAAGAGACTAACCAATTCAAATTTGATCAAATTTATAGTAAATTTTCTTTAAATTTCTTACCCACAAATCTAACCACATTCAGAAGAATTTAGTACAGTCATCGAAGACGATGATGGCACAAATGTAAAAAGTGAAAAGGAATTGTCTCTTGAACAGAAATTAGAGTTAGCGGTAGCTAAAAACAATTCAGCGAGCAAAAATACAATACAGAAATCAGCTACATCCAAAACTTTCGGACCAGAAATCGATTTATTTGAAGATGAGGGATTTAAAGGTATATGCTTGGAAAAAGTATATCGCCCATTTGTTTTCGACAGCTAATAATTTTTGCATAAAAATGTGTTTCAGGCTTAATGACAGTAAAACTGATGCAGTATGTTTTAAAGATCACATTTCAAAAATGTGTAACAGTACCACAGACTGAATAAGGATATTTACATTTTTCTGTGATTTAAATAAATAAGATTTTCCTTTACTTTTTTATGATTTTTATAAACTGTTAATTTATAAGTTACAAATTATTTTTTGTAATATCCACACTCTCTAATAAAACTAGCAAATAAAACGAAAAAACACCTGTGTTTTCTTTTTACCGGTAATAAGGTCTAAACAATACCGAAAATCGGCATGGAACTTTTGGTTTAATATTGCAATACCTAGTAGTAGATAATGCATTATTTATCACTGATATAATAAATTTTACTTGGGTGTTATTTTGACGTCTGAACAAAATTTGCTTTTGAGAAAATTTTAAATTCTGATTCATTTGGAATCAACATCACCGCAGACCCAATGCTGACAAATAATATTCTCAAGCACTGAATAATATTTAGACATTCAGTTTTTATTGCGTTCTACTTATAAATAAGTTTCATTCAAAACATGTCCATCTAAATAATTTAAATAGTTTGCTTAACTTTATACTCCTCTCCCAAAATCTTCTTTAGATTTTTTCTTTGAAAAAAAATCTGGCTTCTTAATTGGGATAAATTACATTCAAAACTTAATTTATCGAATATTAATTGAAATACTTAGGATTACCTTGAGGATAATTGTGGGATGAGTTTTATTCTTCCGGAGATTATGCAGAAATAATGAAAACAATATTTAAGGAAATAAGTTACGCAAGAGGAAAAAATGGCATTTCTCTTTGTAATAAGCTACTTTAATTTTAAGGCTTCTCAGGACCCTTAACATATATTTGTGCACTCCGAAAAAAACATCCCTCTTCAAACCAATGTAACTAATTAATAAATACATGATAATCATATATATTTACATTATTTCTCAAATTTTTAGAGAATTTGAGAAAATTTTTAAAAGTTATAATGAAATATAAATTGGGCAATTTTTCAAAAATATGAAAATAAGAATTTTACACAGCGTAGGATTCTGAAGTACAAAATTGATCAAAATTTACAAAATTAATTTTACTTGGTATAAAAATGTTCACTTTCAAAGTTATACTAACTTTTAGAAATTTAGATAAAAAAAAGTATTTTTTAAATACAATTAAAACAAGAATTGAAAAATTGAAAAAAATTAATTAAAATTCAAATAAAAAAATTGTATAAATTTTTTTTTTTTTGAAAATTGTTGTATAAGTTACGAAGAGCCTTATTTTAAACACGTGTATGACATTTTTAATTGATATAAATAGTTTCTGAAAATTCCTGCGCTGAAGACTTTTCAGATATTTTGATTTATCAGGTTCTGTCTGATAAATCAAAATATTAAGAACGTATTTCCATAAAAAATTTTGAACCTGAAATTTATATTATTTTCCAGAGAATGTACTAAAAATTTCTTATTGTATAAATACACTCCTAGCCACCGTAAATGCAACACCCTGAAGGAAGCACACAAACCACATGAAATTTACAACATGCATTAGCGGAGGCGAGATATGCAAATGATTAGAATTTCAGCGCACACACACATCACGCACGCCTGTGGCGCCACCTCAAAGCGCTATTTAAGGCTTGGAGATTTCGACGATTTCAAGTACGGCAATTGTGTTTTTCTTGTGGTTTTTTCAAAAAACGATCAGTTATGTCTCGTAGGAAACAGCGATCAGCTTTTGATCAAGTATCCAAGTTCGACGGAGAAAGGATAGTGGCCTACCGAGATTGTGGATTATCTTTCTGGCAAATCGGTAGTCGTGGTGGACGAAAACAAACAACTGTAATGCGAATATGTGACCGTTGGATGCAGGAGGGTACGATGGACCAACGTGGCCGATCGAATCACGAACCATAGCATAGCACATTGAGTCTGTAACGCATCATTCAGTGTCTGCGCGTACCATTCCACGCCGTTTACAGCAGAGTGGTCTGTCCGCAAGATGTCCATTGCTTGGTCTACCCTTGACGCAGAACCACAGACGTCTCCACCGCCAATGGTGTGAGGAAAGAAGGATGTGGGTGGCAGAATGGAATGAAGATGCCTTTACTGATGAGTTACGCATCTGTCTGCAACATCACGAAAGTCGGATTCGAGTCTGGAAACACCGTGGAGAGAGGATGCTGAACAGGCTATGCACCGCCACACTGGTTCTGCACCGGGTATTATGGTATGGGGCGGTATTGGATATCACTCTCCCACTCCTCTAGTACGCATTGCCGGTACTTTAAACAGCCAGCGCTACATCTCCGAGGTGTTGGAGCCAGTTGTCCTTCCTTATCTTCAGGGCTTGGCCACAGCCATATTTCAACAGGATAATGCGTGACCACACGTGGCACGCATTGTTCAAAGGTTCTTCGTCAATCACCAGATTGAATTGCTTCCCTGGCCGGCTCGCTCTCCGGATCTTTCGCCGATAGAAAACATGTAGTCCATGGTTGCTCAACGATTGACCCAGATTACACCCCCAGCTGCCACATCAGATCAACTTTGGCAACGTGTGGAAGCTGCTTGGTCTGCTGTACCCCAAGAACACATCCAAAGTCTCTTTGAATCAATGCCGAGGCGTGTGGCAGCGGCGGCTGGCTGGCGCCATCTCCAACAATGTCGGCTACTCTGGCTACTGATCCTGGCAGGAACCACACTTCACAGAAGTCTATAAATTTAATCATTTGATGTTTGGTCAACATGTTATCTACAAAATAAATTTTGTTGTGCTATCTCTTGTCTTTATTGGTGTTACATTTACGGTGGCCAGCAGTGTATGTTTTGAGTTATGGCCTGTTGTTTAAATAATGGTCTCCTAAGGAATGTCACATTTCTTACAATATATTTATTCGCTCGAACAGCTCTAAAATTTTTAAATTTTAATAAAACATTACAATTTTAGTACGTTGTTTAGATAAATGCATCCAATTTTACTGATATAAATTTATTACTTTTTTCTCTAATTGCTTCGAAGTTTTCAAAAAAATATTGCTATAATTCCCTTTATAGCTGTAATTTTTGTAAAATTTAGATAAATATTTTTTTAAAAAATATCGTTAGTTAAATATTAGTATTTATTGCTATTGATTCCTAAAAAAAGCATTGATATTATTTTAGTATGCTATTTTTTAGAACAGTATTCCGAGCGTTTTTGGGTACCTTAAGCTTCACTTTACTTTCTGTCATTTATTGAGTTATGCATCTGTCTATCGGAGAAAGCAATTACTTTTTTGCGTAAATTTTATTTTAAATTAATAAAAGATTTAAAATGTGGATAAAAACATACTTAATACATATGTTTAAAGTGTTTAATCAATTTTTAAAGATTTAACGCAATGAGTTAGAGTTTTCAGTTTCGCAATTAATCTTTGTCAAAGACAGCATGCAACTTTAAAACATAAATAAAAGCGCAGCTTAAGAACTTAATAAATGTAATGAATTTTAAAAAAAGTATTTCTGCTTTTCGGTTTTAACATACATAATATTCAAAGCAGTGGGCTTTTTTTTTTGTTGAAAAAACTCCTTTATCCTTAGTCTGGTAAATTTTAATTCCCTAAAAGGATAATCTTTAAACAATTTATCCCTAATGTAAAAAAAGAAAAGAAAAATATATCACCCAAAGAAAAATTCTTCAAATGAAAAACAAATAATTCAAACCGATTTTTAACCACAATTTAATTAAACAGCAAGAAGATTTTTTTTTTGTAAAAAACTAATTAGTTTTTTCTATAGAAATTCACGGAAATCTGATGTTTGCTTTTTATAAAAACTCTTCCTTTCTTTTTAGCCATTACTATTAAGAAAGAAAAAAAAATACGCGATAAATACTATTTTCTTACACATCCTCCCTCCCCCCTTTTCCCTTTGCTTAACAAAAATATCTTTCAAAGTATTCTACTTTTAAAACTAGGAAGTATGTTTCTTTTCCTTTATAGCGTGTCTTTAATTTAATTAAAAAGACTTTCCTTTACGGAGCCTTAACCCCACTCGAGCTAGCATTTTAGGCAGAAAATTAGTCTTTAAAACCGTGAACAACAGGCTCTTGTTAAACATATCCGGCAGGATTGGGGGGTCTGTTGCTGGAAATAATGATGCAGAAATTGGTAATTATGCATTTTAATACATAGTGTTTTTTGCCATCAATTGTTACGTTCAAAGAGCAAATGCTTGCAATCGTATATCACGGAAAATGTGAAGAAAATTTATTTTCAAGTACAATCGTTCAGTAATTATTTTGCAGCGTTGTTACAACCTCTCTTCTAAGATATTTTAATTCTTTAAGATTCAATATTTTTATTGAGAGACGCACAAATCCGTTCTAACGAGGCACTTAAAAGATTAAATGATCGAAAGCTTAAAAAAAAATATGCTCTTTAAAAAATTGTTATTTATTAATAAATTATCAGTCGAAAATTAAATACCTGAATTGCTTTAATGCATTATTAATTCCATAGCAATGTTTTATTTACATATCCATATATAGGATGGATGTATCCAGATACAGTTTAAAAAATTTCTCTCTTTCTCTGTTCTGTTGACTGTTCTTTTCTTAGTCTTAACTCTAACTAAACTCAGTGGTGCAACAGACCATAGAGAGCCAAAGCCTACTGTGCCTTTCTCGGATTCTATGAGCTTGGTCACTGAGATACATAGGCAGATGTTCCGATCAGGAGGTCAGTCTGACGTGAAACCTCCAGTGTTCAGTCCTTAAGCAGCTTGGTACTCATTTATTGATCAACTGAAGTGAGGAAAGGCTGAGTCGACCTTGCCCAACTCGGGATTTGAATCCCAGATCTGTGGCGCTTTATCACTCAGCCGCTGGGCTTTTCCCCCCTCATTTTACATATTTTAAAATACACTGTATGTTAGTAAGTAAATTATCGTGTGTGTTAACATTGAAAAGTGTCAGGAAATTTTGCAAAGGCACTCCGATACTCATTACAAAAATGTTTTGTCATTTCGAATATGCTTACTTAAGAATTATTTTTTTAATAAGAAATTCATTAAACAGTAAACAAACTATTACTCGCGTTAGAAATATGCGTTAAAAATAATAATTTGTTCATCAATATTAACTGTATTTTGTTGAAGCACAACGTTAAAGGTACCATTTTTGTTTGACTTAATAAAATCATTGCAAATATTCTGTAAAATGGGATTCTACTGCACTAAAAGTTTTTAAACAAATTTCTTAACTTTAAGTATAACTGAAAGTTTTCGTACCTTTTTTTTTAAATGTAAATATAAATTATTCCTTCGGATTAAATTTTAAATATGCTATGTTCATTGAATTACTACATTTATTCAAAATAAAGAATTTCATTCTGGAATTTTTTTAACTGCATCTTAAGCATAGGATAATTTAATTTAACTTCGCAGTGCACTTAAAAAAGAAAGAAGCAAAATATCGGTAGTAAAAGTTTTAAATATTTAGAAAATAAAGTAAGCAAAATTTATGAGTATTTTAGCATCCAATAAAAAATGTTAACGAATTATAGTTTTTAAGTAAAATTTTAATGATTAGCATTAGATTGAATATAAAAATCCATTTCGAGAAAAATTAATATAATCAAGAACCATTGAAAAATATCAAGACTTTTAATTTAAAATGAATCATACTATAATTGAAAAAAATATATATAGATTTAATTCTTTTACCAACGATAGGTACCATTTTATAAAAATTATTTTACATACTATTGCTGTTTTAAGAAATTTGGTATTTTATATATTGTATCACTTATCGTTTTCAATAAACACAAAGCAAGTAAAAAAAAAGAAATTCAAATATTTTTACAGAAGAATACGAAATAAATATTTGAAAAATATCGGAGTATGTCGTTCGCAATTCTTTTATAAAAATTAAGCAAAAATAAATGTCAATGCACCTATGAAGCGAGAAAAAGTATTTAAAAGTATAATACTTTGCTGAAAATTATCTATATATGTAAATTGGAATGAGGAACCTAGCTCGTGTGACTAATACTAACGAAATAAAAACTCTAATTTTGAATTACTTATAAATGTTCAGAAGTACACAATTAACTATTGATTAATTTTTTATGATGACAAGATATTTAACAACAAATAAAGATTAAACCAATAAAATATAAACTAAAATATTTACAGATATCCAATGCTGGTAAGACCTCTACACAGTGTTTTGTTTTTTATGGATGGGTGTAAAAGATAAATTTACCTCCACAGAAATTCTGGCCTTTTTCACAAAAAACGAAAAACTAGTGAGATAGCAAAGTGTGGCTTTATGAACGTGTCATAGTTACTCGTCAAGTTTTATTTGGGCTCAAACACTTGCATTATCACTTTCAAATACGATCCAAAAAGATCTATAGTAGGTAATTTATTTTGAAAGAAAAAGCAGTATATAGGGCAATAAAATCCTTAAGTGGTTTTTGCCATCGAAAGTAGATATTATAGATTTGGAAAATCAGAATATCAGCAATGTTGCTGTCATCTGAATAGTTTCTAAAGAAGTGATTGGTAGAGGCGAAGGTAAAATATAAATCTCTGCATCCATCTTCTGCATTTAAAAATCGACCTCTATAATCTTTTTCTTGTTAAATCTGACGATAAGTAGAAAATGATTACAATGTTCCCTCTCCCTAAAGAAAGATGAATCCCATATATAAATTTTTACGCATTCAATCTTTAAAGTTTTTACAAAGGCTTTCCAGTATCATTTGAATTGCGTGTGGAATAGTATTGTTATGATTTGGCACATTTAAGCTCAATATATATATATATCTTGTTCAAATTTTCAATCTATAATAAAATACCTTCTATTTATCCAATAAAGTTCAAATAATATTTTTAAAAAATTGTAGTGGATGACACTTGATGTTAATAGAGTTTTTTCATATATTACGCCATTAAATAAATTAAAATTTAAATAATTAATTTAATTACCGCTATTCGACGTTAACTTAGATTTATATGTATTGCAACTGTTAAACAATGACAAATGTTGGCGTTGAAAACCAGTTTTTCAGCCAAACTAGCCAAATTGGGTGTGCATTGTTAAAACAATGCAGACAAATCCTACTCTTTTTTTAATTCCTACTATTAGTTAACTCTCTCCCTATATAAATATATATGAAATTTTCAAAAATTAATAAAATACTTTCAATCTATCCATTCAAAGCAGGAATTGACTTAAAAACATTTTTTGTACTACTGTTTTTAACTATCTTTGCCTCGATTTAATTTTAGTAAGAATCTATTGTTTTACAAATATACTTATGTCCATAAATTAAGGATAATGAAGTTCAGGCAAAGAAAGAGACAGAAGCAAAACAAATTTGACTTATTTGTAAAGTCTATTTATTAAACAAAAGATAAAGAACCAAAAAGATGCTATATGTTTGACATAATTAATAAAAATTGTTATTTTTACTCCCTGGAGAAAATTTCAAAAAAGAACCTATTTACAAAAAACAGTATAACATGGTTAGTATGATGCTTAATACGTCTCCCGGACGATGCAATACATGCCTTACAAAGCCTACGCATGCTGAGTATCAAATTATCAATCTGATCTTGGGGAATATTACACCACTCATCAAGCAATGCCCTCCAAAGTTCTGATAGACAGGTGAAAGAGGTTGACGGGCTGCAATTCGTCAGCCAAGCATATCCCACACATGGTCTATTGGATTCAAGTCCTGTGAGTATACTGGCCATTCCATACGGGTGATATCCTCCGATTGAAGGCATTCGTCTACAATTTTTGCAAGGTGAGGACGGGCATTGACATCCATAAACAGCAATTCAGCACCCATGGCACCCCGAAACAAACGTACAGGTGGTTCCAGAATGACATACCGATAGATGTGGCCTGTCGTCGTTGCACTGTGAACATGCAGGTCAGTTCTGGAACCAAGAATTATTCCTTTCCAAACGAGCCATACTGCAAAACCGTAATGGTGTTTTTTAATGGTGTTCTCTTGGTGGTAACGGGTACCTGGCGCTCTCCATATGAAAGTCTGGCGAGAATCAGTCTGCAAACTAAACCTGGACTCGTCGGAAAGCATCACACTAGACCAGAGTTGTGGGGTCCACAATGCATGCTCTCTACTCCAGGTTAATCACAGGCGACAGTGTGTTGCGGTAAGGGGAACACATCTGACAGGCCTACGAGCATATAGACCAATGTGCCCTAAGCATCTGTACACGGTCTGCCTTGAAACTGTCGTACCGGTATCTGGAGAGAGCTGACAAGACAGGTCTGATGCTGTGCTCCGTCTATTTCTTTTGGCAGTAAATGCCAAATACCGGTCCTCATTCGGCGTTGTAACTCGGGGGTGACCTGTGCTGTAACATCTACTCACATTACCATCATCTTGGAATCGTTGCCAAAGCCTGGAGATGACACTCTGGGTGATTCCAAGTTCCTCGAATACTTCCAGTTGGGTACGTCCACATTCCAGTCGTCCGATAATTCTACCACGTAAAAAATCATCGAAATGCTTCATTTGTGCCATAACTATGTGGTTATTGCACTGAAAGGCTTTTAAAGCGCTTGCGAACAATTTTACTTCTTTGCCACCATTCCTTATATACACCTATCTTACACTCTCGTCATTGTGACGTACCATCCGCACCATCTGTCCGTTTCCTGTGATTTGCATATTCTTCTTCAGGATGTGTGTGATAATTCTACAGGTGAAATTTTCATTTTAGAGTTCGATTTCTATGTGATTCTGAATTATCCTTAATTTATGGACATGAGTGTATTATTGTTTTATTTTTTACATTATTGTAGCATTTCCATCAGTTGCGACTCCCGCCAAATATACACTCTTAAAGTTACTTATATATATATATATATATATATATATATATATATATATACACTCAAGAGCCAAAACATTATGACCACCCCTACATTTTGCAATGAACTCGCCTGGATGTCGTGGAATGCACGCAATCTGATGGAATTGGTATTTAACTGCTGCTGTAGAGTCTAAAGAATCATTCTTTCACCTTCTTCTGTGTGTGATGGGAAAGGCTGCGGATCTAAGGGACTTTGATAGAGGGCAGATTGTAATGACTCGAAAGATTGGAACAAGTATTTCCGCAACTGCACGACTCATGGGTTGCTCTTGATCTACAGTTGTTAGTACTATGCAAAGGGGATGAATGGCTGTGAAACCAGCAGTAGACGACATGGTGTTGGAAGTCCACGCGCTAACAAAGAAAAAGGGCGTCGGAGAGTGTCTCACATGGTGAAGCAAAACCGGAGCCAGACAATGGCTGAGCTGACGGCCCAATACAATGAAGGGCCAAGACGAATAGTATCCGAGCACACTGTTCAGTGGACACTGTTGGATATGGGGCTACGCAGCAAACGTCCCACTCGTGTGCCTTTGCTAACCAAGCGCCATTGCCAACTGCGCCTGCACTGGGCCCGGAAACATCGCGACTGGTCCATAGATCAGTGGGAAAGAGTTGCCTGGTCAGATGATTTACGGTTTATCATTCTTCACTTTGATGGCCGTCTCAGGATACGCCGACTTCCAGGCAAGCAGTTGCTCCCTCAATATACAGTAGGTCATAGACAGGCCGTTGGTGGCGGTATTATGCTTTGGGGGACATTCTCTTGGGCGTCTTTGGGACCCGTGCTTATGGCCGAGCAGACCATGAATGCTACAGGGTCATTGCGGACCAGTTAAACCCTTGCATATCCTTTGTTTTTCCAGCTGGAAATGGAATGTTCCAACAGGACAATGCCCCGTGTCACAAGGCTAAAATTGTGTTGGAGTGATTCCAGGAGCATGATGCTGAATTCCAGCTCCTGTCCTGGCCGCCTAACTCACTGGATCCCAATCCAATAGAACACATTTGGGATATCATGGGACGGAAGCTCAAAGACCACCAATTCACAATATCTTGTATTTGCGTGACCGTTGCTTAAACATCTGGTACAATCTGTCTCCGGTCATCTACCAATGACTTGTGGCATCCATGCCAAGGCGGAATGAAGCTGTGTTGCGTGCCAAGGGTGGGCGAACTAGTTATTGACAGGTGGTCATAATGTTTTGGCTCTTCAGGATATATATATATATATATATATATATATATATATAATATTGTCATTGTTTATATTTATTCATTGACTAAATCAAATCTGATGTTCAATTTGCTTGAACAATTAATACCTTAATTTTTTTGTCATTCTATGATTTGTTCCCTCATTGCTTAATAGAAAGTGATGCATTGAAATATAAAGGTGTAAAATAAATAAGAATAAAAATAGATTTAATTTGTGTAAACTGTATGAGTACAAGAAAACAAATCTTATTATTTAGCAAATCAAGAATAATATATATATATATAATATAAATTCTCGTGTCACAGTGTTTGTAACCGAACTCCTCCGAAACGGTGTGGCCGATTCTTATGAAATTTTGTGCGTATATTCAGTAGGTCTGAGAATAGGACGTAAACTATTTTTCATTCCGATATTGTAATTAGTTAAAAATATATTAATTAAACACCTTTAAACGCATAATTGTTTTAACCCTGCGCGTTATTTTTCCCGCCTCGCGTCGTGAATGAACAGAGGGTGAAATTTTCCGGTGTTCTCGAATTTATTTAAACAGTCATCCGATTTTTTTTTAAATCAGACAAAAAATAATTACAGAATCGGAAAGACCATTTCTTTCGCCACGATACAGTATAATTTTTTTTTTTTTCAAAATAATAATATTTTCTATTTTTTGTGATTTTTTTAAAATCGAGTTAAGACCGATGCGTTTTTATGCGTCTTTTTCTAAATCATTGCGTATGAATTTATTATCGTGTTATTAAAACGATATTTTGTGTTGAATAAGTTCATGCGTTTTTCTTTTTGAATCAGTCATTTAAAAATAAAATGCTGAAAACTTTTTTTTCTATGTGATTTTTTAAAAAATACTCACAATTTTAACTCAACATTAAATAACTTCGTATTTATTAAAATCATCATACGAAACTTTTTTTGTTTGTGTAGAATAATGTTGTACAACTTCTGTGTGAAGATTGAAAAACTTGCTTAAAAAGTACGGATTTTAAAAAAAAAATTGTGATTTTCGTAAAATACCGTTTTTGCGAGAAGTAATTTAAACAATTTTTTTTGTACATTTTTTATTTAAAAGTACTTTGATTTTTCAATTAATGTGTGAAATTTTAAAACTTTAACGTGAAAGTTAAGCCCTCAAAAAAATGAAAACTTTAAAAAAAATCTCAATTGCGTCGAGGACATTCACGTTGCGTTCACTTTCTGTTTGAAAGACGGGAAAGGTTGAGATAGCTTTGAGTCTTTCACTGATGCAGAAAAAGGGGAATTCCTTCATAACATTGCTATTTGCGGCGGGACGCTCATTCATATAACGCATCACAACCGATAAATTTTTTTATTCTTAAAGATTGATTTATTGAAGAACAGTGGAATTTAAGAAAAATATATCAAAAAATATAAGGAAATATTCTGAAATATATTTTTATCACATAGTATTATTTTCTTCTTGAATTTTATACTGTAAATGTGTAAATAAAGGCTTTTTACCTTTTTTTGTACCTTTTTTTGAATCTAACACTCAAAAACAACGCAATAAAGAAATAAACAGTCGTTTCAATAGGTAACAGTAAGAATTTTTGCATTAATTATATTTGTGAAAACTTTAATCGCGTTTTTACTCCGTTATCATTATTTTAAATAAGTTTATTTGCAATACATTTAAATATATTGCTTTAAATAAATATTTTTTTAAAATAAAGAAGTATTGTTTTCTGTAAATCATTAAACGATATTTTTCAACCGTTATGTATGAATTTCTCATAATTATGATAAGTAAACCATCTAAACTAAAAAAATTCCTACTTTTCTCTTTTGAAATCAGTGATTTAATAAATTTATAAATACCAAACATCAATTATTTCTTCACGATTCGAATTTTTTTCCCTTCAAAACAATAATACTTTGCCTATTTTATGATTCCTTCTAAAATGAATAAATATCGATGCATTTAAATGAATATGATTTTTAAAAAGTTCATTGATCATCTAGAATCAGTAATTTAAAAAATAAAATGCCGAAAACTATCTTTTTTTTTTAAGAATTAAAAAAAAACTTTCTTTTTTACAAAATAATGATATTTTGCATATTTTATGATTTTTTCTAAAATGAATCAATATCGGTGTCGAACATTTAAAAAAATCCGTAATTTTACTTCAAAATTTAAAATAGTAGTGAAATTTCGTCATTTGAAAATGTTAAACGAGAAAGCCATGACACGCACTCACGGGCCATGCACTCACATCGTACATGCCACACCTACACAAAAAATCTGGTATCGGAAAGAAAGGAGGAAATTAACATAGGAATTAAGTTATACCCTCGGTAAAAGCCCGTGCAACGCCAGGCCATGCAGCTAGTATTTATATATATATATATATATATATATATATGAAAATCAACTACACACTCAGTACCAGCACATGAAGATTTCAGAAAGATATAGCTGTTACAATATTACAGGAACTCATGTGGAATAGCATTGATTGAAATTATTCTTCCTAAATAATTTAAAACACGAAATTTGATTTCATTATAGCATTATATTGAAGGAAAAGTTTCAAATTGCTGTCCTACTTCTCCATATAGGCTTCTCACAATTCATACGTCGAATGTGTTAATTTTGCTTTGAATACTACGATAACTCTAAGGTTTTCTAAGCGGTGGGAGTAAAGACCTGATGCTTCGTCAAGATATAATATTAATCTTTTCCCATTTAGACTAATCTTTTGTTGATTTAGATGTATATCTGAGAGTATTATCATAATAAAACTGTCATTTTCACCCTCCTAAACTTCGATTATTCGATCAATTTTCTTAATTAACTCCTTAACTGCAACCGGCGTACATATCCGTCTCACTTAACCGGCGCCCTAAGTCTCTCAGACGGATACATACGTCTTTCCGAAATACGACTCTTTTCTTTACGCTGCTATCAGTAAAGGCTTTGGAATGCAATAAAATGACATTGAGAATGTTTGCGAAGGATTTACCTGTTTCAGAGAAAAATTTACTTATGTGTGCCTTTTTCTTCTTCCCGATAATGTGCACCGCATAAATTCTTCAATGTGAAAAACGGTTGCATTCAGGAGTGAATCGCATATTTTTTAATCGGCCTTGAAGGGGTTAAATCTAAATAAACACAACAAAATTGTTGTGCCTTATGCGCACGAATTACTGTTAACTTAATGAAAAGGGGCAATTTTGAGGTTTCATTTTGTTTTTGAAATAGACTGTAAATTATTTCGTCATCATCGCACTTTCAGTTATTTTGACAACATTCACTAAAAATTGCATCGATAACCATAAATACACCCAAGTGTGGCAGAAATAATTCTTTGTTTCCCGCTAGCACAGTCCCCACACTAGTTGTGCGTTACAAATTTGGTAATGATTTTGAGTAGCAGATACTTTAGCATTTCAGTTGCCATCTTAATGTGTACTGCTAAGTACCGTGCTTTTGCGATAAAAGTACTTAGAAAATTCCTTCTCCATTGAATGACATCAAAATCATTTTGTTATGGACCGAATGAACAAGTAGCGAAAACCTCCTGGCAAGCATCTTAGCGTTTAGACACCAGAACAAGTTAAACTAGTAAGACGAGCGTTCTCCCACCTACGTATTGTTTGTTCATTTAGTAGGTACACTCCTGGAATTTCTGATTTGAGAGTAAAAATAAATTCCCCCTTAAATTTCCATCCTTGCAAAATGAATGTCGTACATAAATTTAATAGCCGTCATTGGGGTAATCACAGTGCATCTATTGAGGTTATACACACACACACATACATATATATAGTGAACTATTCGCATGAAATTCTTCTTTCCAATGATGAAGCTCACTTTCATTTGCGAAGATGAGTGAACAATCAGAATTTATACTTATACTACTTATTGTTGTTATTAGTATAAATATTGTAAAAATTAGTTTGTGCAAAATATTCAAGTAGAGTAAGTTAAAATAAGATGCTTATTGAATAATACCCTTTTTCTTTATATACTTACTTTTCTAATGTCTCTCTCTCTTTTTCACTGTCTCATCAAAATCTATTTTTGAAAATGGCAATACGTGACTCTAATACAGATACCATCTTTCAAAAAAAATATGGATTCCATAATCAATTTAAATAAATAACACTTAAAATAATTAAGCACTAAAAATATTAAAAAAATTATTTTACATCAAATTTTTCAAAAAAAAAAAAATCCTTTTTAAATTACTTTTTTAAACGTATTAACTTTTTATGAGAGACAGTTAATCAACTTTATAAGTAGATGCAGTGATGTAAAAATTCATAGATGCTCATGTTTTCTACTCATCGCAAATCTTTCTGACGTCATCTTCGCTCTCCTTATTTGTATTTCAAACTGCAACCATGGAAACGCTCATAATCTAATTAACTTAACGGCTTAAAAGCAGAGCTTTTATTAAAATTCCATTTGCGTTACGTTAGAAGAAAGAAAACTCTAATCAAAACATCATTTTAAGATGCGGAAATGCATTTTTGGCGAAGATGCTTTAAATGAGATGCTTGTTGACTAACAAAGGCCATGAAATTTCTGAAATGTTTCTCTCATATTCGAATTGGCATTTTTAACATTCATAACCTTTTGTTAATTAGAACTCTATTTCTTTAATCGAGAGTTCTTTTGTTCTTAATTAATAAACCTTGATTGCATTCATAGAACAAAATTGATGTCGGTAATATGTTAGGATTCCATGGAAAAAATAGACAGCATAGAATTTTTAGTGAAACAGAGACAAAAAAAAAAGAAGTTTATTATGATTTACTGTATCAATGCCAAGGTATTTTTTAAATTATGTTTTTCTTCTGTTCCTTAGAAATTAACATTGAAAGATGCAGTTTGTTGTACACAGTTGTGCGTATCACAATTCTTGACACAAGAGACCGTTGGAAACAAATTTGGTTATAATGAATTTTCGTTCTAATTTGGTTACAGCGTATGTGATGAAATTTTGAAGGATTTGTACGTGGCTCTACTATTCCCTTCATAACTCTTTTAGGAAAATATTTATTTCAACCAACCTTGACCGAGTAAGGAGGCGTGATTATGTAAATGAAGTATATTATATAAATTCTGTTTTCGCGAGTTTCTGAGTTGGCAAGTAGGAGTTAACATAGAGTGTGCGCTTTAGCTGTTAGTTGAAGATTGAAAGAGAGTGGAATTAGTTAAAGGTCTTGGAGTTGTCCAGGAAAAAGATTACAGAGCGTGGATCCAACGACATTGATCAAGCCAAGAGAGATCACCTGCAAGTTTCCAGTGTAGGATCCGATGCATAAAAAGTACAGGTATTGGGAACTTGATTAAGTAGAATTTAGCTTATTAGTGTGTGACGTAGTTATATTTGAGCGTATTTAAGCTATCTTAGATTCAGTTGAGGGTCCGTAGTGTTATAGAATCTCCCATCTGCACTCTACTATATAATCACCTACATTAATTAGATTGTTATTGTGTCTTATTGATATTTGGGACCAATAAATTAATTAGATTGAAATCATGTCTGTGGATCATTCAGTTTCTCCCACACACCTAGTCGGGTTTACAAGTTGACAAGGAGGTTTAGAGTCAAGCAGGAACCAACCGCTATCACAAAATTGAATTGTTAAACCTCTTGATATTTCACCGGACGAAAATTGAATTACTTAAAACAAATGGATAATGGAAAAAATTAATCATCAGCAGCAGAAAATTCTGTTTTTAAGTATGATTATCTTAAGCAAAATCAAAAATGTGAAAAATGGAATGATTTGACTATAATTGTGTTGCATGTGACTTCTAATTCAATTTGAAAATAAAATCGAGTGCCATAAAAACATTTCTTCGGTTGTAAATATCTGATGATCCCGAATTTGTAGTTCTTATAATGCTATAAAATGAATCACCATTTAATCAGCAATGTTAAACTTTCAAAGCCAATTGATTTTTAATTTTTTTAGATAGTTTTAACACTCTACTATTCAATATTCAAACATCTGTTGAATAAACTTCTCTAATGGAAATCCAACTAATAAAAATAGGCAATTCAATACAAAAATATCACAAAATTTTTTCCTGTTTTAATTTTTAAGAATACTGGATAGGAAAATAGATTAATGAGTGAAGTCTGTAAAAATAAAGATTAACGGTAACGTCCTCTTCGAAAGTACGGTAATTCAGACCTTATGACAATACTGCAAGTTATATTAAAAACACTCTCAAGAAAAAAACGCCATAGGTAGTTAATTGAATTAATAGGCAATCGCAATATTTTTTACAATGAGGCAGGTTAGGCATAGATGCTGTATTAACATTTGAATGTATCAATTTTTATATCAGAATTTATTTTACATTTGAAAAATGTTGTTGTCAATAAGTTTTTTTTAAATATCTTTTAAAAACTATATCTCCCTGCACTGATAATCAACCAATCAAATTAAATGTAGTATCACACGCATAAAAAGGTTAAAGTTGTTTAAGTAGACATTTTGGTTCTAGGTGTTAATTAAAAAATGATTACTAGTTAAATGTAGGCAATTTTTCAGTGTTACCAAATCAAATGAGAATAAAATAATGCTCATAATAATGAACTTTCTTTCCAAAAGATCTTATTGATGAATCTCTAAACACCTAAGAGCCAAAACATTATGAACAACTGCACAATAACATTTTGAAATACCTTGGTCTTGTAAAACAGATAAAAATTGCCTTCGTATGAATGTCACCCGTTCATTGTAGACGACTGGAGTCAAGTTGCTCCAAATACGAAGATGTTTGATCTCTGAGCTGCCTTTCTGGCACAAATGCCTTCTATCAGTTTAAGATTTGGCAAGTTAGGCGACCAAGACATTAATTGGAATTAATCATCATGTTTTTCGAGGCACTCCAACACAAATCGAGCCTTATAACATGGGGAGTTTTCCTGCTGGAAGATTCATTTTCCAGTTGGGAAGGCAGATGTCAAGTAAGGGTACAACTGATACGCAATTATACTCAGATTAGTATGTGGTCGGTTCTACCAAAACGGAAAGTACAAGAACTACCCATGAGAACATCCCTCAAAGCATAAAACCATTTCTACCAGCCTGTATATAACTTGCTTTACATGGGGTGAGCAATTGTTCACTTGGAAGACGACGTACCCTGACACAACCAACAACGTGATGAATAAGAAGTTACGATTCATCTAACCAATCAACTCTCTTTCACTTGGCCATACTCCAATTTTGATGTTCTATGGTCCACTGTAGGTGTAATTGCCAATAAGGCTTGGTCAAAAGAGGCACGCGAAGGGGATTTTTCCTATACAGTCCTATGTCCAAAGGAGTTCGTTGAGCTGTGTGTTCTTAAACTCTTGTATTTGGACTTGCATTGTATTGGGCTGTCAGCTGATTTACTGTATGGCATCAATTTTGCTTCATTAATCTATTAGGTTGAAAAAGTGCTTTTTAGGTGTTTGATGCCTGGTATTGTTTGAGCCATTAGGGAAAAAAGAAATATAATTATTGAAAGAGTAGGACTAATACGTAAAACTAGAGAGTTTAAGTTATTTTCATAGCAACTACTTTATCCAACTTATAAAAATATTTTTTAATGCATTTTTTGAAGAATGACACTTTTACCATAATTTGCGCATGAAAAACGTGATATCTTCAAAACAATCCAATCAAATTTAATGAAATTTATAAAATATATGCTATGGGCCTTTCAGAGTGTAACAAACATCAGGTTTTAGGACACTTACATTTAATGACATTTTTAGTTGAGAACATGCAGTAACTTTGATGAAAAATCATTAACATCAAATGTAATAATAAAAATATTTATTTCTTAAAATATTTTTTATTTTGTGGTTTGTGACACTTCAGAGGGATCAAGCAGTATATCAATGAAACTAAAATTGCATTATGTGCAATTTATTTTTATTTATGGTGTTTTCCTTAACTTTAAAAATATTTTGCTAAAATTTCATAAAAATAATATTTTTTTTTTCAAACACAAAGTGATCATGTTATTTATTTAATAATTATGACTCTTTAAGCCTATTTATGTTCTTTAAAACAATAAATTCATTCTAAAAATCAATTTCTGAGAAATTTATCTCTGAACCTAGTCGAATATCTTAAGGGGGACAGTTTCCGATGTCCCTTATCTTTGATGATCCATGGACGTACAACTGCTGGTTTCCCTGTCATTTATGCACTTGAGATGAATACTAAAAATCGCAGTTCGAGAATGGCCTACCAGCCATGCTGTTTTGAAGATACCCGTTTTGAGTCTTTGGGCCATTACGATGTTTCCGTAATCAAATTCAATTAAAACAACTTTTCCCATCACCCGCAAAAATAAGTGAAAGAATTATTCCTTACTTCCTCCAGCAGCACTTAAATATCATTTCAACTTAATCACATGCCCTCCACGTCATTCAGACGAGTTTTGTCGAAAAATGTTGGGCTGTTCATAATGTTTTCGCTGGTCAGTGTATATGATTTTAGTAAGAATAGTTTCATTAGCTTTCTTCGGTTATAGCAGATCATCCCCTCAGATTAAGCATCGAAGAAACAACTCACTACATTTAGTGCGTGAGCTTTACTCTAACTATCTAATTTCAGTATAGTTACAAATTAAAGATGTATATCGTTCTCACGTACTTTTATACACAAGGAAAACTTGCGAACTAATTGAATCTTTAACCTTGAGAGAAGGTAAGTGAAAAAAGACACTCCCATTTACGCTAAGTGAAGCATTATCGATATCCGTAAACAAACTGTGTTTGGTTTTGAAATAAAGCCAATGGAGTGTATAAGACGCAAGCGGTCAAGCACTACCGCATCGTTGTTCCTAAGACAACGGCGTCATCAACGAAACCTTACGCTCTGCTGATGCGTAGTATCTCCTCCCCTTGGATAGAGGAAAGAGGGAGTAACGTAACGCTCCAGTTGTTTTATTTCGACATAGTTGTGAAACTGACATTTAATCAAGCAGATGCCCCCAATGAAATTCGAGAATATACGACGTGCACATAGGATTCGAGAAGATCTTCGGGTCTAGAAAGCCTCTAATTTATAATTTTCCATTTTTGATAAGCTGTTGTAATATAATATTCATTTTTTACTTATCGGTTCAATGCAACATTATTTTTGTCCAGTAGTTATTTTGAACAACGAAGTTTTTCTTGATATTTTAATGCATTTATACATACAAATATGGAACATTAGATATAAAATGATTTTTTAAAAGCTGTTACTATTACATGCGTCGTGCTATACAAATTAGGTATCAAGTTAAAAATGTTATTCCTATTTTTTTTAAAAAAATGTCAGCTTGCAAAAGTACAACAGTATTTAAATATTGAGTTCTTTATTTGGCTCGCTCATATGTGATTTGAACTGCCTCTCACACAGTCCTATTAAAGAAATACAGGGTGTCCCAAAAGTATTGCCCAAACTGTGCACAGCCAAATTTACACAAAGAACATTACGGGTACACTCCATAGTTTAGGAGAAAACTACGCTAAATGATGATGTATGAATGATGTTTCATAATGGAACTCCGACGCATTTCTGTACTCCTGTACGTGACTGCCTATACATGGCATACCCCGACCACTGGATCTCATGTAGGGGTTCAGTTCTATGGCCACCATGATCACCAGATCTCACACTGTTGATTTTTTTCCAATAAAGAAATCTCCGGGAATTCATGTATCAAGGCGTAGTAACTGCACAAACGTAATTGTTGCTCGTACGCACGCTGCTTGTACTTCGGTGGACAGTTAATTTTTTCCTTTCTCTAAAGGTTTTCAATAAAAATGTGAATCAAACTATTTAGTATATGTTTTAATACGAGTAGAACTTTAGAAAATATATTTTATAGCTTACAATACAAGCAAGAATACAAACCTAAATAAAGGAAGTGTGAACTGTTTTAAGAACTCGAATAATTACAATAAAATACTAATTATGTGGGTTATAAACATATCCCAAAGATCTATGCTATCGACTTTTCTGAATATCGAATAAAAATTAGAGAACTTAACTTTTTAAATCCCCAATTTTCCTTTAATAGAATTCATCAAAATCAGAAAAGAAATGAAACTCAATGTTTGATGACAAAGTGTCTTAAATAACACTTTACACTCTTAAACTTCAAGAAATAATTTAGTAAATTGTTATTATGATAGGGAAAACACACAACAGACCACTTTCTCCCTCTAAGTATAGTTATTACTTTATTAAAATAATTAAATGTGATAGTCAAATATTAGCTTTTGCAAAAAGAAAATTGATTATAAACCACTAATTTAAAGATAACTAAGCTGCAATTTCCAATAATTTTCTTTTATCTATTCAAATACAAGGATTAAATTAATATAATTCTAAGTAAACATTTCAGTTTAATATCTTTTTACAATAGCATTTTTAACTAAGACGTAATCTTTCGTATTTATTTAATATTTGCATCTTGTCTTGTTGTTACTAGTCATTGTATAAAAAGAAATTATATTCCCAATTCAAATTCTCTCTCTTGTAAAGTACGACACATTTTTATTTTAACTGAACTAAAGTCCACCTTTAAGAATCTTTAAATGCTTGATAAACAAGAACTGCAAACAGTGCAATTCTTTAGGAAGTAAAAATATATTTAATTCCTTGTATAAATGCGGGTATCTAAAGGTCCTCAGCATTATCTTTTGGAAAAGTATACAAGAAATGCAAACTTAAACTTTTTCCCCTTAATAATCGCTTCAGGAAGAAAACTTTACGTCTGTAGAAAAATCAGGTAGAAAAGTAAGGACAGTTATTCTATATATATATCGTCTTTTAGTTCTTTTTTACTTTTTTCATGAAAACCAAGTTTAGTTGGCAGTCTTTATAAGAGGTCGGGTTTCTTTTTCTAAGCCGATGTGTGGACCAACTATCTTGAAATTCCCCTTTTCCCTACTCATGTCAACAGGAGGGAAAATAACAAAAGGCTGAAACAAATCTAACCGAGAGTTTATATTTTTCTATCACTTTTTTCCCCTTAGTCTTTGGAGGATCGTGTTTCTGTTACTGCTTGGTCTATTTGAGGAAGAACATTGTCCTGAGAGTTCTCAAAGAAAAAGGATGAAATAAATAGTACTAGTTGAAAGAGATCACTGTGTGTGTAAAAAACTGGGTAGAAATTGGATCCCAATTTAAGACCCCTAAACTCTTTTTATGTATGTTGCTGGAAAATAGGGGGTATAGAGTTAATGTCAAAGTAAACATATTAAAACAATTTGCTATTATCCATAGATTTATTTCATTCCATAGTAAATAAAGCATTAAAAATAGCTCATTCGGAGGGAAAAAAGAAATATCTATCTTTTAATTGTTTACAAGAAGGAACATGCCTTGAAAAATTCATTTTAAGATTCTTCTTCTAAGGCTTCTATGGGTAAGTTACGAGCGCACCTACCCATACAAGCCTTAAAGCGCACTGCCAGATAATTCTGTGAAATAAATCATAGTTTAAAAATTAAAAAAAAACACACACTTTTATAGTTAATTTTAACTAAAAAGTAAAAAAAAAAAAAATTCACTTAAAGAAAACTTTTTGTTTGCTGTTTTTATATTAACCATGAGAGTTTTCACTTCAGGGTTGTAACTTAGTTTTTTGGTCGCCAAATCTGGAGATGGGATCTTAAATTATTCGCCAAATCTAGAAATGGGAAGCTTTTAATCTTGATTATCTTTGTTCAGGAAAATGGAACAAAATTATTAAATTATTGTATTAGCATCGGACCTTGACGAGTGTGCAAAATTTCGAATTAATCTGATCTTTTAAAGAGGTTCAAAAATGAGGCAAAAATTCGAGCTCAAAAATTTAGTTACATACAGGTGAAGCTAATAAAAGCCTTCAAAGGTTCAAGCGTTAGTTACATACTAGTCAATTGTCACATTGAGTGAACTAGCTACTTTGATGACGAATTCGTTGCTCAGATTGACATAGTCTGGTTTCCAACCTGCTTTGGGGTAAATTTTTTAAACTGTTTTTTCAATCGTAGAACAGTATATCTATCTTTCAAAAGATCATTCAACAAAAAGTTGTACGATAAACAATTAACCTGTATAAATTGTGCAAGATGTAAAACTAGTTTTCTTTTTTTTCAATAGTTATTCTAATTCTTGAAAGAAAACAAATCTATCTTTTAATTGTTTACAAGAAGAGACATGCCTTGAAAAATTCATTTCGAAATTCTTCTTCTAAGGCTTCTATGGGTAGGTTACGAGCACACCTACCCATACAAGCCTTAAAGCGCACTGCCAGATAATTCTGTGAAATAAATCATAGTTTAAAAATTTAAATATATAATTAAATATTTCTTTATTTTAAAAATAAACAAATTTCTACGAGAATTTATTTTCTAAAATTAATTAAAAGTTTTAGCTTACTTCCGTTAAAATGCCTTGGAAATTGCTTAACTGATTCAAAATAAATTAACCCATGTGTTTAATTAGTTTCAATAATTGTCTCACAAATAAGTTGAAATTACTTACGATTTCACTTATATACTTAAGTTATTAAATTTATTTAAAAAATTCTAATTATTTTAAGAACAATTTAAAAAATTAACCGAAGGCAGAATTAAAGTCGGCCAACGGGATCGCTCTCCACTTGAATGTTTTTGCACTGTTCCGAAATGACAATCAAATAGTACATAAATAACTAGTAACCTTGAAGACTTTTTATCGCTGGATTGATTGGTCAATGCTCTTTACTATTCTACTAAGGAGTACTTCTAACCTTCCATATCTCATCTCAAGCAGATTTTCCATTAAAATGTATCCCCTCCCGTTTCAACAAAATATAAATAGTGTATTATTAATACTTTTAAAGTCATTCAATAAACACTGTCATAGTATTTTTATTTCCACTTCTTTGGATCCTTTGTCGAAGGTGGTATAAAAATTACTGCAAGAACGATAAAATACACTATACAAATGTTATTAAATCCAAAGGAATCTAATTTTCTCCCTCTGCGCGTAAGTTTAGTTATAAGGCATATGAAACATTTCAAAACGAATTGATCTTTGAATCCCAGACATGAACAGACGATAAATAAATATTAAATCTCTGTATAGCTGTATTGGCGTTCTCCAAAGAGACAATCTCCCAAAGAGAGTCTCCCAAAGTAAGCTAGACGTACGTTAATCATATCTCGCGTGTCGTGTAGCATGACATCCTAATCGCATTCGAAATTGTACTAAGGGAGGAAAGGTAACTTTTCCCTGTTGGGAGGATCGTCGAAGTAGCTTTGACACTTGTGGATGTTTCTGGAATTTGATGTTTGATCTTCTAAACCTGGGGTGATGTCGAGATTTCATGATGAATAGATAATTCCTTTAAACCTTTCATGTCTAATGATTTATATATAAGTCTGTCTATTGAAACATTAATTATTTCATTTTTCAATTCCTACTATTAGTTCATATACTCTCCCTATATATATCTTGTTCAAACTTTCAATCGTTAATAAAATACTTTTTATTCATCAACTCAAGTTCAAACACATTTTATTAAACTTGTAGTGGATGACACTTGAAGTAGAAACAGTTTTTTTTTCAAATATTAATTCATTAGTTAAATGTTATTTTATAATTGTAAAAATATTCTGCGTTATTTCTGATGAAGTTACAACTAGCTGCAACAGATGGCGCCACCATTGTAGAAAGGGACTTAATTTTAATATTATTTTCGTTTTTTTTTTTTTTTTTTTTTTTTGTATAAAACCATTTTTTCCACTTTATTTCCATCATATAGACCATTATATGGTAGTTAAGAACTTCGTGGTATACAATCTCGTGGAACAATAAGTCTTTGAAAATAAAGGTTTTTTATTGGAGTGATTGGGAAATAACTCAGAAGCGATTAAAGCAATCTAAGGTCATATTGCAGTCTCTTGTAATCAGATATATTCACCATAGAGTAATTATGCGCATGTAGGTTGAGTACCCTCACGTCAGACCACGCGTAATCCATTGACAAAAATGAATAGGGAACACACTAGGTTGAATTAGAATGCAACATAACAAAGGAATTTAGGGTGCAATGCCAGCGTCCAATGATTCCGTTTGTTTGAGGATAATAAGCAGTACTAATTTGACATTAAAAACTAATTATTTCCCCCAATTCTTTAAGGAAATGTTCTTTAAACTTTGTGACTGATGGAATAATTAATAACATTATATGTTTCCATGGAACCTAATCCATTAAGAGTCAAAGACTAATATATCTTAAAATAATATTTAAAGTAGTTCAACATGCTATAGGTACTAAAGTAAAAATAACTTAAGATAAATACTGTATTTTTCATTAAAATCTTTTAGCATATCAATGTAATTTACTCATTAATAGCAGTAATTCGTGCTCCAAATATCATCTAATTTTGTCTTTTAAAGTAACTGGTATATGTGTTTCTATTTATTTACGCAAGTTGTTGAAGTCTAGACCTATTGAAGCTATCTTCTATCGCATTTCATATTCTGTGTTGATTTGTTTCTATATTTTGTTTTTATTGGCACATACACTGACAAATATTAACTTAAGCCCATTGTTCAAAAAGCATAAAGATGCTTGCAACTGAGTGAAAGAAACTTCTGTGTTTTCTGTAAATTTGGGAAATTAAAACTTAAGAGCTGTTCCTGCTTCTATTTAGATTTTAACATCGAACTAGTGACAGGTAAATAAGACGACCCTTCTTTTTTGACAAGCCTTCCGTCTAATTAATACATTCATATACAGATTTATTTCACATGTGAAAAGTGCTTTTTTTAAAAGGTTGGCTTATAGGCAGGTGTTTTACAAATACAAAAAGGAGCTTTATTGCATAATTTTTAACACTGTCCTCTAAATTTAATTCATTCCATTCCAATTAGTTTTGTAAAAAAAAAAAAAACATTGCATTGACAAGCATGAAGTTATTTTGTGGATCATGAACAGAGAATATTCTCAATCTAAGAACACAGAAAGAAAATGTTTAAAATAATCTTTTATTAAACTATAAAAGTGGCAGGAAATTACTAAATGAGAGGTTGTTGGGTGCTGAGTTTAATTTAAAGTTTGCCCTCGTGAGACCCACGTTGAGAAACATGGCTAATGATACATGTGGTGATACAAAATCCATTCAGAAAGTGAATATGTCTTATGCATTCACATTTATAGTTTTTGAATTTTTATTTCGACTCATGTAACTGCAGAGTTCCATAGAGCGCAGTTTGTGCAGAATGTGATTTGAACTTGAACTTTTTGGACGCAACTATTGGACATCAGTGGTTATGTCCAATAGTTATGTCCAAATCGAGACATAAATCCTTCAATAAGTGTATATGTTACTTTTTTTCTGCTCACACATGAACAGACTCGTACTCTGCGCAAACTTCGGTAACAGTCTCAAAGGGTTATATTTAAAGAATAATGTTAACTTTCAGCTGGTGCCAATGGTCCATTGAAGTACTTGTTGATTTCATTATTCCTATCACTTGTAGAATGTTTTCCAATAGAGCGACGGGGATATGTAGGACATTTTTAACTATTAGCATTTATGGAAGTTTCTGGTCCAATTTCTAATATCTATTTTAACACAAGACCTGCCAAATTTTGGAGGTATCAGATGCGTATACTGTAAAATATTGACTTTGGAGTTTGAATGGAAGGCAAAATTAAACGTTATAAAATTGGATCCAAGAACATTTGAAGCTTGAAAGAGAAGAATTTTCCAATTGAAAAAAAATTACTACAATCCTGCACTTACTTATTGTCGTCTTACGACGGTTTCAAACAGAAGTGTATTCTAGACAAAATACCAGCTACTAGATTATATTTGGAAGAAATGTTCTGTCGGAACGTGAAGATAAGAAGTTTATGGCCTGCTAAAGAGTGGAAATGTTTCATTGAAAAGTAAGCAGCTAAAAGTTTTCTATTGTATGTGTTGCATTTCTTCGGGAAGAGTTTAATTTCATTGAGAGATTTCTTTAAAAAGGTTAATGGATGCAATAAAAAAGGTTTGTAAAGGTTAAATATCGATTTCTTTGCTACATAAAATTTTCATATTTACAGCATTATATACAAAATTACCATAACACAAGTATAATTGTATATTGAATTTTTATAAACGCATGCTTATATACTTATATATATTTCTTAGTTCTCAAAACAAAATAAACTAACTTTCACATAAACTGTAATTTTTGCATTATGTATGTAAATCTCACGTTGGAAGGGCTGCAACTGCCGGTGCCATTACACATAACTGAGCGCGCTTCACAAGAATGTGAGCTGACTTCCCTAGAGAAAGGGAGAGGACAAAGAGATGAGACGACGAGAGCAAATACCTAAAAGAATAAGCCCCCAACTCCAAACATAGCATATATAAATTAGAAAAACATATAAAGTGTCCTTTTACCATCAACCTTATTAAAAAGTCATTATAGTATTCTATAAATCAGCCCACTTCTACGACTTTGTTTAATATTGTCGAGAACAATTTTTCTGAAGACGCTTTATAGTAAAAAATGGACTAAATTAAAAGTAAAGTGATATATAAGGGGGTTTTCGTAAAAGTAAATGTCTTAAAAATTTTCTAGCATGGAAAGCTTTACTTGGTAAGATTGATACATTTATTTTGTTGTAAGAAATTATACTTTTACTGCGTACGACAGTAAAAAATATACTGATAGTATTCTTAAAAGTCGAATTTACATTTCAATGCTTGTTAGAATATCGTGTGTTGTAAAATACAAATGTGACACATAACACTTTCACGCCTACAAAGTAGTTGTAAGAATGTCACTTTTGGTTGAGTAGTTGTCAGGTAAATGGGAAATGCACGTAAAAAAATCATGACAGCTTTTATTCTTTGATGTCTCTGTAAATTTTCTTAGTGATTTTAACTTCTGAAGTACGTTGTCATCTTGATGACACATTAAATGCTATATCAATTTGTATTTCTTAAGCCCTGTATTTTTTATTGATTAGGAGGCAATGTGTCATAAATAAAAGGAATAAAAATAATGAGTTATAATGATGAAATTATCATTCTTTGATACCGTTCTTGAATTTTATTTTTCATTATGATTCTGAATCGTTAAGAAAGAAAAATGCTTCTTTTCTTGTAAATAAGTGTAAATAAGTATTACTTGATAGTAAAAAATGGATCTATTCATTTTAATAATGAAGAGATTACACCATAAACTTCAGAAAATAGGGGTTTTTTTAAAAAATATTTAGAACAATTATTATGAATTTTTTTCAAAACTTTGTGTTATTTTTAATTTGTAATTATTAATTATCATTTTAATTTTTATTGATTGGGAGGCAATGTGTCATAAATAAAAGGAATAAAAATAATGAGTTATAATGATGAAATGACCATTCTTTGATACCATTCTTGAATTTTGTTTTTGATTACGATTCTGAATCGTTAAGTAAGAAAAATGCTTCTTTTCTTGTAAATAAGTATTACTTGATAGTAAAAAATAGATCTATTCATTTTAATAACAAAGCGATTACACCATAAAACTTCAGAAAATAGGAGTTTTTTAAAAATATTTAGAACAGATAATATTAATTTTTTTCAAAACTTTATAAGTCATTTTTAATTTCCTAAGACATTATAAATATATATATATATTATTTTTTTATTGTATACCTCAAGTTACGGTCTGTGTAATTTTGTAAAATCATATGTAATAGCAATAGAAGAAAGAGCAACTTGTTAGTTTTTCTGGAGGGGGGGGGGATATATAGAAGCAAACTTGCAAGTACTAACCGAAAGAATGGTAATATTAAAATATTTATTCACCATTATCAGTAAACAAATTATATTGAACTATTTTTAGTCATCTATTGTAGTAGTTTATCCATATGATTACGTTTTTAAGTTTTCGAATGGTGCTGGTGCTGCAGATTTCCCTTTAAGACAAACTATTCTTAAATTATTTTTAAATTTCATTACATGAAATATTAAACATGTGGAGCCTAATTTTTGGTTATTGTTTAAAGATATATTTACCGATGAAGTACCCTCTGTTTTTAATCAAACAAACTAAATTCTTTTTCTATCTTATCAAAGTTTAAATTTAAAAATTTACACTTTTAATTTTTTTCATTTCATACTTAAATGCAAGTACTAGGGATTTTTTTTTAAAAAATGCATTTTGAATTTTAAATCACACATTGCAATTTTAAAATTCCTTAATAGAGTTTTTAAAAACTAAAATTGGTATGAATATTTTATTAATATTTTTTTTTGTAAGTATCATGCATTCAATTTCACGATCTTCGAACAAAAATTCTAAAATATAGCATTTTGAGTCTCATATTCATTAACAAATTAACTATGTTCAACGATAAAATAATGAACAATATTTAATATTCGGCATGAAAAATCAAATTCAGATTTTGAAAACGATTAGTTTTTGTCAACTTTATAATCTATTTGCCATATCATAAAAATGTTATAGAATACAGTTCGTTTTTATATTTAAATTATTTTAGTAAATTAAAATATAAATACGAAAATAATAAGTTTCCTCATAAACATTTGAAGATATAAAGCACAGATAACATAATTCTAGGTATACCTGACTTAATTCACTCAGTGAATTAATAAACAGTTTTGTTTATATTAGTTATTTTATCATAAAAATGAAAAATTGCTTTAAAAACATGCACACAAAGTACATTTAAAAAAAAGCACGACGCAAAAATTACCATTTATGCTTAAAGTGTTTCAGTTTTATCAACGAGGTTCTCTCTTTTACCTTCTATATACTTTAATAGCATCAAAAAATAAATAAGGTTAATACTAAAAATCTGTTCTAAGTAATTCAATTCAAAAGCTACAAACAAAATGCATTAAAATAACAGCAGTTTAATCATGCCTTTGTAGACGGAAATAAATCTTTGTCGAAAGTTATTTAGTTTTGAATTTCACGTAGTGTTTGCTCAAATAGAAAAATAACTTTTTATGCACAAATAAAATGATCCATTTTTATTTTTTCTTTCTTTCTAGTTTGTAATTTAATCTTGAAAGTGCTAATTTTAGATTTATTCTCTAAAATGCCATCACATCTCATTTTTCTTGCATTATCTTCCGCGTACGTGGGATGTTTCTAATTTTGGAAATAAAGAATCCTTCTATGCAAATATTTTCTTTTTCTTCCGTATCCATTAAAGTATTTGAAATTCATTTTATTACCTCTATACTGTGTTTAGTACGATAATGCATAATAGAAATAAGTATGTGGGGGAACCTAGTTTTTTTTTTTTATAAGGAAGCCTGAAATTGAATAATCTTTAGAAAGGAATGAATTGAATGAAATTGGATAAAAAGCATTTAACTCCCCAAAAAGATTATATTAAATTGTAAACATTATTGTTAAAAGATTTTGCATCTATAAATATCAAAAAGTAACAACCGAATTTAAAAGTAACTTTAACTGTACTCGTAGACCGAATGAATATTTCTTACTAAAAACATTGGACCAATATCCAAAGAAAAATACTCGTAAAATCTTAATTCTCAATAATTGTTTTTAGCGCGTTTGTCGCGTAGTGGAACAAAAATAATTTTAGGATGCAAATTTCGTCTTCGTCTTCGTTCCATATTTTGTCGTACCTTTTTCTGAGCCAATAAGCAACCAATTGAATTCGGGTTTTCGGCATTGGGTCGCATTTGTGCCCTAGATGAGCCAAATCATATTTAAAATTTCCCATAGTTTTCCCGAATTTTCATACAAATTTTCCTGAATTTCGCTAGTTTATAACAAAATTTTCTCAAATTTTACCTAGTAAATTTATTGCTTGCAAAAAGTGTTTAAAAAAAAATTATTGTAAAATACAACATGTGAAAAACGCGCTAAAATTACTTGGCCATGCCAATGATTGATTTCTTATCTATACAAATAAATAAAATTGAAGTGTCTGTTTGTAATTTCAAATTAGCAGCTTTTTACTTAATGCACTAAAAGTATATACGGTACTCATAACAAAAAACCAATTTTTAAAATTTTTGTCTGTCTGTCTGTCTGTCTGTCTGTCTATCTGTCTGTCTGTCTGTCTGTTTGTTCCGGCTAATCTCAGAAACGGCTGGTGCGATTTTAAAAATTCTTTCACTAATGGAAAGCTACATTAACGGGGAGTAACATAGGCTATATTTTATTCCCGTATTCTTACGGGAACGGAAACTATACGGGTGAACGTGAAACTGAATGCCAAGATGAACGCCAAATTGAACGCCAAGCTGAGCTAATAAAGTCGTTGTTTTGGTTACTGGCGACCGATGCTGTTCATGAGACATAATAGTGTTACGCGCACATGATAATACGCTGACACGTACCATATTTTTTTTTTTTTATGAAAGGAGAATCTCACTGTTCAGTTAAGTAGAGCATCGGCTGCTTCGGATGCACTTTTAAAAATAATAAATCAAGTCTTCATAAGCAAAAAGCAATGCAAGAAACAAAAAAATTGATAAGTTTTACGGTTAGTTTTAATCCTTTCTTTTTTTTATTTACATTTTTAGTCACATTTAAAGTGTCTGTTTGTAATTTCAAATTAGCAGCTTTTTACTTAATGCACTAAAAGTATATACGGTACTCATAACAAAAAAACAATTTTTAAAATTTTTGTCTGTCTGTCTGTCTGTCTGTCTATCTGTCTGTCTATCTGTCTGTCTGTTTGTTCCGGCTAATCTCGGAAACGGCTGGTGCGATTTTAAAAATTCTTTCACTAATGGAAAGCTACATTAACGGGGAGTAACATAGGCTATATTTTATTCCCGTATTCTTACGGGAACGGAAAATATACGGGTGAACGTGAAACTGAATGCCAAGATGAACGCCAAATTGAACGCCAAGCTGAGCTAATAAAGTCGTTGTTTTGGTTACTGGCGACCGATGCTGTTCATGAGACATAATAGTGTTACGCGCACATGATAATACGCTGACACGTACCATATTTTTTTTTTTTATGAAAGGAGAATCTCACTGTTCAGTTAAGTAGAGCATCGGCTGCTTCGGATGCACTTTTAAAAATAATAAATCAAGTCTTCATAAGCAAAAAGCAATGCAAGAAACAAAAAAATTGATAAGTTTTACGGTTAGTTTTAATCCTTTCTTTTTTTTATTTACATTTTTAGTCACACTTAAAGTGTCTGTTTGTAATTTCAAATTAGCAGCTTTTTACTTAATGCACTAAAAGTATATACGGTACTCATAACAAAAAACCAATTTTTAAAATTTTTGTCTGTCTGTCTGTTTGTCTATCTGTCTGTCTATCTGTCTGTCTGTCTGTCTGTTTGTTCCGGCTAATCTCGGAAACGGCTGGTGCGATTTTAAAAATTCTTTCACTAATGGAAAGCTACATTAACGGGGAGTAACATAGGCTATATTTTATTCCCGTATTCTTACGGGAACGGAAACTATACGGGTGAACGTGAAACTGAATGCCAAGATGAACGCCAAATTGAACGCCAAGCTGAGCTAATAAAGTCGTTGTTTTGGTTACTGGCGACCGATGCTGTTCATGAGACATAATAGTGTTACGCGCACATGATAATACGCTGACACGTACCATATTTTTTTTTTTATGAAAGGAGAATCTCACTGTTCAGTTAAGTAGAGCATCGGCTGCTTCGGATGCACTTTTAAAAATAATAAATCAAGTCTTCATAAGCAAAAAGCAATGCAAGAAACAAAAAAATTGATAAGTTTTACGGTTAGTTTTAATCCTTTCTTTTTTTTTATTTACATTTTTAGTCACACTTAAAGTGTCTGTTTGTAATTTCAAATTAGCAGCTTTTTACTTAATGCACTAAAAGTATATACGGTACTCATAACAAAAAACCAATTTTTAAAATTTTTGTCTGTCTGTCTGTCTGTCTATCTGTCTGTCTATCTGTCTGTCTGTCTGTCTGTTTGTTCCGGCTAATCTCGGAAACGGCTGGTGCGATTTTAAAAATTCTTTCACTAATGGAAAGCTACATTAACGGGGAGTAACATAGGCTATATTTTATTCCCGTATTCTTACGGGAACGGAAACTATACGGGTGAACGTGAAACTGAATGCCAAGATGAACGCCAAATTGAACGCCAAGCTGAGCTAATAAAGTCGTTGTTTTGGTTACTGGCGACCGATGCTGTTCATGAGACATAATAGTGTTACGCGCACATGATAATACGCTGACACGTACCATATTTTTTTTTTTATGAAAGGAGAATCTCACTGTTCAGTTAAGTAGAGCATCGGCTGCTTCGGATGCACTTTTAAAAATAATAAATCAAGTCTTCATAAGCAAAAAGCAATGCAAGAAACAAAAAAATTGATAAGTTTTACGGTTAGTTTTAATCCTTTCTTTTTTTTTATTTACATTTTTAGTCACATTTAAACAATAGTTATTATAATTCCAATCTATATCTATACAAATAAATAAATTGAAGTGTCTGTTTGTAATTTAAATTAGCAGCAATTGTTTGCGGGGGCGGGGGTTTAAGGGGCGTCAGAAATTCCGATTTTTAAGTTATTAGACGTACAGTCTTGAAACTTAGTAAGTAGATTCCTCTCATAGGGTAGAGATACGCTACAAAATGGGTTTCGTGAACATTGCCCTCAAGTGGCGTTGCGGGACTTAAGGGGCGTTATAGATCATTATTTCCATTTTTAAACTATTAGACGCACAGTCTTTATATTTGATAAGTAGATTTCTTTTATAGAGTAGGGATCAGCTATAAGAAGGTTTTGTGAAAACAGACCTCTAAATGGCGTTGCGGGGGATTTAGTGGCGTACTAGATAAATATTTTCGTTTTTAAACTACTTCACCTCCCTGCTTGAAAATTGGTAGGAATGTTTCTTTCATGGAGTAAATATCCGCTACAAAACAGGTTTGGGAAAAATTGACCCTCAAGGGGTGTTAAGGGCAGATATAAATGATTATTTCCATTTTTAAACTATTAGACGCACAGTTTGAAATTTGGTAAGCAGATTCCTCTCATAGGATAGAGATACACTAAAAAATGTGTTTTGTGAAAATCGACCCCTAGGCCGCGTTGCGGCTGTTCAAGGGGCGTTATTGATAATTTTTTTTTGCATTTTTAATTTATTGGACGCACAGTCTTCAAATTTTGCTAAGCAGATTTCTTTCATAGTGTGCAATTCCCCTACAAAATTGGTTTTGTGAAAACAGACCCAGAAGTGGCGTTATAGATAATTATCCCCATTTTTAAACTATTAGACGTACAGTCTTGAAATTTGATAAGCAGATTCCTTTCGTAAAGTAGAGAACCGCTACAAAATGGGTTTCGCGAATATCAACTACTAAGTTTAATTTCGGGAGATTAAGAGGCGTAATTGATAAATATTTCCATTTTAAACTATTTGATCATCCTGCTTGAAAATTGGTAGGCATGTTCCTTTCATGGAATAGAGTTCCTCTAAGAAAGAGTAAACCGAAAATTGACCCCCAAGGAGGGTTGCGAGGGGTCAAGAGGAGTTACATAAAAAAATTCCTGTTTTTAATTGTTAGACCCATATACTTGAAATTTGTTAAGCATGTTTCTTTTGTTGAATAGGGATCCACTAAGAATGTATTTTAAGCAAATCAAGTTCTGGGGGGTGCAGGGGGTTACTGGGACGTATTGACAAAAAAATTACTTTTTTCGAGCTACAAGGACTATAATAACGAAATTTGGTTTGCATTTTTCTTTTGTTGAGTTGAAATCCGCTAAGAGCGGTTATTTTGGAAAACGGCTCTCAATGGGATTACTGAGATATTGATAGTAAAACTTTTTTTTCTTTTTTCTGTTAGATTTAGACTTGAAATTTGGCTTGCATGTTCAATTTACGGAGTAGAGATCCACCGAAAATTGGTTTTGCGGGAATCCACTTGGTTTTTGGGTTACGAAAGAGCAAACATCATTCTATGCTTCAATTTTAGAGATTTTTAGAAAACACAAATTAGATGAGTACTGCCCCTTTTTTTTTATCAACAGGCGACAGTTACAGGTATAAGTATATTTTTCAATACAATCGAATTCTTAATGCAGGACTTAGATATGAATTATTTATACATATATATAAGCAGTAAAAATTTATAAAACATCATGAAATTCCCAGCGAAGCGGGCGGGTAACAGCTAGTTTTTAAATAAAATATCTTAAAAGTTAGATATTACATTCCTTTAATATGAGATGATTGATAAGATATTATCTTTTTAATAGAAACCTAATTTATGGAGACCAAGAGTTTAATTAAATTCTACCAACACAGATAGCTAGTAAAACATGAACTTTTAAATTTTATACACTTTTTATTATCAGAGCGTGTCTTTAGATTTTTAACATTTTTATATCTTTTATTTTTACACATAAATATGAATTTTTATAAACATATTTTTCACTTCTTGCGTATGGCATATCCCCCCCCCCATAAATTTATAATTTTGTGTAAGATATAACTCTACATTTTAACAGAATTTTTTTTCTTTAAAAAAAAAACTCAGACTCTTTTTAATTATTAGATAAGAAAATATTTCCACATAGAATTGCGTTTATATATCTCAATAGAACTGGTGTTATAAATTTAAATCAACCTTGTATAAAAATACAAATATGTTTTTCAACATGTTTATTAAATTGCAAATGGGAAAAATTCTATTAAATATAATTTAATAATTGCTAGAGTACCTGAATTACATTGACCAATTAAAAATGTAACATATTTGATGAATGAATGAAATGAGTTGTTTTTGTTTATGCTAAATATGAAGACAAAAAAATATTTCATGACATTTTTAAATAAAACTGGGGGGAAGTTACCTCCTGTCCACGCGCGCGCGCCTAACAGCGAATTCACCCCATTGTACATCTTAGGTGTAAATAACTTATATTTGGATCATTAATACGTTAATATTACTTTCTATTGTATTTATTTTATGATGAAAATTGTAATATTTGCAAACAATGCCCTTCCGTACATTTTAATGGTATTTCAATGGAAACATGGTGAAGTATTGGCTATAAAGACAAGTTAGCATCATTTGTAGCGACTTAGTCATCATATGACTCTTCTGGAAGTTACTGAAGAAATCTGTAACATCATAATATATGACGTAAGCAGATTTATGGTGAAAGATCTGAAAGGTAGGGAGGGGGGAAGCCCTTAAGGCAAATTGTTCTTTTAGCACTCCTCTTGAGTTAAATTCAACTGTTTACAATCCATTTTTACCAAATATACCTTATGTAGAAAAAATTTATTACAGCATCGCGTAAAGTTTCTTTTAAATATAGAAAGAAAATATGTTGGAGTTATTGCGAGAAAAAACTTCACTTGTTTTTTAAAGATGCGATTTCAACTTTTCTGAATAAAATGTTCCAAACCAACTTAAAATGGATATTATCTTTGATTGTTCCTCTTTTTTTTCTTCTAAAATCTATAATGAAATATGTAATTCGCAATACTTCCTATTATTGTGAGCATTTTATGGCAACATATTTCAATACTTGTGTCTCGACATGAAGGGGAAAATGTTAAAATTTACCAGGTAGCCACGTTTTAAATTTATGCAGATTAAATCTATTATGTTTCTTGCGTGGGAAATGAATGCTTACTAGTTTCGTACATGAGGGCTATTAGCAACGGGCATTGTAATTTTGAACCGCATTCGAGTGCAAGGGAGGCCATCTGAGCCAGCACCCCACACTCCTAAATTCTTGATCACACCAGCGTGAGGACTTCTCCCCTTCCATGACAAGTTTAACATGTATGGGACTCTCAACACGACGACGGGTTATCTATTGCATCAGGGTTTGAACCCTCGACTCGACAACAATGAGTTCTCTCATGGATGAGTGAGTGCATAATAACATCGCAATATTCAACTACATGAGGGCTTTTGGCGACAGACCTCGCAATTTTGATCCATGATCAAGTGACGAGGACGACATTTGAGCTGACACCTACTTTCTTAACTCCCATACCACACCAATCCATGGAATGAGATGGCAGATAATAGCTTAAAATTCGAGTTCGAAGTTCGTGATCCCCATAACACATTCAGATATCCAAAATCATGTTTGTATGTTTTACTTCGAAACTAATATAATTAAAATATAATATAATGTCAAATCAATAGCTGAGATAATTTTTTTTCCACTTTTTTCAATCAGGATAAGAAAAATTGGGCACGTTTTACAATGAATACTCCGCTGAGAAAAGGCACATTTATAACATTTTAATTGAATGTAAACATTTGAAATCCTTCTTACACCTCTGGCGTATTTGTTTCCAATAAATTAACTCGAAAAACCTTTTTTCTCTAATTTCCATCAAACTAGAACAAAACATTGTCTCATTTTAAGGCGCTGATACAATGGTTTTGAAAACTTTTTTATAAACATCTATTGAATAAATTACTTAGGAATACGATTAAGACAAAAAAAAAAAAAGAATAAATAACCGGGATTTTTCTGAATTTCAAATAGATTTATTTGTTAATTGTTTCGTAACATTAAATTTTCTAAAACATATTTCTAATTATATTGTTAATTTTTAAAAAATTAATGCAAATTCATTTATTTCCTTGCAACGAAGCAGACATTTATTTATGCAAAGGATTGAAAAGTTATTTGAATAAACTTTAACAAGCATTAAATGAAAATCTATTGTTTAAAAGCACGTACATAAAAGACAGTCAAATTCCAAAAAAAAAAAAAAAATAATATTAGTTATTGAAACTTGCAAAAGAGAGACAAGTTCTGTATGTGTTGTATTTCCAACAGCCTTACAAAGAATAGATAAAACTGAATTTAATGCATTCAACTTTATTAAGCTTACGACAGTCGAATGGAAATATTTTTAAGAGTATTTTGCAACTTAAAACTTCGTTAGAGTAATTCAATGCATTTTATTTACGCTTTTCTGGTTCATTATTACTTAGTGATAAAGTATATAATGAATGAAATTTTAAAAGCAGAAAATATTGGTTGTTTTTAAAAAAGAAATCATTAAAAGATTCATAAAAATAAATATAGTATATACTAATTAATATTTATCTAAGGCTTTTCATTTAAACTTCACTGCCTATTCTGCACCAATGCTGAAATTTTAATAATGATTGGAAGTTGTTTAGATTTAAATTAGATAGGTGTAATTTTACTGTATTAAACAATATTGAGAAGAGTCAACTTTTTGAGTCTCTACTGTTGAGAGATATTGGGAGATTGAAAAGACTATGAGTTTAACTTTCTTGTATAAAAGAGAACATGATACCCTCGATTTTTGCTTTCTGGACCTTTGGTGCCTACTGAAAAGATTTAAACTTGCAAAGCTGTTATTTGGACCTTGTTTATGTGTAAAGTTAGCAAGAAATTGTCTCTTGGCTCTGAATTGAAACATACTGTCTTGGCTACTATAAATGAGCATTAGCTCAGATGATAATTGGCTACATGTTAAGGCGATTTAGGAAAATTAACTGTCACATGTATGGTGCTCAAAGCTACGGCTAACGAAAGGCTTACATCTAACCCGTTACCACGATAGATTTCGTAGGCCTCGTACTGACATCGTCAGACAGGTGGCATTAGTAACAACAACAGGAAAATGGATGAGTAGCGTAAGATTTAGGAAATTAAATTATTGAAATTACGTCTACGACTATTAATTACACTATATTTACATTTAGATACAAGTTATTCAAATATTATTGAGTATTTCAATACCACATAATATTTGTTGGTTATGGAGGAGGACAAAACACCATGTTTCTTTTAGTGTGTTTTAAGCGCTCGACACTAGCCACTTTCTTGGGGTGCGGAGGTCCCTGCTTACACCTCAAATTACACTCAAAGTTTGGCTCGCAGGTGGAATCTAGTAGTATTTTTTCTCACTGCTATCGGTTGTTGGCGTGATGTCAGATGAAAAGATCCTGTAATATTTTACAGGTGCACCCGTGGATAGGAACGTGGTGTAATGTTATCTACATAAGGAAAACGATCTTGCAACTGCAAGGAGGGCAAATTTTATAATGTCTACACTGATAATTCAACTAAAATGGATATTAATGCTACAGGTAGAGCTCTCTAAAAGCGTTTATATTGTTTTTGCAGTTGAAAAACTTTGACACTTTTTATTCCGAAATAGTAGCCATTTCTTTAGCCTTAGATAAAATAGAGTAGAGTGAAAAGAAAAATTTAATATTTTTTGTTAATTCCAAGGCAGCAATTATGACCCCCAATCACTATGGGTACGAGGTATCCTGGATCTACATAGTAAAAATAGATAAAAGGAAATGCATTATAGTGGATTCCAAACCATTGTGGAATACATAGAAATGAGAGGGCAGATATGTTGGCCAAGAGTGAACCCTAAACGACGCAACCAGATCTTCACCCTCCTTTGCCTTTGAGGCATAGAAAGCGTAATATATTCAGCACTATTGAATCAAACCGTTCCAGAATGTATATAGAGTAGGATTCGGGAAGGAACCAAACTCCCTTTTGGATAAATCAACATTGATTTCTAGTTCAGTGTCTTATTCAGTCAACGTGAACTGCTTTACATTTGCTTTCTGGTCATGGCTATTTACAAAGGTGTGACGGATCTATGCGCGTTCTTCAACTAATCCTCTTGGGGAATCTTTGGGTGATCAATCACAACCAACCCTTTTGGAAGAGGAAATCATAATATGCATATTAGGTCAGTAATATATAGTATAGGTTTTCCAGCTAGTAGGGGAGATAGTGGAGAATAGATGATTAGACGGAGTTGCTGGAGATAGAAATATTGAGAAGCTGACGATAAGGAAAAATATCTACCGATTAGGTTATACTCATAGCGCGTTTCGGGCTTTAAATAGTTAAAGTTATTAAAGTGACGATGGGTCACATAGCTACAGAGTAAAATCAAATATTACAGTCGTAGATTGTTCCATAAAAGGTGGATCAATTTATATAATAGAAGTCTTCTCAGAATTCGTGCCTCTCGTAGCAAAATTCTCTCTGCTCTTTATAGGAACATCTCATCCTATTTGATTACTTGAATTGTGTCTATGATAAATAGTGTGCTGAAATAATAGCTGAAAATTATTATGACAAGTCGTCCTTCCCTTTCTTCCACACCTCTAGACGGGTCCGAAAGTAGGTCCAGAATGTTACAAAGGTACTTGCATAGAATGGCAATAAAACATTCAGAATTCTGGCTACTTTGTGACCATGGCATGTCCATGATTCAAAAGATCACCTCAATATATGCTTTACTATTCTAAATTGTTTTTTTAAAGTTTTTGACTATGGTTTTAATAATCGTTTCTTTAAAATATTATTCGTTTTGTTAGGTTGCTTATCGACTTCGGAAAGAATGGGGCCGCGGTAGCCAAGTGGTCAAGGCATCAGATCATGGCTAGCGTGTCATGAGTTCGAGCCCAGTACCACTGAAAACCCGTCGTGTAGGGGAGCGATGAACGTTAAATCAGTCGAGAGCTCAAACGTCCTCCCGTTGGTGTGGTGTGGTCGTTAGAAGAGGTCAGGTGTCGTCCATGTCACTTGACCATGGTTCATAATTACGCGGTTCGTTGCCAAAAGCCCTCTTGTAGCTGAACAGTGCAACATTAATATTCACTCACTCGGAGAGAATGGTTGGAGACAGGTATAGGGTAAAATATAAATTAAACATTATTCAAATTAACATAATACTGCATAATTAAATTTTACATAATACCGCTAACATTATGCTCAAAAAAATATCAGCCTCTTATGCCAATCAATGTAAGTTGTATATTGAAGATTTGGTTGTGTGGTTACTTAGTTTATCTTTGTAAATATGACTTTACAATTCAAAAGCCATATTTAGCAAGTTCCATCAGACATTTATTTACGAAAAAATTTCTTTATAATATAATATTTCATTTATTTTCTAATTACAAGAAATAATCTTCAAAAAAAAAGTGAATTTTTGTTGAATTAAGGGAGGTAACTGTTATAGATGTGATACGAATTTATTATAAGCTAAATCAAGAGCTGCAACTAAAATAATAAGATCATATACTTATAACAAAATCTTGGCTCAAGATAAATCAACTAACTGATAATGTTTTTTTTATCAGGAATCATTTATTAATTTTTAAAACATTTTTTTCTTTCTTTTTTTACATATTTGATGTGCCTTATTCATTGACATTGTTTTAGTGCTAACACTGCATAAAATAGAAAATTCCCATCACAATTTTTAACGAGCCTTAGGGTAAATAATACTCAATTCAACAATTTAAATTCCATTAATGGTAATGTTTTACACGTTGAAATCCTTTTTTTAAATAATTTTTCAATTATTTTCATTAAATTCGGTTATGATTGTTTTCACAGTAAATGAATTACATTTTAAACCGAATTAAAACCCAGAATAAAAGTCAATAACTTAGAATAAGATTATGTTTTCGATCTGAAAATATTTTTATACCTCATCTTAAATTACCAAAAGAGGAGACGCATATTCATTAAATCTTGATAGAAATTTTAGAATTTCAAAAGTTATGCTTATGAGTAAAGTTTTGTAGATAAAGACTTAAAATAATAAATAACTCATACTGATTTTTATTATTTGTAATCATATTAATGATTTGGAAACCTTTTTCAAAATATTTTTCTCAACTTTGGTAAAGGTTTAAAAAAACACAAATCTTTCTGTTACATGATTAAAGGAAATTTGAAACCCATTTTAATTTAAAGTAATAGACAAAATCTTTGGTTTTGTACTTCTGTTGATTGATTTTTTTTTTTGGTTTTTGTTTTGTTTTAAAGTATTTGCAACTAAAATCATACTTCCGCAATAGCTACTACCACATCCGTTTTACTTCAGTTTAGTAAAAGAGGAAGAGAGAAACAAAGAGAGCAAAGGCGCTATTTAATTTTCCAGCAGTGTCATAACATACAATTTACAAGCTTTCTTTAAATTCTTAATTTATTATTATGTAATTTTAGTTAAATTTTTCTAGTTTTAATTATTATTAAAACATTAATAATAGCTCATATATATATAGAGAGAGAGAGAGCGAGAGAGAGAGAGAAACAGTACTTTAAATGTAACATGATATTTTTTAGAAAAAATAAACATATTTAACGAAAGAGGGATTTTTAATTCCCTCACATACATATTTTTTCCTTCGATTGTAAGCAAAGTATATTCAATATTTTATTGAAAATAAATTAAATTGAAGACAAATATTTTTTTAATCGGTACTTCTACAATGGAAGAAAAGTAATTTTTAATTTTAAAGTGCTGTTTCACTTAATAATGAGAACATCTGTTATCAATTTTTTAAACGTCATTTTTGCTTTCATTGAAAAGATATGATTGATAGCATTCTAAAGCAGTGGTCGCCAAACGTATGAAGCTTCTAAATAACAGTGAACCGTTTTTAAACCCTACTGTAAGACATTATTCAACATAACTACCAACTTTTTAAAAAAAAACTCTTACATTTTTTTATTGCCTAAGAAATTTATACTTTCAGTAAATATAAAATCAATTTTAATTAAACTATAACAAAAAGGAACTGAAATTAAACTGTACAAAAGAAAGAAATTGAAGTGCAGTTAGTGATAAATAATCCCAAGACCTCTGGAGAGAGCCAAGGCTGTTGCAAGCTTTCGCCAAAAACCACCGGACATGACTTGCTTGGGAGTATACCTAAACTGGCTTGGTCTGGCTGCTGACAAGGTCTGTCCTCTCTGCAGCCATGTCAGAATGGATGGCAACCACCTATTCCAATGCACTGGACTCGATGAATACCCGACTGACGACGTCGTCAATCGGTACTGGGAGGCTCGGCGTCAATTGGTCAAGAAACCAAGCATGTGCATTGGATAAATAAAAATAAAATTTGATGATAAACAACAAATGTATTAACATATTTTCTTAGCGTCAGCCCAATGGAAGAATCAAGGTTGGCCAACAGACAAGAGCATTGATGCAACCTACCAAAAATGTTTCCGTGAGATCGTCGGTTCGGTAATTAAAGTTTTAAGGGCTAACTACAATAATGGATATTCTCCATTTTATCGGTTTTAATATTTCTTAATTCTATTTCTGTATATAAATACCAAAATTATAGATTCAGTGGGGTTTTACAAATACAAAAGAAAATGTATGATTTTTTTTCATACAATTTCGGAGTGCATCACGTTTTTTAATGAATAAAAACTAACGTCATCATAGCTCAGGATTTTTCTAATTATTTCTTACTTTTTTAAAAGTATTATGTAAAAAAAAATAATTAAAATGTTTTTCTTTACTTTAAAAAATGTTAATACAATTTAACAATTTATAAAATTATAGACAAAAAAAAAAAACGATTCTCGGATATAAAAGAAATTTTTATATACATTTTCAAAAAATACTTAATATTGTGTTTTAAGTAAGAACTAGAACCCTTTTTATCTTTTGAGAAAACTGAAGTTTCTGAAAGTTAGAAAATTATAACCACACTGTAATCGAATAATTTTCAACAAAATTCTTCTAATGCGAAACATATCTGAGGTAAATTATTTTACTATCATAAATTACGATTTATAATTTAAAACAAGTAAGCAACCTAGTCATAAAAACTTAAGCTATTTAAAAAGAATTGGATAGTTTTTAATGCTCCAAGAAATTTTCTTACATAATTTTTGTGCTGTTCCTTCCGTTCTTAGGGCTTTGCTAAAAATGAAAACAAATGATTTTTACAACATGACACGTTAAAAAACAAAAATTAATTATTCACAATAACTAGATAAAAAAAATTAAGTGAAGCTTGAAAAGTTAATTATCTTATTGAAAAGAAGTTCCTAGAGAAGATTTTATACTAGAAGCGATCAAGGTTTTCCCCCTTCTTTTAAAGTGTAACTCTGATGGGAAAATGGTAGTGATACAAAATGTTGCACTTTTCTTATCACAAAAGAATTAAAAATAATGTTTAGACCACATGCGATTTGTTATTATTCTTTCCAAGCATTTATAGATATTTTAGGAATATTGTATCTGAATAATTTTTGCTTATTTTAGAATTTTAGAATGCATGTATAATACTATTGAGTTGATAAATATTTTGCACTCTTATTATATTTTATCATTTTTTTTTGGTAATTTGTAATTTTTAACCATGATCTGTGTTTACCTAACCTTCTGTCACACTTCGTCTTTCATATCACTAAGCAATGGGCTCAATTCCTGACGGTTACATAATACAGGCAATTACGAGTTCGCGAGTTAAGTCAAAACTGACATTAAACTAACTTGTACTTGTTTTTCTATTAGTAAAATTTAGATAAAATTTCAAATTTTATAATCGGGTAAAGATGCTCAAATATAAAGGAAAAAAAGTCGTCGAAAAAATTTTAAGATTAAAAAGAAATTTCTCACATTTTATTTATATAATTTTATATTAAGTATATTTTGCTTATGTTATTATTGTTGACACAAATATGTACATTTTAAAAGAAAGTTTCAGCAAAAAGTAAAAGTTTGCAGCAACGAAGTCCATGAATGGATTAGCTAGAAGCATATGATTGCATTTATCGTATGATTACTGCATCACATGAATTTATAAATTAAATGGCTAAAAACTCGTGTTGTTGTTGTTGTTCCTAATCCTCCAGGGTCCGGCGAAGTCAGACAAGATCAATTAAATCGCTGACTCTCAAAAATTCGAGCACAAGAAGGGGATCCCTGTAGATGTATTTGCTTGTGAGATCCGTACAACGCATTATGTGCTCCGAGGAAGCCTGGTGATCTTGACACCTTGCCCAGATGGAGATCTTGTTCGCTGAGAAGAAAAATCACTTGATGGCACTAACAAGGCAAGGAAGTGTAGTCTGGGAGCATCTGTCACACTTGGGGGCTAGGGCCAGTCCGGGTCTATTACCCGCATACAAATGATGAATGGGAAGTGCCTTCCACTCTACCAAATTTTGAGATTTTTTTAACTTGGAATAATTCCAGATAGGTAAGGGAGGATGTAGAGGGAGTTGGAAGATTAAAGACCTCCTTTGCTAGTTTTTCCGCTATTTCATTGCCATAAAGTTTGACGTGGGACGGGATCCACTGAAAATGAATATCATGGTGTAGCGATATATGTTTCAGCTTGTGTAGGATGGAGACACTGGTTTTGTCGCCAACAATAAACCATTCGTCAAAGTGTTGAAGTGAACTGCGGCTGTCGGAGAGAATCCAAAGATCATTGTAATTCTTAGATAGAAGGGCATCACACACACACACACACACACAAGTCCCGCGTCAATGGCTATTAGCTCAATTATGAAAACTGAGCAGAAATCTGGATTGCGATTTTTCAGGGACAATTTTTTTGGGGAAAGAAACTCGTGTTTCTCATTTATTATGTGACTTTGACGTCATATCAATTTAGCCCACTAGCATTGCGCCTTATTTTACATAACTTTTAATCGTGGCATTTGCCTTACTATATTTCGTCATAGAAAACAATTGTTTAATGCAAATATAATACCGGATGGGCAAAAAGTCCGTAAAAACTTTAAAAATTTATAAAACTCAGAAAATTGAACGAAATAAAAAACGGTTTGTATATTCAGCATAGATAAAAGTCACGGGATTTTTTTAAAATAAGAAAAAGAAGAAAAAAACACCCAATAGGTGGCGTTTCGTACATAAGTGAAAGAAAAGACTCGAACATAACAGAAGTAATGTTAACAAATCATTTATTACAGCAGCATGTGCTCCACATATCCACCACCACAAGGGATGACACATTTCAAGCGTTTCACAACTTCAGCAACAGCACAGTGCAGAATGTCCATCTGTATACATGGCAGCTCTCAGTTAATCGCATCTTTCAATTCCGACAGACTGGATGGATGGGATTAGTACTCCTAGGAATTTTCATATCCTCACAGACAAACGTCTACTAGAGTCAGATATGGAGACCGAGAAGGCTACGTAAACTTGCAACGTTTGCTAATAATTCTTAGACTTAGTCGCCCGGATCTTACGCAATCCTTGAGCAATCCAGTTTCCTCAAATCGCTGAAAAAGCTTTATGAAGCGTACCACTGTTGAAGTCTCTTTTTCAGTCTTCACATTTTTTCTGAAGTCGAAATTTGCACAGCGCAACAGTCGCTGATTCCTTGTTCATGAAAAACAGCTTCACCAACAAAGCTTTCTCTTTCTCGCTCAGTATTCTTGTTCACTTAGTTTACATACAACGGAAAATCAGATCTGGATCAAGAGCATCAGTATTTGTAATCGCCTGTCTCATTTGCATATTTCCATCTCAGTCGTTTGTACGAGTGCCATCTGTAGGCAGGCTTTTTTTCTTAAAAAAATCCCATGACTTATCGATGCGATTTTTATTATTTTTTTGTTTAATTTTCCGGGTTTTATAAAATTTAAAGTTTATACGGACTTTTTGCCCAACCGGTATTATAATGATTTATTATTTGTATAGCTTTTTATGGATACATTAAGATATATCTTCACAATTTTTTTTATTATTCATTAGAAAAATTTATAGCACGTAAAGTGTCTGGTTACAGGTTCTAATTTTTTTATCCATATTTCTTTACGAATATCAACCTTCTATGTAATTTTTTCTGATTTTGAAGGGGACAAAATGTCTCTTTAATTATTTTGTTCCACTAACAGAAAATGTTCATCAAAGATTTAAAGACAAAATGTACTTAAAGCTCTGCGCAAGCATAATAATTGTTTCCAGAAACAAAAAGGTTTCCTTTATCTTATAAATGAATATTATTTTTATCAATCAAAAACAATAAATCGAATAAAATCTGGGGAAATTGCTAAATATTATTCAATTATTTATTTTTCTTTAAATGTATGTTACAATTCAATTTTTTGAGGTTGCTTTGCATCCATTTTGGATAAATTTTTAATGATAGTTAATCCGAGAGCAGATGCTTGCTCGATAGTAATGTTAATGATCGTGCGGGTGACTGAGTCAACCCAATTATTTTTTTTATAATTATTTTTATTGTACACGATACAAATCGTAATTCCATTAAATAATTTATTTAAAAACATATATACTTCCATAATCTTAATGACTTTTCAATTCTTCTTTGATAATTTGAGAAAAGATATAATCAAAACTGTCAAGAAGTTTCAAATGGGTGTAACTTTAATAATGGACACAAATCACAGCCACTTTTCGCTCACATTGCAGGAATATTATTTGCAGGCAAAACTGACATATTTTCCTCAAGTTATTGTAGTTTAATTGACCTTTGATGATCTACAATTAGCATGCTGAACTTTTTCTTACTTGTGTCTTTTTGGCAGAGCACAGTGTGTCTTGAAGTGCACTTTTGGCTTAATATTTTTAGACAGCATTTGAAAATTTTCATTTCAACTGAAACGTTTCACATTCATCGCTTTTCTCAAATTTACTTTCGCTTTTATGATTAATATGTATTATTTTGGCAGATTCTTGCCTTGCCTGATCAGTTTCAACTTTCTTCAAAAGAGATCACAGACGCCCATTTCTTTTTTTTATATTCTGCTCATTTACATTTGTAAACCATAATGCGTCGTACAATACAACAAACAAAACCAGTAAGTTCTTTACAGGGAAAAAATGCAGCATGTTCATAGAAAATATTTTGGAACAAAAGTGGTCAGACGGGGAATTCAATCAAAACAAGTACCTCAAGATTGTAAAAAACAAGATATCAATCATTGGCGTGGTCAAGTAATTTTAGCGCGTTTTTCACATGTTGTATTTTACGAATTAAATTAAAAAAGTAAAATCAGAGCTTTTTATACTTGTTTTCTGAACTTTTTTTGTGAAGATTTCCTCCAACATGCAGGTAGATTTTTTTAAAAAAAACTTTTTGCAAACAATAAATTTACTAGATAAAGTTTGAGAAAATTTTGTTATAAACTAGCGAAATTCAGGAAAATTTGTAGGAAAATTCGGGAAAACTATGGGAAAATTTATATATGATTCGGCTCATCTAGGGCACAAATGCAACCAAATGCCGAAAGCCCGAGGTCAATTGGTTGCTTATTGGCTGAGAAAAAGGTACGACAAGATATGGAACGAAGACGAAATTTGCTTCCTAATAGCGCTTTTGTTCCACTACGTGAAAAACGCGCTAAAAAGTTTGCCACTTCTAAAAAAGAGGAAGATGCATGACAAATACATTTTAGTTTCCATGAAGACGGTCATATGGGAGGATGCTGCCAATGTCATTGTTAACAAATAAGCAGTTTTTTCAGAATTAGCGATTTTGTATGCCTAGGGTGACTCTGTGCCCCACGCGCCGGCTCCCGGATTAAGAATATAATCAATGTTATTTAACTCAAAATTCATTTAAATGTTGACTAAATTTTAACTCGTTCAGCCATTAAATGAAATGAAATGCAGCAATCAATGCAAAAACAAAATTCAATTTGATCTCAGCCTATATTTTTGCAACTGCGAAGAAAAAGCCACGATTCCACACTTAACGGGCAATCTTCGACACACTTTTAGCTTGAATATTAAAAGCTTTGGAAAGCAAAGAGGAAAAAAGCATTGCAAATTCTTCCCAGAAATGCGTCGGGAATTCCTTTATTCTTCCGAATGTCTGCAAGTTCTTGCGCTGCTTTAAATTAAATTAAGGAGAATAAGATTAGGGATTCTTGAAATAAAATCTAGTTGGAGGGGCAAATTTCATAAATTAGAAAAGTTTTTTATTCAAAGAGTAAAGTTTGAAACATAAAAAGGAACAGTATTTGCGATTGATGTGAGCTATATAAGGATGTTTTCGAAGAAAGGGTTTTGAGCTTGGCGATTAAAATTTTATTCCATTCTACTATAAGTAAATTCACTAAGCGTGGAATGTAATCAATAGGACCCCTAATATTTTTATTTAAAACATCTTATTAAATTTGCCCTTTTTATAGATTTAAATCGTAGTAGATAATGAAAAAATCTTAAACTCTGAAGAAAAGAAAAGTTACGCAGTGTGTTCTTCAAACGGAAATCACATTTAAATGTTGGCTGTTTCTGGGCAGATCGTTCTATGCCTAGCATAAAAAAATGGATGCTAACATGTGCAAGAATTCGATTACGGAAAATTCGAATTCTATAGAGTACAGTTTATCGTTCTACGACTTTACTATTCGCATTGGACGGTTTTCAACGATTTTAATCCAAAATGGAATCGATATGTTCTGGAGGATCAGATTGAACGTCATGCAGGACTCCCGCCTCTAAGGCATTGCAGGACAGATCTGTCTTATATGAGGGTACAGCCCCATTGCAGATCTTCAGTCAGGAAATACGTTTGCTTGTATCCCAACATATAAAAGCACGAACAGTGTGACAATGTCTGGAGCACAGAACGTGTTCTCTGAATAAGTGACCATTATTGTGGCTTCTTTTAGCTCTGGAACATAGAGATGCTCCGAATACTGGAGTGACACCCCGACATTTTTTTCAAACGAGTTCAGGTTTTGTGATCTACATCATGATGGCGTTGCTCTATGAACGGGTCTTTTTTAACACCGAATTATCCTCATACACTAACAAGAGCACTCATCATCCAGAGTATCTTAGTCTGCTTGCTTTGGAGACTATTCATAAAGTCCCGTGTGACGCATTACAGACCTCTCAACACGGTGTCTCCAAACTGAAATCTGGCCATCGTGATGTTGCAGACAGAATAGGGATTCGTCACTAAACAAAATATCGTTACATTCCATTTTCCATGTCTGCCGTTCATTGCACCATAAGCGGCGCCAATGCATATGGTTTCCAGTCAAGGTAGTCGAAGCAATCTATTTCTTGATGACGCCCGAGATGTTTTTGTCCTGTAATGCTAATAATTTGCATATTTCATCGCCGGGGTATTGGATTTTGGGTGGCCAGAAGTGTATACATTAACATTCTAAGTCCGATAGGTTGTCCAGACGGTTGCATAGATGTCTGCAAGAGTTCCAGATGTGATGGGTATAAAATAGACAGAAACAGAAACAAGGCTACTTTTCTAATGACTAATGTAATTTTAAAAATGAGAGATTGAGAAATTAATTTTTAATTTAATCAAAAATGATTTTGCAATCTGTTCTAATTTGAAAATTAGAAAGGAGAAATGACATAATACATTTTCTATTAATTTAAAATAACTCATTCTGCCTATATCTTAAAAGTAATTTATACAAAACTCTGAAACCTTATCATGACATTTCGTACGGTTTATTATTAAGGTCGCATTGTAGCTTTACAACAAAGTGTTTATTATTGCATTATATACATTTTTATTGTAGGGGGTAGTGCGTTGAAAACTATGATTGAAAATTGGGTCGCATATATTGAAAGTTTGAGAAGTACTGTCTCACGAAATTGAATTGATTGAAATATTCATTTCGTTCCCTGAAATAAACGAAAAACAATCAATCTTCATAAATCAATATTGTATTAAAACCACACTCAAGCTCTCTAATCGTTCATTCTGTTATTTTATACACCATGGGACTTAAAAATCTAAGGAACTTTTTGGGGTTAACACACAACACTCCAAATATTTCCTAACGACTGTCGTCTCGCATATCACTCGGTACTAATATTTTTGGAAACGCATTATATAGAGCTACTATATAGAATTTATTTATGCTAATATTATTTAGAATATAATAGTGACTACGACTTTTCCATGCTCCCTTATGCAATTCAGCATCTTTTAAAACGTTAGTAGTTTCAATATTCTTTTTCATTTTAAAGACCTTTCGGCATTAATGTTGCATAACCACATTAAGATAACAGTATATCCACAAATGGAGTGTACGAAACAGGCCCTTAACAACGCAACCGCCCTTTACAAACCAATAAGAATTCACAGATCAGAAGACAGCCCAAACGACCAACCGTCATCTTATTTTAGAATAGTTTTATTGATTGTTCCGGAGATAAAACCTCTTTGCCTGGAGCTAAAAATATCTTTCCCCCTCTAGGAAATACACCTCGGGGCTTCCAACAGAATTTATTGGACCGGAAACATTTTAGTAGAATGTAGCACTGATCCACCCTTTAAAAAGCAACACAACTGTTAAAAAGAAAGAAAAAGAGAAGAAATCTTTTCACTCTGCAACACGTTATCCGATTTTTAATGAGACTTTTACCATGTCTGAGTAATTTTATTAAAGTTTAATCATCTCGGATTTTGCTTCTTTAATGCTGATTAGGAATATGATCGGTAATACAAGATAAGAGAGTTTTTTTCCGAGATAAAATCCAATTAAAAAGAGTGAATTTGATACATATTTTGACCTTTTTTGCTTCCTCCTTTTGGAACCATAATTAGATATTTTGTCAAAGCATTAGATCGAGTTTAAAGAATTAGAATAATACTTCATTCAAAGAATCTGCTTTAATCAGTTAAAGAATGAACTTCTCAGCTTTGAGAAATAAATCTTTCATCATTAAAATAATATAAAACTAAATCATTTAAGCAGAAAAAAAATAACTGTGTAGCTATATTTAGGATCTTGTTCTATTTATATCAAGACAGACATATTAAGCCTATTCATTGATAAAAAAATAATTTTTTAAAGAAATCCTTTACGCACAAAATAATTTGTTTATAAAAAAAAAAAAAAAAAAAAAAAAATTCACCCAAAATAAATGTTAGCAATATTGAATTTTGCAACAAAGTAACTATTTTGATAAAGGCAATCAACCGTTCGTATATGTATTTATAAACATTGAAATAATATCGTGGGAAAATTTGTGGAACATTTCAAAAATTGATGCGCATATTTTCGTAAACTACAACGATTTTGCCTTTACTGAATTAATTTATCTTTGACAAATGTAACGGTATAATATTACCAATTTAGTGGAACAAATTGAGTTTCAATTAAAAAAACATGTTATCGAATACTTCTGTTTCATATTATTAAAACGATTAAAATTTAAAGTATGCATATTTGGTTCAATTCTACTTATTCTCTTTACTAGAATAAGGCATTTTCAAACATTTTTTTTAAATTTTACATTTAAAAAAAGTTTTTTAGAAATATTGATTAATGCCCAATAAAAAACGAAAAATTATCCAAATTAATATGATGCATAAAAAATACAACATCAATTTCTCACTTGTCATGAGAATCATTCGATGACAATCACATAAAAGGAAAAATTTCATTTTTTTAATGTAATTAATATGCAACATGCTTTTCTAGTCTGTTCGATGTTCATTTTTCTTTCTCTTTTTCTGTATGTGAATTTGATATGATAAATTTTGAACTTTAAAATAAACTAGATATATTGGCAGAAAATATAGAAAATTAACATGAATAAAAAATTTAATACTATATATGTAAAAAAAAAAGACTTTTTTCAATAGTATATTGATAAGAAAATTCAGGCACATAGGCTAGATGCCACCCATCTATATATACTATCCAATGAAATGTAGATTAAAAAGAAAAGAATGTATATCATTTTGTCATCAGTATTTAAAAAAGTTTATCTCTACGGTTTTGATTTAGAGGGATGCTTTGTACCATTTTTTGCATATTCGAAAATTGTTCCTGGCAGTTTCATAATACCTTTCAAACAATCACAAAATATTTATGACAACTGAAATACAATTCTGAAGCCATGTGGCATAGTAGTAGCGTATCGCGTTTCCTGGCAACAGGTTCGTGGTTCAAACCCCGTTCTGTGCAAGGTCGACTAAGGCTTTCTTCCCTTCAGTGGGTCGAAAAGCTTGCTTGGTCGATAATATTAGTTACGAAGCTTGCTTGGAAACTAAACCCTGGGGGTTTCGTGTCAGATTGACCAGAGGACGAGGACATCTGCTCATGCACCTCAAGGTCCAAGATCATGCAAACTGAGATGGGAACAGTGGTCTTGGCTTACATGGGCCATTGCGCCACTAAATTAAGTTTTATATACAATTTTATTTTAAAAGTTGCGAAAGTACAAAATTGAAACCAGCCTTAATAAGTATACATAAAATTATGAAAACCTTTTATTTGATTTTTCTTTCAATTTGAAACCAAATACAAAAATAAGTATTTTTTCAATAAGATGAAAAACTTGAATAAAATAAAACCCCTTAGTTTCATTACATTATTGTTAAAGAATTTTATAAAATATTCATTTTTAAGTCTGTGTTATGCATCATAATTCAAAATTTTCATTTTCCTTGGTCTAATCTAAAAAAATTCCCATAATTGCCGCAGCCAATTTTAATACATTAATAACTGATTATCATTTAAACCGCCCCCAAGCATTTTCATACAACTAAACAATAACGAAATCTGTTACACACAACAATGAAAAATGAATTTATTTTCACCCATGTACACACACAACTTAACTTTAAAATGAATCCTTTCCAAATTTGGTTTCCAACATTATAACCCTCTAAAATCAATCTTAGGCAAATGTTGCCACCAAATATCTTCCAAATTAAACTCAAACAAATGTAAAATGCACGTTCTCTTTTAAAACATTTCTCATTAGTACCGACAGTCAGGCTCGAAACGTTGATCAAACATTGCTCAAGGGCTTACTTGCAACTAGTGCAAACGAAACCGAAATTGTAATCCACGATAATTTCGAGACGAAGCCAAAATATTTCTGGGAATGAAATAAAACATGACAAAGTGAGCTGGTCGCGAAGATGTAGAGCAAATCTAAACGCACTCCATCAATTCTCAGAATATTTCCAACAATTTCATTGGCGAAACAACCCAGGATTCTCGACCTGATTTACCCTAACGGCCAAAGGTCCGGAATTTCGTTTCCCTAATTAGCATCTGAACGATTCAGATAATTTCGTCTCTCCCTGTATCGGCGAAACAAACACTAATTAGTCGAGGAGTGATTTTGAAGGAGAGTTTTATCTCAAATCTATTTCAAATTGGAACTTGGCTAGATTTCGTTGAAGCTCCGGTTATTTCTAGAGCTGATGTTTATTACAACATTTTACTCGCTGGGATTCTTCAGGGATAACAATTCTGCGGTACGTGATAGTTGGCTGAAACTTGAGGATTTCTTTTTAATTGTTTAATTTAAGTTATCTTGGGGAATCAATTGGGTCGTTTGAGGATTACAATATTCTTTTATTTCTACTCGGAAAGTTCCATTGAGGGTTTATTTAAAGACAACTAGTTGAGTCTTTACACGCATTTGAATTACCAATTACGTTATAGAGATGCATAATGAAAGAAAGGTACGAATTATTTTAAGTTTATTACTAATTATTTAGCTAGCCCGTACAAAGTAAATCACATTACTTTATTTTAATTGTTTTCTCGGTATATTTTTTTGTAGTTTAACATAAAGTTACTACTTTTATAATACTACACTACACTACACTACATTAGTTTTGTATCACAGTTTACTATGAACAAAATAATTCATTCATTCGTCAGGAACGATTTAATTGAGTTTTTAATAATTGTTTGTAACATATTCTCATATACATCGGTGTCCAAAAGTTGATTATAATTGATAATTAAGTGAATAAAGAAGGAACAGTAAATTATAATCGTGGGAAACGTTATATGCGAGGGTAAAATGGTTATAAATTAAGGAAGCAAATCAAAAGAATGATAATAATTCATTTTATTATCCAAAGTAGCAGTTTGAAAGAAAATTGAGCATAGCAAAGATTCACACTTTAAAGAAAAATGAAAGAAAGCATTAAATAAAATACTGATGTTGCAGTTTAATAAGGCTCTGACAGCCAGGCACGCTGCACAGCGATTTAACATACTTGCTATGAGATTATGAATAAGTTGTGGGCTCAAACGGTTCCAAGATCCTTAGAGAGCTCTCTTCAGTTCTGTAACGGAGCTTGGTGGGTGCAAAAGGGCTGCAATTTGTCTCCCGAGCATATCCCATACATGCTCGATAGGATTTAAATCAGGGGAATTCACAGGCCACGACATGCGCTGGATGTTTTCCGCTTCAAGGAAATCAATCAGCACCAGTCGGTGACATGGAGCATTATCATCCATGAATATGAAGTCAGGACCGACAAAACCTCGAAACAAGCGAACATAAGGCTCAAGAACTTCGTCTCTGTATCTTTGATCAGTCACAGACCCCGTGTAAAAGAAATGGAGGTCTGTGCGACCGTCCATCATGATGCCTGTCCATACCATTACTCCCCTTGATGGAAAATGATGTCTTTCCGCTATGTTTCTTGGATCAAAACGTGTTCCACGTTCTCTCCATATCGTTACCCGCCGTAAATCACTACTCAGACTAAACCAGGACTCATCACTGAACATCACATTGGCCCACTCTCCCACACTCCAATGTTGATATTTCAAACTCCAGTTCAAACGAGCGCGTTTATGCGCAGACGTGAGGGGAATGCAAACTGCAGATCTTCTGGCATACAGACCAGCATGATTGAGTCTCCTGTAAACAGTTTGTCTCGAAATTCGTATTCCTGTGGCAACTGTGAGCGCCAAACCCAGTGTTTTGGCAGTACTGCCCCTCTGACGTCGCGCACATATTACCAGATATTTGTCTTGGCGAGGGGTTATGAATCTTGGTCGACCTGATACTGATTGTCGGGTAACATCTCCCGTTCTTGGAAACCTCTGCCACAGTCTTAAGATCACAGACTGGTCCACATTCAGAATTCGAGACACTTCGGTTTGTGATCGTGAGGATTCCAGCATTCCAACGATTCTTCCTTACGTAAACATGTCCAATTGGCGTCTTTGTGCCATCATTCACCTTGTTTAATGGTTAACTATGTTCGTTCGCACAGCAGTTGCATAAAACTTGCCTGAACTGCCTATGCTGCGTAAATCGGTTTATCCGCGTTCTTACATGGGCCGGTGTTTCGCGCAGGACGTAGTCGACTGAAAAGTTTTGCATAAACCCAATGTTCCTTCTTTACCCAATTAATATCCGCAAAAAATTTGGAATAATTTTACGAATATTTACTCCATTTTTTTCGCATTTTACGATTTATGCTTAACTTTTGGACACCAGTGTATTTTTGAAAACAGTTACTTTTAAAGTCCTCAAGGTATTATAATCACTTTCTCAAATGAAAAGTAAGAATTCCAATTGAAACACTTCAATTTGTATTAATGTCGTATCATTTTAGTCATGTTAATTGAAATTATGTGAAAATTATTGAAACATTTTAATTTGCATTTTATCTTTTTTGGAGAATGTAGGGAGAGAACCAGGCCCTTGTTACTTACCCTCCAATGTCCTATAAATAGACAATTACAGAAGTAGAGACTTGATGGTCATCCAAAATTATGGCAGGCATCATTTTGGATGACCGCACAAACATCTATGTCCTTGTAAGAGGCACTGTAACTGGTGTGGGATCTAGAAATGAGGTCTTGGAGCCCTATGTTCACCTTTTCAAGTGTAGTTGACCCTGGTTTTATTTTAATAGATAACGACGCGAGGCACATACATCTCATCTGGTCGATAAATTTATGGAAATTTCGGATATTCGCCGAATGTATTAGCCAGTTAGATCTCCAGACCTTATTCGTAAAGAACATAGATTCCCAACCTTTTTCGAACTGGTGCCCCCTTTTCTACTAAATATTTCAATACACACACAGCCCCCTTCCACTCTAGAGAAATAAGAGTGTACATAATACATGGTGAAAGCAAGAGTTAAATTTTAAAAAAATACTCTATTACTAATAGAATACATTTTTTAATTTAATTTTTCACTAAAGCCCTAATTTTTTTATTTACGAATCTGAAATAACTATTGCCACAAACATATTTAAATGTGTAATATCATATATTTTAGTCATAGATAGGATATTGTTGGAATTAAAATGCTATTCTTCATTTAAAAGAGTGGAATAAAAAAGTTTTATCTAACCTGCTATAAAAACAAGCAGGGGTTTGATGATACGAAGTAGTTCATAATAAACTATTCCTTTCAAAATAAATATAAATTCACAGTTTAAGCCTTTAAAGAATCACACTTTAATTCCTGGTTAACATATTTAATTATGTTTCTTGGATCATATGCGTAATGAAATGCAGTGGAAGAAACATCTTTCCTATTGCTCACAGACAAAGATGATACATGCACTAAAGAAATTAAAAAGCACTGTATCATTCAATTTAATGTAGGTCTGAATGTAATATAATCTTTTTTACCTATCCACTTCCCAAACTACTGAAATATGTAAATTTTCGCACATGTGATATAGTAATGATTTAAATACATACAATCAACATAAGGTAAACAGTATTAAAGTTTATTTTTGTTAGTACATAATCAGCTTTTTTTAAGTCTTTTTTAGACTATATTTGGTTAATCTGACCATGCCCCTCCATGCCATATCAAAGCCCCCTAATTTTCTCTGCGTTTTACTGACCCCCTGAAAGCCTCAAACGTCCTCAAGTGGGCGTTGTCATCCACGTTGAGAACCTATGGTATAGAGCATACCTGGGATACTCTGAGGAAGGCAACTTTAACCCGCAATATCCCTCCAAGAGTTATCCAAGGCCTGAAGACAGAGTTACTGAACGCATTGGATCAATTGACACAAGAACTTATATAAATTCCCTTATTTCTTGTATAAAATTATCTGAATATCCTCCTGTTTATCTGAAAGAGGGCCCCATAACCAATTTTTTTGTTCTATTTTGCAACAGTAGTTTCGTGCCTTCCGATTTCGATTAGTATTACGTTCTATCATGAGTGTTTATTTTAACTGTTGAATGGTTATTTGCATTACATCAGTCCAAATTTAGTAGAAATCAGTAGAAATACAAATTTTATTAAAATCTGTCCAGTAGTTCTGGAGAAAATCGACAAAATCTAAAAGTTCTCTCAATTTTGAACATCAATGTATTAAAATCTTCATTAAGGGTTATGTTTTTATATTTCATCCCCATGCTAGTTTGCGCTTGGTGTGAACTAATCACAGCTCTTGTTTTCTCCCACCTACGACATGGCTTTTATCATATAAATTGAGGCGAGTTGTCGAATTGAACTAGAGATGATATTGTTTTTGTCTTTCTTTTTTGGAAAATATTCCTGCAACATAGGATACCTTTTAATTTAATAGTACGTGGGTGCACAAATTACGAAATTAAATCTTAATAGGCGAGTTTAATTAAAATACAGTCCATTTATTTATACTTCGTTTACATTAAAATTGCTCCGACAAGGGTTGTTATTTAACCTAAAAATTTAATTGTTATTGTCTACATCTGTACCAATAACAATTCACAATCAGTTGGTGATTTAGAATGAATTATTTATTTTAATATATAAAGTAAAGAATTGCTTTCTGCTATACATATTTGTTTCTATTTTAAAAACTGCTTGTTTTATTTTCTTAAATTAAAAGAAATACTACTGATAAAACAAGTATCTCACACATATTTGTAAAGCAACAAACACACAAAAAGTAAAATCATGGATTTTTCAATAATTTTTTTCTTTAATCGTATTCATATAAAATAAAATCAGAATAATAAAAATTCAAATTCATTTTTTTAAAAAAAGAAACAAAATATTGTATAAGGATTGTCTTAAATAACTTGCCACTGAATTTAAAATGACATTAAAAGTTATTTTTTTAAAGTATTTTTAAAACTTAAAAATGGAACAATATTGATTTAATCATACATAAATTTGTAATAAAAATAGATTTTACTCGCAGAATTAACTTTACTCTCGACAAAAGATAATTATTTTGTGAAAATAATTCGTTCCTTTAAAATTATTAAGTGAAATGCTAATACTATTTATTGGATGCAGTAAGGCTTACATCACTTAAATTTTTTTTTCTCTTTCAATAGCAAAGAATTTATAAATTGTTTAACTTTTAAAAATTCATATGCATTAAAAGTCTATTTTACTCCAGTAACTTAATATTTTGTAGAGTATATCAGAGTTCTTAAGAACATATTTTCATTAATGTGATGCAAAATTGATTACCTTTTATCTACTAACGATAAAATGTCTAAAAATATTTGACATCTATTTTTTTTAAAAAAAGTAAGATGTGCAAGTTTATTTTTTCTTCAATTTCGAACCTAATTTTACCAGCGCTTTTATATGCACAGCTATGTATATTTTTATGCATGCTACGTTGCATTTGATTGTCATTTTCAATTAATTTTTTAATTAAATAATGTTCATTGACACAAAATTTCTTTTTTTGTTGAAAGTATATTTAAGGTTCATAAAAGTGTTCAATTTATTCAATTACGCCTACCTTAAAAAAGTTTTGAAAATTCGAAAAAAATTAAAAGTAATCACTTAAAGATAATGACATTTAAAAATAATTATAGAATCAAATGGATTCCGAAAGAGAATTTAATAATACGAGTAATTGATTTTGCAATTTTGTCATTGAAATGACAAAGACATTTTCTGAAATTTAATTACTGGTTTAAAATATTAAATAAATATTTTTATTAATATTGAATATTTTGTTGTAGCATCATTTTTATCCCGATTATGAATAATATTTTTAAATCGTTTATTTTTTTTTTTAAATTCTTGAAATTATTTTCTTTTTAAACTTTTAATCACTAACATGTGCGATGATTTTCTTTCGCATAATATCAAAATAATTAGTTAAAAGTAAAAAATATTTTGTTCTTAATTTCAAACAAAACATTTCCTTTGCTTTTCCTACAATATCCATTACAATTATTTTATTGGAATAGTTCTTTAAATAATTGTTTTGTTTAGATAGTCAAAAGTTATTTTTTTAAAGATATTAAGTTGTGCTGTGAATCATTAAAATTTTATATTATTTATAAAAATTTAAATGATTGTGTGTGTGTGTGAATTAGATATTTTTAAATTGTTAATATTTATTAAATAATCGATACATTTTAAGAGCACTTTAAAACTTGAATTGTTCCAATATTTTGAAGCATTTTATATCGTTATTTTTGCTGCAGACAGGAATGTACTTTATTGTTGGGTAGATATATGTAAAAATGTGTCTGTATTTTATTTTTAAAGTATTTAGTAATTTTCAGTTTTGGTGCAAATCTAGCAACACACAAGATGCACATAAGAAAATTTTACTAAATGTTAGTTATCATTGGTTTTCTTCCATTTTTGGTATATTATGAAAAAGACGTTAGTGATGATAAGAGACGGCGACTTATTTTGAAAATATGGTGTTAAAATTTACCAGCGGGAATATTCCTCTTGGCAACGGTTGTATCATTTCTGGCGATTTTATGTTTTGCACCGACGAAACGGGAGTAATTGAACATTAACGTCGCACGAGAGCTTTTGGCAACGGACAGCGTAATTTTGAAACATGATCAAGTGACACGGACGGCACCTGAGATGGCACCCCCTCTTCTAACTACCACACCACACCAACGGGAGGACGTTTGAGCTCTCGATAGATTTTACATGCATCACTCCCCTACATGACGAGTCTTCAGTGGTATTGAGCTCGAACGCATGACACGCTATCCATGATCCAATACCTTGACCACTTGGCTACCACGGCCACCCGACGAAACGGAAAAATACCAATAATTTTAGTTTAAACATTTCATCATCTATTTATTTTCCCCCCAGAGAGATGATAAATATTATAAAATTTATTTTTATAACAAAACCTTTATTTTGGGTAAAATGAAAATTTTGGAAGTGAATTCATTCTCTAAAACATAAGTGTATTTATCATTTGAGACCATGTAACATTAGGAAATTAAAGTATTTGTTAAAGGAAAGTTCGGCACGAACATTATCACTAAGTGTATAACAGGACAATGATTCTAATTTTTATGTATTGATTCAGTACAAGCAATTATGTATACTTTCCGTATACATATGTATACTAATTTTCAATTATTTCGAATACTGATGTTCAGTTATGTATAAAAGCCTAAATGTAATTCTTATGTATTTACAATCTATCGAAAGTTAACCTTCTTAAACAGCAATCCTCATATTTCTGAGTTTTACTATCTTTTCCCTATAAATTTTCCCTAACAAGATATTTTATTCCCTACACAATTTTAAAGTATACTGTGATCGCGCATACTTACGAAATGTATGCGTGAAAGCTTATTAGTATCGCAATATACAGCAACACGAGGACTACTGGATACAGCCTTGTAATTTTGAACCTCTATCAAGTGACGAGGGAGAAAACAGAGCTGGAACACCCCCTCTTCAAACTACCACATCACGCCTTTGAGCAACGAGATATTTAACAAGCATCAGATCTTTTACATCAACTGACACTGTAGGTCGAATTCACGACACGCAGGCCAAGAGCTCGTGATCGTGGCCATCATCTTCACGAATTTTTGTGATATGCGTATGTTGGTCTTGCATTACACAGTTTAAAAAAAGAGAAAATATTTTAAGAAATTAAAAGCTACCTCTTTTTTGTTGTGTTATGTTCAATTCGAAACCTAAATGCAGTAGAACCTCCATTTTTACCAACCTCTATACAGCGAATTTTTCTATATTTTACGATCCTTTTCTCAAAACCAAGAACATTTTACGATTTTCTTCGTAAAATAACATCTAAATAGCAAAGTGTATTTTCTATTTAACAAACTTTATCTAGCAATTAAATTTTTTTCTACCTATTTTTCAAATATTTCTTGACATTTCAAATTGTTTTCTTTTTTAACACATTTTATGGTAATCAATGAATGACCTTGAACTAATTTTACCAGGTGCCTGACTCACTGAGATCAAGAAAACTGCGGTAATTTTTCAAACAAAACACAGAGTTAACAGATTTTATCAGTAATTAAATCTAAAGAAGCATGCAGTAATGTATACTTAAAATAGCTGGTTATAAAATAATGTGTGTTTAAAATTACTTGTAAACGTAAAGTTAGAAGATGTTACTGAATCAATTAATTTCACTCTAAAGTTATTTTTTAAAGTTGAAAATACAGCGTATTCCTAAATAGTTTTTTCTTCTTCTTGTTTTCCCATCAGATTTCATTTTTGTGGGCAAGTTAAATAAAATACAGAAAATATTAATTTACGAAAGAGAAATGTACAGATAATTATATATAATTGTTCAATAATATATAGTGTTCTGAATTAAAAAATTTCATGGGGTTTATAAAGTACGTTAAAAGAGAAATCTCTGTTTAACGTTTTTTCTTCATAACGAACTTTTTCTTCAGGTTTTAGTGGCTTTGTTAAATAGAAGTCTGACTGTGTAAAAGGAGAATATACTTGTTTTATAAGAAAAATGGATTATATTGAAAAATGTATGAATTATTATTTTACATAAATATAGATGTATTTGCGTAATTTCTAAAATAAATAAATACCATGTTCTTAATATTTCTCTTATGTCTTTCAGATAACGAAGTCCCACTAAGGATTCTGATTCCATTAAAGCAAATAGGAGAAAAATTTCAGGAGAAAAAGTAAAGCTAATAGAAAATATTCATTTCCGTCGTATTACTTTCCATTTTAAAACTTAAATAAGGCGAAGTTTTATTATCCATTTACAATTCAAACTAAGTCTGTTCTAAGTAAAAATCAACAGGCGAAATTCGAAACTGTTGATGTCATGAAAGCAAGAACAGCAATAAAATTCCTTAAAAGTTCTTTCCCTACCCCTCTCCGCCGGCAGACCACAGATTAAAAGAGTTGAATAATGTCTCCCTTTGAGCAAACTCCATAAATAGGTTAGGGACTGGATGAGACAGGAAATTACGTCATCTATTCTAGTGGTTGCCAACCGGTGTTTACTTAGTACTGATGTGTTTTCTTTTCTTGGGAATGACAGGAGGAACAAATATGCGGGCAGACTGTGATGCATTTTCATCCGGGTCATTTTGCTAGAAAATTAAGTTTCCCAAATGTTTGCTTTTTTGGTGGTCTTCTGAAGGACTTTTTGACTTTTTAAGGGACCCTTCGTGATTTTAATAAGAGCTGAATTTAATGACTAAATTCTGGGTTAATATATACGAAAGTAAGTCATTCAAATAATTTCCTCATAAATATTTTGAGCTTTTCATTAAATTATGTGGAAAGGTAAAATACCAGATAAAATACATAAGATAATCAAGCTTTTAAACTCCTTAACTGCCAGGCAACGTATATATACGTCTCTCTAAACCGGGGTGTTAAATGCCCCAGACGTATATATACGTCTTTCTGAAATACGATTCTTATTATATTTAAGATATTATTAAAACTAGTTCGAAGGCTTTGGTATGCAATAAAATGGCCTTGACAGTGGTATGCAGTGGCTTGACAGTGGATTTTCTTATTTCAGAAAAATTTGCTTATTTAAGTTTTTCTTTTTCCTTCAACACACAACATACGAGTGACTTTGAGAAAAATGGGGGCACTGGGGAAACCGCGAAACTTTTTATCGATTAGTTAAAGGGTGAATAAATGATGTGAATGGTTTTAAAGTAATTGAAAATGCAGTAACATTGGAGCAGTAGTTCCCAAAGGGGTTTATATAGACCCCAGGGGTCTATGACAAACTGCAAGTGGTCCACGCGAGCGAAAAATAATTTGAGGGTCCATGAGGTGTAAATGGGGTCTATGAAAGTGGTTCTCATTAAACCAGATCATGACGTTAATCATTAAAAAAAGTTGATCTAGTGGAAAATCAGATTTTCCCAATTTAACTTTTACTAAATTTAGTGAGGTTAGTTTGTGGTTACTAGGTGACAATATAAATTTTACTAAGATAAGGACCATTTCAGCATTTATTTCCAAAATTAAGTTAAAGAAGTATAATATTGGACGTCACAACTTTTCTCAATTTGTCACAGAGTCTGTCAGGACATTTTAACCTACGTTTAATATTTAAATGCCCTCACTCAGATTTTGAAACTAGGTTCTTGATTGTTTTTTCATAATAATACAGCAGTAGACAATGATTTCAAATAGTTTGAAAAAAAAATGTTTCATATTGCAAAAGGAACCGATTAGAATAGGTCCTAATGTAGATCCTAAGATAAAGTTTAGAAACGGATGTCAGTAGTTTCGGCTTTAAAAAGACATACCTGATATTTGTGACAAATTATGGAATATTCTGAGGAAATTTTTAATTGTACTTTTCCTTTTGAGAGGGAGTTTCACTGAGTTTGCTAATCTCAAACACAAAAAAAGGAAGGAAAAGAAATAAAGAAGTGGGCACTTACCAACAAAGGAAGTTTAGGGTTAAACCTGACAAGATTGATATTAAATGTTGAAAATTTGTTTTTGAAGCACCAGATTCATCCCTCTCTTTAAAAGTATTTGTTTGTTCAGTTATTTTGTGTAACAGTTATTTTATGTATTGATTTGATTTTAATTCATTAACATGCGCTTCCTAAGTTTTATATACAAATGCTATACTTCATTACAGTTAGAAATTAAATTTTTCAAAGTAGTTGCACCAACTATCAAAAAGACATTTAAGTTGATAAATTTGCAAAAATTTAATATTAGGTCAGCAGGGGTCTACCCGAAACCGAAAAAGAAGGCAAGGGGTCTATGAGACAAAAAAGTTTGGAAACCTGTGCATTAGAGTATAGTACTGTATAGTCACATACAATGGGTGATGTATCAGTGTTAAAATGATTTATCAGAGTGTTTGATTTATATCTACATTTACATTGATAATATGCGATTATTAGAACAATTTCCCAAAGTCCATATGATTTGTTTGAATTAAATATTTTTAAAAATAACTATAATTTTACTGTATTTTTTGCAAAGTACGATACTAAAAATACAATTAAAAGTTTTATATTGATCTTATTATTGTGTATAGAATAGTTTTCCTTTCATTACAAGCAAATTATTGGAAAAATTAGTGTTGGTATTAATTTCCAAATGCTAAAACATTTTGTTAACGCATCATTACTGTGTTAAGAAATTGCATGTAGGACGTAAGAGATTACAAATTAAAGTAATTAAATTCAATATATGTTTCGTATGCGGAACACTAATTTTTGTAGCAGCTAAATCTTTTAATGTAAATTATATTTTTAAGTGTACTTATTTATCTTCTCTCAATCTGATTACTTTTATCATGCTAAAATAAGTTTCTCCAAAACCCTTATAAATTGTTACATTCATTGTTTCTTTGATTTTACTAAATGATTCTGTAGAACCAACATTAGAGGTAGCATATTGAGTCCAATTTACCTAATCTGATGTAATAGCCCAAACGTAAACTCACTTCCTACCCCCATTTAAGAAGTACTTCCTTCCAGAACTTAATTGTAACCGCACAAATTCATCCACCATAGCCAGACTACGCACAAGACACTTTAAAGAAAGGAAAATATTCCCGGATGGCTAAAGAAGCCACAATACTTGTCCTCTCTGTCCTGACATTCAGTTTTCTCCTAAACATATTTTAATTGTCCTTCTACATTGGCTAAACTCTACAAAATAGACCTAAACCCCACGAACCACCAACTGCTTTATTAGCCAAATGTCTTCAACATTGAAAGGGCCGTTATGGACGTCTTTGGTGCAATTTAATATGTCTACACTACTTGGATAAGACAACAACAACGACAACAGTTGAGTCTAACTAATGCAAGCGAATTGAATCTGTTTCCTGCTCTATGTAATTCTATACCAGACCCAAAAAGAAAACTTTTATATTATAGATTAAATTAATAACATACAAGATGCAACACAAATTTATTGACAATGGTCTTCGTAATTAAGAGCCACAATCAAATGAAAAGAAAAAAAAATCGCATTCCCCAAATCCATTCTATGCTACCATAAAGACTTTAAGCCACGAAAGGTATAAAGAGCTTCATCCCGGATTAGCGATAATCGCACAAAATAACCATGAGACTGCTTCCCATTAGCAATTAATTCATTGAATTTTAACCACACTACACAGTCTCTATACAAACTTAGATGTTTAAAATAGTTCAGAGGTCTCTAACATTTTTCCTCACTAAGAGCGTTTGCACATTGTTCAGTTTCACCAAACGCCATTATAGAAGAAGATGTAGACGATTGCTGATATTCTTTGCAAATTCAATTACTGTTTAAATGGTGAAGATGACGTCTGAATAAGTATCTCACTTATCTATCCAGTGCACCGTATTCCAAACTTTTCGGTTAACCAAAAGTAATATATCCTACTATTCCACTTGACAATCTTAATTGAAATAAAGACCTGAAGTCAGTGGCGTAACGTACACCCCCGCATCGCAGGAGGCACAGGGATCTAGGGGGCCCAAAGCATGACTTTGCAGGGGATAAGTTTAATATTCTCTATTACGCCACTGCCTGAAGCCTGCCTGATGACTGAACATATTTTACCTGGAAATATTTTACCTGGAGCTGTGACTAATAGGCTTTAGTGAATCAATGTTTGTGTTTACCGTTGAATCACTATGCTTTATCTGATGTATATTTGACGATTCATTAATATAGTATTGCTTATGGCCGCATTCTTTGACGCGAGATATTTGCGGATCCACGCAGTTCTTATGTGACTGCAGAAAACATATCTTAGTGAAAAAAGTTACATTCTACAAAAATAAATATAAATAGCTTTTTATTAAAACATTCTTAAATATTTTTATAAGAAATAACCTTAAATATAATGGCTTTATCTTCAGCTCATAACTATTTAAAACAAAACTGTTATTCAAAATTTAAATCAATCCATCCTTAATAAGAAAAAAAAATTAACTTGCAGTAAACTTATCTTTAAGATTAGAATACACTTTAAATAATCCTAAGAAGGAATGGAATTGAAAAACATTTTCAAATTCTATGGCAATTGACAAACAAGAAGCTTATGCGTTAAGTGGAGAAAAGTAGTAAATTAGAACGGACCTACACACGCATGCAAAATTAAACTAACTTCGAATTATCTGTATGTCGTAATTAGAAGCAATTATATATATATATATATATTATATTTCCCGAATAAGAAAACTGCCTATAACATTTTAATTTAACGTTTTCAAGCGGAATGTTATTAAACCAAAAATATATTTTCCGAACTATATTCTTTGTTGATTTTATCGTTGACAAAAGTATCAAAACAGAAGCATTTAAAAGCAAGGATACTCTTTATATTTAATTCGCAAACCAAATTGTATTAGAATGTATTAAAATTATATTGATATTTTAAGCACATACTGTAGTTTTATTTGTCTTGAAATTAAAGAAGTAATCAATGTGAATTTTCTTTTCAAGCCTTCAAGGACTTGGCGCAAGTGGTGAAGATCCTCAAATATACAGTTTAGGTGTTTGTCGAATGGAAGTTCTATTATTTGGTAGCTAATGACCGAAATAAGCCTCTAAGTTTTCGTTTGAAAAAACATTATATATGAGTAAATATCCTTTCAATTAATTTTACCATGAACCATTCCTTAAAAAAATTATGGACAAAGTTTAAGAGAGAAGTACAGAATTTCAGAAAAGAAACCATACACCTATTACAAAATTTTAATCTAAAGCACGCTTTGTGCAAAACTCTCGAAATTTTATAAGAAAAATTTTATTTTTCAATTTCACAAACTAGTACAGGAAAAAAGAAACGAACAAAGCTTAATATGTAAAATCCTGTAACCTGTGCATGTGAAGTCGATATCAACACAAGAATGCAGAACACAACACAAAAAAAAAGATACATTCAACTCCAATGCACCATTAGAGAAGAAAAAAATGTTCTTGAGTGCTTTTTAGAACAAGACATCCAGTAACGTGGGGAACAAAATGATTTCATGTCTCAATGTTCGAAAACAGACTGGAAGATGGATTTTTAATCCCTATATCAAATTGACTGAAGTAATGGTAACTTGCATCCAGAAAGAAAGCTATTTCTTCGGAATCCATAGAGAGTCGACTTTCCAATGTTACTTTTGTTTCATTCTTTGAAGAGAATTATTATGTCTATTATGTATTATTTCCTTTCGAATAGAAAATAAAATATATTACTTTTCTTTCGATTGTTGCAGGAAGATTTTCTTAGGGGAGTTATAAATATATATTATGGGAAGTAATTTAATGTATTGGTTTTGTTATTTTTAAGATAGAACTGAACTAGATGTAATTGCTTTATTAAAAATAAACAATTAAAAAATTTGATTTCTTCAGTAATATTATGTTAAAATTAAATCTATAATAAAATAAAAGCTAAAATTTTAGAACGTTTAGAACCATATAAGAAGGCTTACAAACTAAAAATAAATGTAATAAATGTTACGTTGTACCAGTTAAATTTGAAATACATTTTACAACACATATGTACAATTAATAACTAATGTATGATAAATTCATATACATTATATGTTCTTTTCTGTGATACAACTTAAAATTATCAAATTAAAAGCGAATAGATATTATATTAATAAACATCTAGTACTTAACGCTTCATACATTTAAAGTAACAATCTTTCACAAGTAGAAGAAAAACAAGAAACATGAAGCATATATTTATTTATTTTTGTAACTAATGTTAATTTCATGGCAAGAGCATAAAGAAATAATTTTTTTTAAAAAAATAATTAATAAAGATGATTTTAAGTGGCCCTTATTCCAAATTTCATTCGAAATTCAATATTTAGTCCCTGAAATATTAGTAAAAAACGTACATGGGGGGAGGGACTATATATTTAATTACTTTGCACAAACAAGTAACAAAAAAAAAACGTTTAAGCGTTCAATAAACATATTTTTTAAATTACATCCGATATTTTTACAGAACTATTGATATGTTAATAGTTTTATTAGTTTATTTAATGCTCATTAAAATTAAATATGAAAAGTATTAATTATTATTTTTGATATCCATTGATAATTCAAAAATAAAACTATTGCTTGTTAATTTCCCCATTTTTAAACTGCAAAAAAATAGATGTGCAGAATTTATAATTTTTTTATTATGTTGTCTCTTAACGCCTCCTGATGTGAGAGAGTATAAATCTAACCCCAGATATCTCTCTCTTCAACACTATTCGTAGTAATTTAACAAAAAATCTGTTTAAGAGGTTTCTGATGGGTTTTTATAGAGAAAGGTCTCGAACATCAAGTTCGTCTTAATTTGACTCAAAGAATAAAAAAAGTAATATTAAAATTATTTAGAATCTACCACATTCACGTGTCTTTTTTTTTTTTTTTTAAATTCACAGTATTACTTATATATCCTTTGACACTTTAAATATTTGGGTAGATCATGGATGTCACACTGTCTTCAGGTATGAATTTAAAAACGCTGAATTTCTAAATAAATGGTTAACTTAACGAAATTTTCAATTATACGTCTGATCAATGCTACAAGTCTAAGGAAAATAAATTTATTTTATTTTTATTAAAAATAAATTCCGTGTCTTATTATAAATAGTGAAAGAATTTTACGTTAAGAAAATTACGTTATTTTACTAAAATGACGCAAATTAAAGAAAATGAACCATTTAGTTTTACAACTGCTACAATTTTGTTTCAAATACGGAAGAAATAAATACCAGATTTGATATTATTTTTTTTCATATTTCGAAATAATTTGTTTCATAGACAACATATACAAAAATGAATTCTAATATCGAAAAAGGTCTACCTATTATTTGTGTTACAAAACTCCAGAAGCAGAATTTTTAAAATGTGCTACAGAGTTCGATACAAAATTAAAAACGAGCAGTTCAGTAGAAGAAATATTTTGACAATGAATTCCAAGGAAAACACATTACAACAAACTGCCCTTCTGTTTCTAAAGTCAAATTTCTAGAAAACATTAATATGAAAATATCTCCAAAAAAGTATTGTTTCTTCTTCTTAGTATCTTTCTATAGAGTAATACGATTTCTTTAGAAATGGGTGATAGCAACACAAGTTGATTGTTTATTAGAGATGCTTTTTAAGGTATCCGACTACCCTAAAATTGGGAATTTTGCCAAAAATTGACATTTTTTTATAATTTTATTTTATAAAACATTTTATTAGTTTTATAAAAATACCAAGTTTATTATTTTCCAGTCTTTAAAACAAAAACTAAAATCTTTTAGTAAAAGCAGATGACATTACTTTGAGCAAGATATATGTCTTACTTTAAAATGTGTCTTTCTCGAAATGTGTTTTTTTAAATGCTCAAATGGGGACAGCGATTGCTCAAAAAGTTTTGAAAACAATTAACTGAAATTCTTTGTGCAGGTTCTGTATAACAGTAGAAGTGTTTTAACCTTCAGATTTATCGATCACTGTTTTATTACGAAATTTACAGTCCCTTATGTTAATATAACGACTGTTATTTTATATAAGCAATTTCATATAATAACTAAGATAAAGTACTCTAATTTTTGTACAAACTAAAATATATTTTATTCTGAAGGTTATTTCAAAAATGAATAACATAGCAACACATCAGAATTGAAAATTTGTTTATAAACTTTTGTTACAGAATGAGCCCCATTCATGTTATTTTTTGTAAATTTTTACCCATTTTTTCTCCTTTTAGAAATAATAATTTATTTTTCTTTTCCTAACTTTAGCATATTTTTCTTAAAATGTACTAAGCAAATCTAAAACCCACAAAAAATATCAATATTTTTCATTTTTTTTTAACTTGTCACAAGTAATTGAATACCTTAAGCAACACGAGGAGTGTTAGCAGTGGGCCTCAAAATAAAATAATTATTGAATTGTTTCATAAAATAAAAATTAATTACTATTGAGTAGACATTCGAATCTGCTTCAGTTAAATCATGAAGGAGAGATATCTGAGATCCAATTTATCTTGTCAATGCAGCTGCTAAAAGAAAACTAAAGCGTCTTTCACTATTTTTCTCTTCCTGAAGATAAGTGGTAATATCTTGGTATTAATGAGCAAAGTTGCTGCATTCAAAATATCTTTATCGCAGAAATTCACACCCTTACATAAAAATACCTCAATGAATTTACTAAAAAGTAATCGAATGCATTATTCAAAGAAAGATATATAACTGATAAGTTTAACTACATTCAGAATGCTCAAGTGGTTTTTTTTTACCGCAAATTCATAAAGGTCATCCTCTAAAACCTTAGGTAAAAATGTGAAAACTTATAATTACGGAGAGCGTAATAATCATCTGTTTGTTAAAGAGAAGATTTAAAGAAAATGAACTATGTGCCGTGTTAAATATTCACACGTAGAATACACCCTGCTCTGATTGTCTTGTTGCAATCTGTACAAGTATTTAAAAAAAATCTGAATGAACATGACAATTGTTTACTATCACTGCACTGTGAAATAATACGTCTTTTTGCAATGGGTATTATAATTTCAAACCACGTTCAAGCGACAAAGGTGACACTTGAGCTGGCAAATATCACTTTCCGAATTTCTACACCTTCTTCTTTTCAATTATCAAACTCAGTTTGCGCTCACCATCGTGCCTAAAGGTGTAAGAGGATTGGAAGGAACACTAGCCATAGTTTAACAAAACACTCTAATTTATTCACATTATTAATCACCCCACAAATTCAATCGATTCAATCTAAGAGACTCCCCGAATTAATCACTATACCGACAATAAACGAGGTAAGCTAGATATGAGAAAACTGTAATACTAACCACACTTACTCTAAGGCGATCACTTTAAGTTCTTATCTATTTAATCTGGATTTAATCTCAGTGACAATTCGTCACCCTAAATAATTCAATCATCAAATATTAAATATCCGCGATTCACGTTCAATTCGATTAATCTCTGCTCCGATAGCAGTCTAGCCTATCTCTCTCTCCTCTCTCTCTCTCTAACCTGAAAACCTAGACTATATATAGTAGTCATAATTAGCATAATCAAGTTCTCTTCTTCGAAGCGGTGTTTTATAACAAAATAATTTTTAAAGACCAGAAATTCCCCAAACGCACAATTAGTTGAAGGAACTCAGATAGAACCGTCACAAGTTCAGTTATTCTTTTGGTAACCTAATCATAAGACCATTAAATATTAATTTTAAATTTATCTTTGAATATTCTAGATCATAGATCTATAACTAGATCATGCCATAGACAGCCTACACCTGTAGGCTGTCTATGGCACGCGTGCCACATTTGTCACTCGGTAAAATTTTCAGTGGCAATTTACGTTCTTCTTCAAATTTTTCACTTTTTAAGTGAATTAAAGTTGATGATTTTTGTATTGGTACTTGTTATATTCAGGTCAAGTGGCCGAGTGGTAGCGTATCACGTTTCCTCACCACATGTCCGTGTTCTGTCCTCAGGCTGGGCAAGGTCGACTCAGCCATTCATCCAAAATGGCTCGATAAATTAGTAACCACCTGATAAATTACTGACCACCTGATCGGGACATCTTGTAACACACGAGACCTACTCTCGGACCCGGCTAGAGGTATGGGAGGAAGTGAAAGACAACTCGCCATAATACGTTTTAACTATTTATTTAGCACACTAATTATCAACAGACACAATTCAAATAATCAATTAAGATGAGATGTTCCAAATAAGAGCAGAGGGGATTTGATTATGAGAGACACGAATTCTGAGAAGACTTCTTTAAAATTGATCCTCCTTTTATGGATCAATCCGCTACTCTAATATTTGACTTACAATTTAGCTATGTGACCAATCGTCACTTAAATATCGTCAACTATTTAATGCCCGAAACGAGCTATTGTTGCTTACAAATACGTGATCTATTGATATCTATTTTAGCGACAGCTTCTCAATATTTCAATCTCTAGGAAACTCTGTCTATTCATCTATTCTCTTCTATGTAACTCTCACTAGCTAGAAAACCTATACTATATATAACTGACCTAATTTGCATATCACGGTTTCTTCTTCCAAAAGGGTTGGTTGTGAGTGATATACCAAAGATTTACCAAGAGTATTAGTGGAAGGACGCGTATAGATACGTCACAATCTGCTCAGAAATCCTAGCCCCCAATGGTCATGCATACTGAGATGGGCACAGTAGGCCTTGGCCCTCATGGGCTGTTGCGTCACTGAGTTTAGTTTACTTGTTAGATTAACATTCTAAGAATTATGGAACGTAACATTTAAGAAATTAAGAAAAAAAATCTGACTGATAACTGTAACGAAAAATCGACATCTATCATTGGATGCCACTGCTTGAGAGATTTAATTGTTTGAAGAAAAACTGCATTCACTCAGTTTTCCGCTTTCGATTCTACATATCTGTATGTTAACAAATCTTTTTTCGAATAAAAAATATTTGACGTCCGCCAAGAAGTTGTTTGACAAAGGAATGTGTATAATCGTGGCATATGGAGAGTCACAAGTTATACCCCTGATTATTGCGATATGTGGAGTGGTGTCGGGTTCGTATTGAAACATTTATTTGTTTCGTTTATCCATATTGAATGGGAAGTATTTTACGTTGTGCTCATTTCTTATTTTAATAAATAAACCTAAAATTTATATAATATACGTAACTAATACAAAATAATGCACAAATTTATTTCTTTATTTATATTGAAGGAATAGCTTTATATTTCATATTGTTTGTTATTATGTTAATAAATATTTTTCAATTATGCAAAATTAACATATACGATCGACTCTCAATAATTCGAAGTTGGAGGAACCAATGAAAAACTTTTAATTATCAAGAGTTCGAATTATCAAGTGGATGGAAAAAAATTCCCAAAATACACGAACAAAAATTATTTCTAACACATTTAAATTTGAAACCGTGTAATAAAACAACAATTGTGCGTACATATGCATAAAATTATTGCAAAGTATTTTTAAAAAGTACATATTTACAGTATAAATGTTTCTCAGAAGCTAAAGGTCCTGTATAAAAAGAATATATTCAATGCATTCATACACATATCTTTTTCACAAGTGCTGACCATTCTTTCTGAACACATGTGTTGTAAGGCCACTTGTTAAACGAAAGATATGGGCAGCTAACAACAGATGAGTTAAATCTATTGTGCACTTAAAAGAATAAAAACAGTAAAAGTGCCTTTTTGCCTGAGGAACCAGAAACACTAAGGAGGTATAGCAGACAGATGGTCTTCAAAGGGGCTACGTTACAGGGAGACAAACAGAGACAACGCAACACAAACCATGTAAGTTCCAACCTGTTTGCTATAGGACTGCATATGATAGATAGTAAATGTTCAAATTGTCGAGAGTTTTATAAGATAACTTCGAGTTATTAGGTGTTTTAGTCTGGCCAGCCACAGATTTTACTTCGAAATATTAAGTGTACCAAAACGTATTGTTTTAGTTCGAAATATCAAGAGATTTTCTAGGGACTGAGCATATACTTCGAATTATCGAGAGGTTCGTATTATCGAAGGTCTGAATTATCAAGAGTTGACTGTAATAAAACTCCAACAAGAATCGAATTGTTTCAAATATTTCCAATAGAATGGAAACTATTGGAAATTGGAACCTGAATCATATTGCTAGATTAGTTTCGCAAGCCACAGGTACAAAGGTTGCCGACCCTGTTCTAGATAAATTTTGGAACAAAAAAAGGAAATGAATTTGCGTATTTTACATAAATATAATACATTGCTAATTTTATAAGTATAAACGTAAACACTTGAACAAACATATTAAGGAAAAAAATACGACATTAAACGTCATAAGCAATATTCATCAACATAGAATATAATCCTAAATATATCAGAGTGAAAAAATAAACACACACAATTTAATTAACTCTGAAAGGGTTGGGGTAAAAAAACCACGACGTTTGAAAATACTTCAAATTTATTCCGCGTTAATTGTTTACATTCTCTTTCAAACTTATACTTTTTAATCTTCTTTTCCAACGCCTTAAACCTTTCGATATTTATTTATTTTGCACTTAAATCTTCAAATTCTAAAAGAGTATTTTCCCACTAACAGAAATTCTTTTTAATTTATTTCTTTCATGTGCTGCTTTATTTCGAAATCTTTTTTCCCTCACAAAGATAAAATCTTTTATACATGAAAAGTGAAGAGTTCTCTTATTATTTGAAAATGAATGATATCACTTCGATATGATTAAAAAATTTTATAAGAGTTATGAGAGAGAGCTATCGTTTCTTATTTTTTGAAAAAAAACTAATGATGTTTTCTATATTTTGAAATTCTCCTCACCATATTCTTTTATTTTATGAAAATCATTTCTCTCCGAACACATTATTAATTACGGTGTTGAAACCTGTAAAAAAAGAAAGCTGTATAACATTCTATATTCTTTTTTCTTTCTCCTAAATTTTTTTCGTTTGTTTTTTAAGTTTATTTAGCAAACAAGGTTGACTCAAATTTAAGAATGATCTCTAGAAATATTGACGCGATTTCACACATTTTTTATTCAAAAAATTGCACACACAATAGAGGATTTTTATTACTTTATTTTACTGCATTTATTCTGTCAAGTAAAATTTTAATTGCTTTCAACTCCATCTTCGCCAAGATTAGGAATACCTTTTATAACTACTACGTTGGACAAAATAAAATTGATTAATTTGTATTAATATAGATACAAACTTGTAAGATTAAAGTACTTTTTAATGAAATAAAGTTGCATTCAAATAATCGAGTTAGATGTATTTAAAAAGTTGTAATTTTGATTCAAATTTTCAATAATATATACTATACAAATTGTCTTTTAAAAAAAAAATATTATTTTTCAGTAGATGTTTTGACAATCATATAACATGAAAATATGAGTTCAACAATTTCAGAATATTCATAATTGGGTATTAGTAAAAATGTTTTAAAAGTAAATGTTTAAAAAGAAAAAAATGTTCGCTTTTTAAAAAAAATTATCAACATTAAAAGAAATTGAACAATGATTATCAGGCAAGACTGTCTCATCAAATTTAAAAGATTAATTTTTTTCTGAATTTTTTTTTTTATTAATTTGTGGATTTTTTTTAATAATTGAGTTTAAGACTGCAGATTTCGCACGAACCTCTCAATTATCTCTCAAGCAAGATCGTGAAGAAAAAATTTTTACATACAAGGGGAGGGCACGAGTAAGGTAATTCATTTCGGGACGAGACTTTGTGCAATAGTATTACCCCTTTAGGGTGTTCAACGCTCAATGTAATACCGCCGAATGGGCACTCAATTCGGAGAAAATAGCCTTCGAAATTCATGTTTAGCTTTTATACAATTAAGTTTGAATTTCTTCTAACGGTGCAGCAGCGTGGTCTTTAAAGTAGCGGTTTACCATACGACAGACCTCGGTTCGAGTCACGCGATCCATTTTTTTGTTAAAATTCATTTAATTATTTTTACATTTAAGTAAATTCATTTAAAAATACATTAAATATTTTAAAAATTAAAATAATTAAATTAATATTGTAAATATAAGATATTATATAATTCGGATAAATCAAAAATTTAAGTTGTGAACTTACATGTATAAATTGATTGGTTTTATTTTTCTACAATGTAATTTATGTCCAAACCCATTTGATAATGAAGTGCTTGTGTATGCTTATTTTATTTCTGTAATTATTTTTTTCGCATTTCATAGAAAAATGTGCATACTACTAAATCTGCGGATTGGTTCGACATACGAGTATCTAGTGTCAGAAGAGCTCTAGAAGGACTTAGCTCGTGTAAGTTTTCATTTAATCAGACCCCAAATACGCAGATGTTCTTTGTTATTGTTTGTTTTATTATTATTTTGTCTGGTGATTTGCGACAAAATTTACCAAAGCTATTCATCCCCCGCGAAATGAAGATATTTTCAATTAGTAGTATTGATTTAGTTAATAATAATAGAACCTAAAGCAAATCTCTGTGCAATTCCGACGTGTTTAAGTACATAGAATCTGAAAGTGTCACTTTTCATTAATATTGCACGTAGTAAAATATCCCAAATTGCATACATATTTGACTTAATTTATCTCGTTCATTTAAAATACCCACAAATTAGGATGATAAAATAAAATATTTTTAATTTACATCGATACATCAAATGCTTTATCAGACGGAACAGACATTCTATATCAATATACGGGGTGTCTACAAATTGTTTCGGCACAAAAGAAAAATTTATTTAAGTAATTTACAAGGAAAGAATTAAAGTACATATTGCTGTAGATAGAGATGTAGTTCAAGTTTACTATTATCACAAATGTTTGATGTGGCTTTTTTGCATTGCTATACAAATGTCCCATTTTTAAATCAGTTATTGTCTCATATTTGTCAGCATATTTCCGTCGATTAAATCAGTTTGCTTCGTAGATTCTTGATTTTTGTTCAGAAATAGGTGTAAAAGATGACGGAGTGTACACTTGATACTTTACAAGACCTCATACACTGAAATCCAGTGGTGATCGTGATGGCCTCCTCAACGAATCTAACCTAGTCCTTCAACATTGAAGTAAGATTCAGATAGGGTGATAGTATCAAGTCGTTGTGTGACAGTGATAAGGTGCAACATACTGTTGAAAAATTTAAACTTTTAGTATTTTTTCTTTGATGATTGGGATAACGAAATTCTGCATCATGTCCAAGTAAATAATTAATGTAGCAGTTTTTTCAGCAAAGATAAATAGGCCGAAAACATTCAAGGAACTGAATGCACAAAACACGTTTAACTTGGGACTATGCCTTTCATGTTCTAGGATGTTCTTCAATGTTCTACGATTTTCCGACCCCCAAATTCTTACACAATGACACTTAACTCCCTTCATAAATAAACTTAGTATATATTCCTACTAGTCTGACTTTAAACGGGCTGGTGTCCTTTATAATTTAGAAAGCTCTTAACTTACGAAATTGTCCTACTAATTTGTAGACACCTGTATTTCTGTGTTAAAATTTTCAAAAGGAATATATATCCTCGAAATAGTGGCTTAACTAGGAATACTAAGGCCCTCCTGCAAAATCAGGTTTTGAGCCCCAAGCCCAAATATGTACATGGTATCAGTCAGGCATTGGGGCCCTTAGAACACCTGGGCCCCCCGCAATGCGGGGGCTGTGAGGGTGCACGTTACGGTACTGCCTCGAAAACCAGTCCATGAAAACGACATTTTCCTCCTTTTTTTACAACAGTAACTTGGGTACGATGTATCATATTTAAAAATCGAAACTACGAAAACATGGAATTTATTTAAGGAAGGATTTCCTATAGAACCTAGTCTAATACAATGTATTAAACGTGATACGAAAGTACTAAGTAAATATTGATATAACGTAACAAGAAGCTGCTTTGTTACTTAGATAATCAGAACCTCGTAAACTTATTAATCCGATAAACGTACATATCTCCAAGAAAAAGAATAATCTAAGTAAGCGAGCTATTACTATATATGGCGATGATAAAGTATGATACTATATAAGTTAAGATTATCATACTTTATCATAAACTTTAGATAACATGGGAAAAGTTTTATCTCAGCTTTTACAAAGTATGTACACAATTCATACAAAATATATTATTATTATCTATATTAAAATTGTTGTTGAGCTTGAACTTTACTTTCGTCTCAGCTTATGAAGTATTGAGACCAGAAGGAGGATCAAGTCCAAACTTTCCCATAACATTTTTCATGGTTGTTTCAAATGTAGGAATGTTTCACGTAATTTGAAAGCGTGGAAAGGTACAATCATGTCCATATAATTAAGGCTAATGAAGTTCAGGCAAAGAAAGAGACAGAAACAAAACAAATTTGACTTATTTGTTAAGTCTATTTATTAAACAAAATGTAAAGAGCAAAAAAGATGCTATATGTTTGACATAATTAATAAAAATTGCGATTTTTACTCCCTTGAGCAAATTTTAAAAAAGAACCTATTTACAAAAAACAGTATAACATGGTTAGTATGATGGTTAATACAGAGTATGTCTCCCGGACGATGCAATACAGGCCTTACAACGCCTACGCGTGCTGAGTATAAAATTATCAATCTGATCTTGGGGAATATTATACCACTCATCAAGCAATGCCCTCCGAAGTTCCAGTAGACAGGTGGTAGGGGGTTGACGGGCTGCAATTCGTCGGCCACACATGCTCTATTGGATTCAAGTCCGGTGAGTATGCTGTCCAATCCATACGGGTGATATCCTCTGATTGAAGGTATTCGTCTACAATGTTTGCACGGTGAGGACGGGCGTTGCCATCCATAAACAGAAATTCAGCATCCATGGCACCCCGAAACAAACGTACATGTTGTTCCAAAATGACATCCCGATAGATGTGGCCTGTCATCGTTACACTCTGAACATGCAGATCAGTTCTGGAACCAAGAATAATTCCTCCCCAAACGAGCCATCCTGCACCACCGTAACGGTGTCGTTAAATGGTGTTCTCTTGGTGGTAACGGGTACATGGCGCTCTTCATATGAAAGTCCGGCGAAAATCAGCCTGCAAACTAAACCTGGACTCGTCGGAAAACATCACACAAGACCACTGTTGCGGTGTCCACAATGCATGCTCTCTACTCCAGGTTAATCGCAGGCGACAGTGAGTTGCGGTAAGGGGAACACATCTGACAGGCCTACGAGCATATAGACCAATCTAAGCGTCTGTACACGGTCTGCCTTGAAACTGTCGTGAGTGAGTGATTTTGGGGTTTATTGGCGCAAGAGCCGATTTCGGCTATACTGCGCCAAACATTTGTTTTAATATCTGTGGTCTAGACGGGAAGAGAAAGAAAGAATGAATTGAATGACAAGAAAGTGGGTCGAAAATAGAGAAAGATCACTAGGGTACCCCAGGTTCGTGAAGCCCGTGTATACCAAAGACAGTAAACCCCATGGGAAAAGGAAAAGATCACTAGGGCACCTCGGGATTGTGACACCCGTACTCATTTAAAAAATGTGAGCCCCCTGAGGGGCTTGAAACTGTCGTACCGGTAGCTGAAGAGAGCTGACGAGATAGGTCTGATTCTGTGCTCCGTCTGTTTTTTTTTGGCAGTAACTGCCAAATACCGGTCCTCATTCGGCGTTGTAACTCGGGGGCGACCTGTGCTGTAACATCTACTCACATTACCATCATCTTGGAATCGTTGCCAAAGCATGACACTCTGGGCACTTCCAAGTTCCTCGGATACTTCCCGCTGGGTACGTCCACATTCCAGTCGTCCGATAACTCTACCACGTAAAAAATCATCCAAATGCTTCCTTTGTGCCGTAACTATGCGGTCATTGCACTGAAAGGCTTTTAAAGCGCTTGTGAACAATTTTACTTCTTTGTCACCATTCCTTATATACTCCTGTCTTACACTCTCGTCATTGTGACGTACTATCCGCGCCATCTGGTGGTTTCTTTTAATTTGCATATTCTTCTTCAAGATGTTTGTGATAATTCTACAGGTGAAATTTTTAATTTAGAGTTCAATTTCTGTGTGATTCTAAATTATCCTTAATTTATGGACATGAATGTATTAACTAAATATTTAACTATGTGTTCAATGTTTATCTCAGTTTATACACTTCTAAACGTATTGCTTTGTAAAAATAAAAAATAAATATTTAACAGTTAGAGCTTAAATTATTTTTTCCCTGGGAAGGGTTTTTATTTCCATTTTCAGAAAAACTAGACAATTGTTTATATTATGGTAAGAAATAGCTGACGCATCCAACCTACGCTTGCTCATAAAAATAACACACAAAAAATTTTGTTTGTTTTATTTCTAACCCACAAATGTGTATTCGATTTTAAGGTTGCACTTTAATCTTTTCGTCAATAAATCTGGAATTAGTTGCCAAATCTTGAAATGGTGTATCGAATTAGTCATCAAATCTGAAAATGGTATATGCAATAAGTTTCCAAATGCGGAAGTGGTATATGGAATTAGTCGCCAAATCAGGATATCGTTATTCCTGATGTCCTTATCAGGAGAATGGAACAAAATTATAAATTTATTGTATTGTTGACTTTTTTTGTGGGTAAAAATCGAGTTCCAAGATTCCGTTACATGCAAGTGAGACTTATAAAAGCGTGTAAAAAAGTAAGCTAATTTCAATTATTTAATCAAAAACAAAAACATGAATTAAAAAAATTAAAACAGAACAAAAATTTTTTAAATAATCAATTATTATAACTAAGAAATGGTTCAGTTGTTATTGTCCATCATCACTTTCATTAGAAATGTCAGCTAATATATTTTTTTCTCAAAGATGGTTGAAACTCCTATTCAATAGTTATTTCTCCGTCATTTAAAAAGTTATGTGGCGTAGATGCAATTACCTCTCTGTTTCGATCTTTCAGTTCTTTCAAAATTTTTCAATAAGAAGCCAAAGAACTTTACAATTCTCTTTTAATTTTTCCGCTGCGTACTGTTGAAGCAATAAAGATGAAAATGCTCCTTAATGAACGCATTTGAAAAAAACAAGTAACAAAAAGAAATGTTGAAAGTCAATTCCTGCCTATGTCAATAAAGAAAAATTTTATTTTAGTTACTTTTTATTAAAAAATTACAATTAATGTAAATATGTATATACATATGGCAAAATCAGAATATTGTATTAAATGGCAAAATACCTTTGAAATTAACATTAAAAACTTTTTAACTACATTAAATTTGTATTTACATTTTTAATAAAAGTTGAAAAAATAGGTCAGAATTTATCTTAAAACCAGTGCAGGAGGAATGCCGACGTAAACTAGCATATGATTATTCAGGTTAAGTTAAACGCTCATCACAAATTTAACAAAAACTGCTTTATCTAATGATGTTGCCATCTAGAGGAATATAATATCGACTGAAATATATATCTCTTAAACTATAATTAATTAAATATAATTAATGAATAAGTATTTGAAAGAACTGTATTAACATCAAGTGTCATCCACTTCAAGTTAAAAAATGTATTTGAACTTTGGGGATGAATAAAATTATTTCATAAGCGATTGAAATTTGAACAATATATATAAATAAATATATATAAGGAGAGTGTGAACTAATAGCAGGATCTGAAAAAAAAATCTAGTTGGAAACTCCCTTTATAGAACGAAATGATATTATTTTTTTTTTAAATTGTAAAATATCAAAACCGTAAAGAACTAAATTCAAGTTTTGTGTTGTGTACTATGGAATCCCTGTTATATAAATCGTATTCTTTTTTTACCGAAACCACGTTTTACAAGTACCGTGTTATACGAGAGACGCCTATACAGTGTAGCAATTTACAGCGAGATGATGTGCTGTTAGATAGAGAACAATTCTCGGATTGAACGATATCGCTGATTGGTTGCTTATTGTGATGGTGAATTATAGTGAGGAAACAGGACTAAATTCTGGAAGGAGTCGGATCCAATTGGTGTATTCATTCTACAAATCTTCATCGTCCATTGTTGGAGAACAGTACTCTGAACCTACATTGCTATCTAAGGATAAACACATAAGTTAAATTTGATTGTTCATTATTACGGGATAAAGCTGATTTTCCCTTTATACTTTGAACTAGTTCAACAATAAATAATTGTTTATTTGTGAGGGATTATTTTTTGTGTATGTTGGTAAGGGCTTCTATATCAATGCATCTCGGGTTTGAATCAAAACCTTACGAATCCTCACAGTTTGCCAATCTTTATAAGGGTAGCGTTACAACTGGATATAAATTTTTTCCCAATGATTTCGGTTCTGTTACATTTGTGTGTGTGTATTATGTTTTATTCTTAATTTCTTTTAAAATTCTCATAAAATTTATTTTACAGATAAACTATTAAATAAGTTTTTGCTGAGTAATTGTTTTGAAAAATGGCTCTTTTAAAATCATTATGCTTCATTAATTAAATCTGGTATTAAATTGTTTTTAATATAAATATGTTTTAATTTCAAGTGAAATGCTTATGATACGTTACCTTTCTCTACATAAAAATTTTTTTTCGTGATAGTTTAAAAAATTTATTTATCTATTCCCCCACCAATAATAAAAAGGACTTAATTATGGTTATAAATGAAGTACAAATTAAAATGCGGTGATAAATACATTTTTTTTCCTGCTTAGAATATATTGAAAAAATAGAACTATATAATTCATGTAAATTAGTCTTAAAATTTCAGCTTTGAGTATGAACACAGTTGTATAATTTGTTCTGATTAAAAATTCTCGAAATATTTTTCTGCACTATTATTTTATCTACGAATAATTTAAGCTCTTTAAGTTAGTATCGTAAAAATATAAAAATTGCTCAAGTAAAAACATTTATGTTAGTTTATCCCAATTCACGTAATTTATTTCGTATAAAATGATTTAAGTATAACTAAAAATACTATAAAGAACTGCTTTCAATTCTACTCGCAAATCATTAGATCTGTAAAACTAAAATTATAAAATTATCCTCCGCAAAAATTTTAATTTAATGAAAACAACATTATTAAATTGTTCTTGTACGGATATGGCATGATTTCATTTTCAAGAATGGGACAGATATGGCAAAATAAAATGTTAATAATTTTATAATTTAAATAATTTTAAATGAAATGTCAATATTTTTTTTATTTTCTAGAAGAAGGCATTTAACATGTCAAATACTTTGACATTTCAGCAGTTAAATCAGAAGATAGATGTTTAATGTTTAGAATCGTTTTTCAGCGTTGCAGCGATATTATATATACAAAACGAGACAGTTGTTTTATTTATATATGATGGATTGGAACCAGCAGTTCAAATTTTATCATCGTAGATTGGCCCACAAGCAAGATATATAATATAAAATATAATATTAGTATCCTTAAAGTAATACCTAAATCAATTAACGGATACGATAAATTCTTAAAGAGTAAATGCAGACCGGTTCTTGGCAATTATTAATTTCTCATTTGTAACCATTTTTTCTGAATCATCTGCGAATGGATGGGTGACAGAAGTCTTCCTGTTCATAAAATTGATATTCAAATAATATATCACCTTTCAGTTGCACCATAGTTAAATTAATCATCATAGAAACCCAAAGCATCATAACGCACAAAGGATGGCGTTCTTAAACAATGTGAACTGTCATGAACTTAATAACGGTATATCCGAAGACTTGGTTGTACTTAAAAAAAATGTTAATTTTTGTGTTCATGGAAAACTAAACATCCGCCAAACATAAACCTTAATATGTCTTTCCCTGCAAAATAAATATATACACTTATTTGCAACAAAATGAAGAACCATGAAGGAAGTGGTTGTTTGTAATGAAATTGAGCACGTGAAAAGCTCATACACGCGTCATAAAATGATAAGAATGCCAAGGATATAGGGCCCATCCAAGGCTCTTGATTACAGCTTGAATTTTCAAATCAGTAGTTGGCGCAATCGCACTTGGCTGCAAAACATGTTTGTATACACCACGGTAAAGAGTGACAGAGGTTCCAAATGTTATCCTGTGATACATTCTGCCAGACATTCACTTGTTGAGTCCCCAGATCTGCGACATTTTGGGGTGCCTGAATCTGGTACCCTACCATGTTGCAGACATGTTTGATTGGTGAATCGTATGGTGACTTTTCTGGCCTAGAAAGAGTATAAAAGGCACGAAGGTTATCCACAAATATGCGAGAGAAATGGTACCTCACGTTATCTTGTTGGAAACTAGCTCCCGAATGACGTGCCATAAGTGTAATACAACCGGACGCAGGATGTTATCAACATATCGTTAAGCTGTTAAAGTTGTTGTATGGAGGATAACTAAAGATAAATTTCTGTCGTATGAGATAGCACCCCTACCTTCACATCAGGGGTTATGGTTATATACCTTTGTAAAAGTAAAGCTGCTTGAGACTTTTGGCTCCGACATCTCCAGTAACGAAGATGATGGTCATCTGCTTCAAGAGTAAAGCGGGATTCATCACTGAACACTATGCGATGCCTGTGAGATGGCAACCAAGATGATTGACTGCGACAACACTGCAGACGATTCTGTCGACGTTGTGGGGTCAAAGGCAGGCATCTTAAAGGCCGCTTTGAGCGTAAGACTGCCTCAGCCTAGCGCTGTGAAATGGTAGAAGGTACCAAGGAGGGTATGGCGGGCCTGTCGAACAATCATCCGATTTGTGCATCTTGGCCTTCCAAAACCGTCATTTCGTCGATAAGTTCCTCGCTGAAACCGTTGTTGCCAGCACCTTTGCACAACTGTGTCTGTACGTTGCAGGTGACGACCAATTTCTCGGTATGACCACACAGATCCCCGCATTCCGACAATACGACCACGTTCAAAGTCATTCAGTTGTCTACCAGTTCTTCAAAAACGTAGTGATAGCATAATTAATTTTTTCTCCAAGGGAATTACAACGGCGAAAACGAAAAAAGATAAATTGTTCGCCTCTATTACCTGTTTTATACTTTGCGAGCTGCTCAGCAGAAATGTGTGCCACGACAACAGTTCATTGCCATTGGCCTTGAAAATTCTAGCATTTGCATGTTCAACCAAGATGTCTTTGCATGCGAAATTTCATGACAATCGGACAATTTCTTCTTGGTGCTTCGATTTTTTTGCAAAAAAGTGTGTATATATATATATATATATATATATATATACAAGACCGATATTAATTTTCAGAAATCTAAGAACTCAAGTTAATTTCACAATAACCTGACGAATCTCTGTTGGACCTTCATTTATAATTTTTACGGTTAAGAGAAAGTCAAGATTTTTTTCTTAAAGTATATTGATGCAATTGCTTAAGTTTGAGTAAAAACAGAAATAGAGATACTACAGATTTTTATATTACAGAAATATTTACAACTAATTTACACTTAATTTTATGTTGTAATGCAGGTATAAATGAAAATCACGCCTTTAAAGGTGCTGAGGATTCGAGCGGACAAAAACTTTGCGTTCTTGACGTTCAATTATTGAATGCCCAGGGAATTGAATGTTCAAGGGTGTAACGTTACATTTGGTGAGGAGTGTAGGAAACAAATACATATATTTAAAAAAGTTTATGATCTGTAAATTTAAATGTAATCGATAGTTTGATAAACAAACTTTATAAAACTTATTTAGGTAAATTTCTAAAGGATATATATGTTTGTGTGGGAATAGTTCTTCAGACTATAGAGCATTTTCGATATAAAAAGATAGTTATACTTCCTTAACTTTTGTCGAGAAAATTCGATTGGTTATTTTGATAGAACTCTGAACTTTTAAAATGGTGTAAAACGCCAAATGTTCATAAAACGTTAGGAATCCAAGTTAAAATTATTATTAAAACATTCTTTATTTTCCTGTGCATTGTTCCTTTATAAAATGAATTTTAATTAAATATACATAAACAATTACCAACATTAATAATATTAGTTTTGGAATACACTAAAATAATTAAAAAAACATAAAATAAAAATGAATAATGTAATAAAAATATAATAATATAATAAATACAAATTAATTGGAATCAAAATATACAAATATAAAAATTATTTTATATGCATTTTTTTACAAAATGTGTTTATTTTATATGCAGAGGATAGTATTTAAAAAACACGTTGAGCATGAGGTCTGAGTGCATAATTATGAATGCAATAAATTTATGAATAACTCTCACACAGATGTATATATATATACACGTTTAGTAAATTAAATTATAATTATTACTGTTAAACTATTTTCAGTCTGGCAGTTTTTAATAATAAAACGTAAATAATTTTATTCTCAAAGCATTAATGCACAAAAAGAACGGAAAAGATCTATAAAGATAGGAAAAGCAATTTCAGAGAAGATTATATTTTTTTAAAGTATACACAGCATAATAACACTAAATTATTTTTAACGGTATAGCATTTTTTTAAATTCCGGCGTTCATTTTCTTTTCCTATCCATTGTTTCTTAACAACAAGAAGTAGCAAATAAATTTACTAATCGCATTTCAATTCAGAATATCCATTGTAAGTCATTTCCGAAACTAGTTCCAGCGGATATCATAGTACTTATTTTAGATAAAAAACAGAAAACATTTTGAAAAATTGTATTATTTAAAATATTGCGTAGCAACTCAATAAAAGTTTTTGAAGATAAGAAAACAATCCTAACGCAAAGATACTTGTATATCAAAATATACAAATAAAACAATGCATGGAGATACTTTTCTTAAAAATAACATAATTATGTACATACACGATAATATTTAAAGTTCAATAAAATACATCTATAAATTGTATCTAATAAAAAAAACCGAGAAATCCTCCAAAGGAACAGTTTAAAAAGGTTTTCAAAACGAATAATTTATTACTTCTTCTGAAATTAAACTAAATTAAATTTTATTTGAAACTCTAATAAGGAATAGATTTGTTATAACCACATGCATTAAATTCTAAGAAATAATAAATTTTACACAACAATTACTGATAAATTCAAATTTTTACATTGTATCGCATGAACATGAATGTGATCATATTTATGCCTTAATTCTTGAAATATCTTAACGCAATATATAAAGTATTTGAACTACCAAAACGTCTTGGAAGGAATTGTGTACAAACAGAGTACATTCAACAAATGAATGATTCTTTGAAGTACCAAGCAAACAGGTTATTTACATAATTGACTTATGTGTCGAAGAGGCACTTCGGAAAATAAAAGATGCGACTGTGAATCAGTTGCGAAAAGAAAATAAAGAGAGCGAAAGAAAAGCTTCAGTGGCTTTCTCAAACACTTGAATTTGAATTTATGCAATTCGTATTAAATCCAGTCTCTTCCACTATTTGCATTTTGCGTTTTAAGACATTTAGGTGTTGAAGATCGAAATGTTTACATTTCACAAAAGATAAGAAGCGAGAAGTTTCTCGTAGCAAAGCTTTATTCAAATTTCAAGATTTCGGAATAGAATTTTTCCGTCTCGATATTTGCTTTAAATCATGCACAACAAGTATTATGATAAATCTATAGAGTATCGGAAATTAAGAAATGGGAGATTTATTTAAAAGCATTTCTGAAAAGTAATTCACAGAGAAAGAGTTTCAAAATGAAATTTATATCTAAACTGATTTTCAATTAAATTCGTTTTGAAGTTAAATTTTCATTATTAAGTTTTTATTAAGTATATTTCAGTTGGCATATTTTAGAATGATCCTTAATAACTTAATTTATAAGCAAATGCACGAATTATGAAACAAAAGAACAACCAAGAATAAAATACAATAAATATTTCTGATTAACTAAGCCGATTTTGAATTGTGTAAAATATTGTATAATACTACATAAAATAAATATTACATGCGAAATATTGGTACAATTAGAAATTTCATACTAGTATAAGGCTAAGATAAGTTCAGAATATTGTTATTTGTTTAATTAAGAGGGGAAGGGGAGAAACCTTTTAATTCATCTATGAAATACTATCTCCATTTATGCTACTCTCTATTCTTTAAAAATTAACAAATACTTTATTTGAACTTTTTCACTAATTTTTCAGTGCAATAATTTTCGAATGAAAGATGATTTAAAATTAATTGTGCCGTTTTTATACATTTATACATGCCGTATATACGTGATGTATTAATATATTTCTTTATACATAAGGTTTTGATAGGAAAAATGGGTAGCAAAGAGTTGAATTTAACTAAAGATGAGAGCTAAGATTGTTTTGCTAAGGGATTTCCCTTCTTCCTTCCAGCGCTTTCTCGAAAACTCCGCTTACGCCGTATTTCGTGATGTTGTAGATTTATCTAGTAGTTTTTAGAAGCATCCTTATGGCCGCCAAGTCACCAACATCGTTACCGCCAAATTTGATAGCCAAAAATAATGCAAACTTGTCTGTATCGCCAATATTTCGTAAAATTGTGCAATGAGTATGAACAGGTGGTGTTTTTTTATTTCTTTTTGTACAATGTTGTTCAGTCCACCGTTACTTCCCCTCATGTTTATCTAAAATATTTTATTAGTTAAAAATATTGCATATATATATATATGGGAATCTAACCAAAATCTTCCGAAAAAGTTAGATTCTTCAGATTGCGGGGTTTTTATTTGGCGGGGTGTCTATGGGTTTTTACGGTGTATGGGTTAACTTTGAAAAATAGAAATAGACAACATAGTTTAAAGAAACTAAACAATTTATTACGAGTTATAGGAAAGTATTTACATGGGGAATATTTACAAAATGGAAATTAGAACATGCAGACATTTAAAAATATAGGAACATTTATAGGCAGACATTAATATAGAAACATTAATAAAGGAAGGATAGATAGTCAATCCCTTCTGGGAGGACGTTAGAGATTAAATAAAACTCATTATCCGATGTGCAGGTGACTTACCGCCAGTTGTGGCAAAAGAAGCGCGGACGCGCTGATACGATGCTTCCTAGTCGATGGTTAGTGGGTCTCTGGCGAGAAAATCGCGTAAGCGTTTTAATAAGCACGCTAGATGGCGTTGCTGTGGAATTTTGTTTGACTAAAATTGCCGTCCTCTGCAAAGGGATGATCTAACCTTTTACAAACAGAAAAAGTTCTATGGGATATCATATATATGTATATATCACAAAAACATTTTTGTATAAATTTCTTAATATCATTTGGTATTGATGATGAAAGGTAATATTTGCTGCAAATTATATTTTTACATTAATAAATTGAGCATCATTTTTTTTTAAAAATGAATTACATGTTCCCAATTTACGTCAATGGAGATAAGAAAGATGCAACATGATATATTTTTGTAAATGTTTTCTAAAATAGAATAAAACCTATCTCTTTTTATTAAAGTTTAAGCGAAATTTATGTATGATCTCGTCCTACGTAACTTTCCCAATTTGAAACGTCAAAATAATGAAATGTTTTATTCTTAAAGTCTATTTTATAAACCAGAAACATGTTATATAGAAATTTATTTCATAAATAGAAATTAATGTGTTTTTTTAAAAATAAACATTTATACATAAAGTAATATAAATAGTTTTAAGTTGGCTTTACGTACTTTATATTATGTTAATATTTCATTATTTATATTAATATTTTTTAACTCCAAGCATATAAGCATGCATTTCAAGAGTAGCTATACATTTTGATATAATTCCTGGACGCATGTTTATGTAAATAATACAAAAGCTTTATGCTTACACTTATAATTCTGTACGATTAAGGAAACTCTAAATCATTTTAATTGCTAATCTTCAATTAGAGACATTTAGACACAGAGAACGCTATTAATTTTAGTTAACTGAATGGAATGGAATACACATATTTCAGCTGAAATATGAAAAACAAATAAATGAAATACAGAATTCATCTGAACAATCAAATTTATCTATAACTCAATCACGGTGATTCATTAATGAAATATTAGGGAGTTTAACAATTCATCAACTTGGAATCGCTAAGGAGAGCATATAACACACCAATACACATAAGGCAGTTTTCAAATTAACCAATTGATTTATATATTTGGCATACATCACAGAATAATCTGATTGTACTTTACATTAACATGGGTAATCGATATTAATTTTGATGTGCTTAAATTTTAATTCAACTGTTGCAAATGCGACGCTTAGTTCTGATGTGTGAGTAATGTATTCAAGGTAAAGCTGTAAATAGGTCTTAATACATTGATAAATTGCAGTAAAATTGATGAAAAGAGTATTTTGGCTCATGTAATGGATGCGGATGCTAATGAAAAACCTGTTGTACTTTATTCGAGTCCAAAATGAATTTACTATGTCAGTAATCGAACATGTGAGTTATAAATCCGAGCTAGATAAAATCATTTCAATTTCATAATCATTTGTTGAAATACAGTACAAAATTTCACAACAAATATGGAGATTTTGTTCGCTTTTATAACAATTTTGCTCAGACAATTTGTAGTGATTACCTTTTATACGATTAATTATTTTTTTAAATTTTAAGATATTTTAGTGATCTGTCAAATTTGTCAACTGTACCTAATATATAGTACATTTTTACAATCATCTATTACTTGAATTACTTTTCCCTCCTGCATTTCTATACATGTTCCAATAACATTGCTTATTTTATCTTTGTAATCGAATTTTCTCGTAGAAATATATATTTTTAATACATTTTTAAGGTTTTATAAAAAATTGTCAGGTTTTAGAATTTGGAAATTAAAGACAAGAAAACATTTGAATTATTATGTAAATTTTAATTAAAATTATTTTTTATCCATAGGATTAATTGACTTGTACGAATATACTTGTCTAATTTTCAGTAAGTCCCTCAGAAATCAAAAATGTTTTTTGTAAGTGAATATTACCGTTGCACTGTTCAGCTACACGAGGGCTTTTGGCGACGAACCTCGTAATTTTCAACCAATGCATTTTGTTAACCAGCATGGCCAAGATGAACATTTTCATTAAATTTTAATCAAACTAGAAGTATGAATCTATAAAATCAACACTTTTGTGTTTCATAGTAATAACGTTTTCTCCAGATATTTCTTATGTAAATTATTTAACCAAAATTATATTTTTTAGAAGCATAAGTTAAAAACCTAAAAGTAAAATATTAATTTTTTTTATTAAATCATTCCTAAAATTATGATTTCATATTGTTAATGATATTTAATTCGTAGTTATTCCTATACTATTTTACTGCACGACATTTTTCGAATTTTTCTATAATATATTCTCTCTCTCTCTCTCTCTCTTCAGTAGTTATTTTTTATTTATTGGCCATGCAAAAATACATTCCCTGTACAAAACCTGACTTTTTAGGAATCTTTTCTTTATATTTACACTTCACTAAATACCAATGATCCGATATCATTTTCTCTTTCTCTCTCTATATATAAAAGCTTTTCATGATGCTGTAATAAATTTATTATGTACTATCGCATCAATGGCATCGTTCAAGATAAGTCACCAAGCTGGCTCCCGAACTCGCATGTGTCGTACTCGCTGAATTGGCGACCATATGCTTCGTTTCATATAATGTCAACAATACGGTTGCGACAGTACATGATTGAAAGTTCTCGAACGAAAATATAGGAATGATTGACAGGACTGGAATCGCTGCGTTGTGAAGAAAGGCATTGTCTATTACGAACATTTACTAACAATCAATGGAACTAAATACTCAACTTTCCAGAATGCTGCAAGAGTTGTAGGTTTTTAAAATTCTGAGGACTTGATCATTGAAGTGTTGTACGATGCAACTTCAGTGATTAATTTACCTGAAGAGAAGCGACAAATACAAATTTTTTGAAGAAAAAAACAAATAAATAGAGATTTGTAATACATGTAAATTACAACTTTACAATCTTAGTAATAAGTATGAACAGTTTCATAATTTGTATAGTAGGGGTTACCCCCTTTTTTAACTAATATTTTTCAGTTTAAATCCTTGTATAAATGCTACACACATAAAATTATCTTTTAACTAAATAGTTTAATTGTTTGTAATATTTAACTTTTTATTCCCCCCCCCTTCTTTTCAGAAATCATCCTCAAAAATAAAATTTCTAATCCTATATCATTATTAAAATTTATAAATTAACTTGAGAAAGAATTTAGTAATATACACACTACCTTTATCGGAGGATTTGTAATGCACTAATGTTACACATATCAATAATCAATTTTACGACTTAATTTATTGTTTCATTGCAATTTTTTTATACTGAACAGATGTGAATTTATAAGAAAATATTACATATTAAATATCTAAGTAATGTGAATTTTTAAACATTAATATAAATATGGCATTTAAAAATGCTAATTACATTTTTTATATTTCTAGAATACGAAAAATATCGTATCTTAGTCAAGAGGAAAGTAAATAAAAAAATGGTACTTGTTGTGTGGGGAAAAAGTCTAATTTATTTTATAATAAACTCTTAATTAAAGTTTTAACCAATAAACAGGCAATTTCTCATCCCCAAAATCTAAAGGCTTATATTTGCGATCATTATAATAAGTAATGCAATGATGACGAAGATAAAAAAAAAAGATAAAACTTTCAAATGATTTCTTTAAAAATCCTGTAAAACTTTCTTTCCGATATCGACAAAAAGATTTATTTCAAAAAGAAAATCCGATATTGATTTTATTGAATAAAATGTTTTCTTTAATAAATGCCGATACTGAATTTTTCTCTTGAATTGCTCAAAAATACAGCATGCTATTTTTTGCTTAACTTCTCATTTTCTAATAAATTTCAACCTGAATATTCTGCAAATATTATTTTTTGTTTCTAAATATGTAATGTTGAAATATATAAATACACGCAAAGAGTCACCAACAAACACAGGCAAATTTATCAAGGGAAACATGATGTTAATTTAAAAAGAACATTTTCAGACCATATAATTACTGAAATATTTAATAATTAATTTGAATGTGTGTATGTCGGCAAGTTAATTTGTGACTAGTATTTTAATGATATAATCAACTTTGGACTGTCGGAACAATAATAATACTTATTAATTAGAATTTTGGATTGTTCAGTTCCCTTTACAAAACATTTCTTATTAATTAGGATAGTTCTTTTTGACATAGATTTCAAAGGAATAAAAGAGTAAGTAAAAAATACTTTAGTTTTGGGTTCCTCGCCATTAATTTATGTATTACTGGTCAAATTTTATTAATGTATGCGTGCGTATTTGTGTAGTAAATTTAAGAAAAAAAAGTTGTATTTTTTTTTGTATAATGCAAAGTTTATACTTAAAATATTAAAAAAAATCCATTCTTTGCAATTGCAAAATAAATAATTTTTTACAGTGAAGCTTCGATGAAATTTAGATCTCCAAATAAGTTTAATAATTCACATAAAACATTAATAACTACCCCCCTTCCTTTTTTTATCATTCACACTTTGATGAAATTAAACATATTTAACATGATATCAAGTTTTTTTCAATACTTTGATGACTTCTCATTCACGCTTTTAATTAGAAAAAAAAATGCATTAGTATCAAGTCTATTATATCAATTGTGATGACATTATTGAACTTCCATCATATAATTATTCGAACAAATTTATAAAATTTCCTCGAATGGAACTTATTTTGCTTTAACTTTTCGATTTACGTTAAAAAAAGTATGGATAGTGCTGTGAAAATGAATAAAATTCAAATGCATTTTTAATCGAAAACAGATAGAAAAGTAAAGATTTAATTTCCACGCAAAAATTTTGCTTTTAATAAAAAGCAACTTTTAATGTTATCAAATAAAAAAGTCATACATTTCTATCTTAATCTTTAGTTCTTCATAGTTTCCTTAAGTTATGCATAAAAAATTAGAGTTTTATGAGATTTTATAGTTTTGAAGTAGGCGTAATTTTAAAAAAAGATGTCGAATTTCTTTAGCATGTGTGTATGTTATGAATAATATTAAAATTAAATCAACAGATCACGTAATTCTGAAAAAAGATCGTTTGTGCCTTAGAATTTCTAAAAATAGATTGAATAAATTATGAGTTTTATATTTAAAACAAGCTTGTGATATGAGAAAAAATAAATATTTGCAGAGAGAAAATACTTCACTTTCAAATTTCAAACGTAAATTAAATATTCAAAATATATTAGAAATTTTCTGTTTTACATAAACGGGGCATGGAACATAACAGAAATAGAACTTAATGAATTCAAAAACAAACTATAAATTTAATTTTTCTGGTTTATAATAATAATTTTGCTTATTTTTAATGCAAATAATTCATTTTAATATAGAAATTTTCAAATTATGTCACACTATAATTTAACTTAATGCAGACATCTTTTTATCAAGGTAAACGATAGAGGAAAAAGCTCATTAAATAAAATTTTATCCTGATTCAAAATACTTATTGATGCATTTATTTTCCTAAAAAACAAAATGAAATTTTTGCATGCACTACTTTTTTATAAATTTAGAGAATTATTTTATTAAAGAGCTTGAATAGATAAACACCTTGTATTTTGTTTATTTTCGACTCCTTTAAAATACTTCCTTCGGAATTTAAAATATATTTGATTGCCATTTTCTCAGAAAATATTGAATAAATAAGTAAGCTCCCTCAAAAATTAATAAAATATTTTTAAAATAAAATTTTTACAACTATAATTCTTTGTATGTTATATAGTGATAAGGTTTTACTTATATTTGTTCATTAGTATGTAAAAATATTTTTATAATTCTCAAATACCTCAAAAAATTGGTTTAACATATATAATTATTTATTGCCCTTGCAGAACATTATTATTTTGAATCTTCCAAGGTTCAAAATATATCAGAATGCTATATATCAGAATTTATCATGCTATATATCAGAATGCTATATATCAGTTATTTGCTATATATCAGAATGTCATTTTTGCTGAAGGACGCTTCATACATTCTTATTGCCGTTAATGAATCAGGTCATTGATGTGTTTTGTTTAATCGTAAACTGTTCTCCGATTTTTTTTAAAGGAGATTTAGCGTATACTGAATTAAAAGGCTTAACACGAGTTTACATTGATTGGATTCTAATCAATAATAATTGATTATTTAATATCGTGTTGCATAAGTCAATTATCATTTACAACATACGGATCTTTCTTTTTTTTCATACTAATTTAAAATCGGAGCTCTACGCGCGAAGTTGTTATTTATGTTCGCCAAGATGGGCGAAAACATTACAATTTTGTTATCTTGATATTTTTATCATGTATAATATGGTTGTTATGGATTTGACGTACATTGTAGTTAATCTTTATTGTTTTTTTCGATGTAACCTTATTAATTGCAGGCGATATTTTAGTTTTTATCTTTTATAATTCAATAATTTTTTTTGCATTTTTTCTTCAAGCTACTCTGTTTTAGTTATCAATTGTATTTTGTGCTATTTTCCAATATGGATAATTCTAATATTATATGTGAGTACCAGGAAAAAGGGCTGTACTTTTTTTATTTATTGACCAAGTTATCACTTTTTGTTCATTTTGTCTTCTAAAAGTAATGATATTTTTCTCTTTTTTTTAAGTAAGATTTCTCTGAATCGAATTCATAACTTTTCATAATATTCCTCAATCAATAAATATTACTTTTTCCTCACAATAATGTTTTTAATGTTTGATTTTTTTTTTAAATTCTATCTTTTGAAAGAATGCAATTTCAATATTTTACTTATTTTTACTTTCTTCTCCAGCATTTCTAAATTCTTCATATTCTATTTTTTTTAAATCCTCGTATTCATCTTATTCCACGCTGTTCTCCACAAAAAAAAGTAAGTAAATTTGTAATTACTTCCTTATCATGACTTAATTTAAACTCTAGATTACTTCAGCGGTTCAAAAACTTACGTCAGGAAAAACCAATACCTTAAAATTATTTTCCAGACGATTTGTTACAGCTAGGCCGACATCTTGGATTTTATATCACTGGACAACAAGCGCTGCTTGGCGTGTAGCACTTCGATATCAAATTAGTTGCTTGTTTGCTTCCCTTTTAGAATGAATTTGTGGCAAGAATGCATCGAATATTTTATATATTGCGAGCACAAAATAACATAAACTTTTTGATACAAGAGGCTTCAATATTATTAACACCGATGCATTAAGTTTACATACTTTTCTAATACTAATTAAGATAAATTATCTTATTATGGACGATATCGTGGCATGTTTAAGATAAAAAAAAATTGATGAAAATAATATTCTTTAAAAAAGATAAAACAGAAATTTTTTAAAAAAATAATGAAATGGAAGTTTTTGTAAAATTAAAAGGGGGGTTATTGTAATTATTTCGTAATAGTATATTTGAAAATGAATTTCAATACAATTACTATAAATACCTTGCATCACAGGCATAACCGTATAATACAAGCGTTCAGTTAACAGAAATTTTTTTTTGATTCATGATAATAAAAGCAAAAACGGTATATTGATTATACCGTTTTTGATTATTATACCGTTCCAGTGATATTTTGATTGATTATACCGTTCCTTTCATACTTCACTGGAACATCAACAGTAAACATGAAAATGTTAAAGCCATTTTAAAGTATTAACCCAAAATGTTAATATATCTTGATATAAAAAATATGTCACCCATTAGGTATAGTGGTTAGTGAAGCTAACTGCTGTGCCGTTGGGCCTGGGTTTGAATCCCGGAGAAGACATGGTTGTTTAAAAATGTACAATGCCTTTGCAGCATGGGGTACTTACTCTAAATATCCGTAGAACCGCAAATCCTCTCGTGATGTTGGTCGATGGGGAAGGGAGGGAAAATGCCCCCTGAACACCCCTAGGGTATTCTCCCTCAAAATCAGGGTGGAACTGAAAATATGATGCTCAAAGCTACGGATAACGACAGACGTACATCTAGCCCTTTGCCGCGATGAATTCCGTGGGCCTTGATCTGACATCGTCAGATAAGTGGCATTAGTAACAATAGCATAATAAATGTTGCAAAGATTTGATATATATATCAACTTCAGATTTTTCCAGAAGTTTCATCTTAAACGTGCTGTGTTAAAATATTAGAAAGGAATAATCAAAAGCGAAAACAAACAATGTCTGATGCAACAAAGGTTAAAAAAAGGAAGTTGAGCTATTGAATCAGCACTAATTCTGTATAAAATAAAGGGGCTATAAATTATTTAAACATAAAAAGCTAAATTAACTATCAGCTAGTTTCAAAATACAGATCATAAAATATAACTTAATTTTTTCTTTAAAAAAATTCAAATCAATGGACAATTAATGCATTGTGAACTAATTGTTCTTTTTGAGAAAAAGAATTTCTCGAACAAAAACTTCAAGAACGGAAAACGCATGCCTTAAAAACAATTTTGAAAAGCAAAAACACTCCACGAGTGTCCATTAAGAAAATAAATTTAGGGTATCCTACACCACCAAACTTACCTTTTAGCTGTGAGAGCAGAAAATTACTCACCGGGAAGCTAGCTAATTGTCTGTTGTTTCAATCAATCAAATAGCATAGTTACACAAATTAAGAACGACGTGTGTTTTGGTTATTTATGGTAAGGAAAGGTTTAGATAGTGGGTGGATGTCATCAACACGAATTTGATATAGTGCTCTTCCAGGAAACTGTGGGTGTATTAATAGATCTTAAGAGCTTATATAGCTCATATTTATTCCTTTATCGATAAATGAACCTGAATATCAAATGTTTAAAAATAGAGAAAAATGAAACTTGATATGGCAGTCTAATTTTAGATAATTGTAATTTAGAAATTTCTGAAGTCTGCTTGTGGTATGTAAGTTCAGTGGTGTTTTGAGCTGCCAAGAATAGCCTTTCTGAAAGATATTTGCCGTTTCAATTCCAAGGCAGGTTTTTCTTTAATTATTTAATCCTTCGTACTCTAATCTGACTAGAGTACGAAGTAATCCTGGACAGATTGATTATTAGCATCGCATTTCAAATTAAAACTAAAACTATTGGCAACGGACCTCAGGGGCGGCTCCAAGCAGTTTTGCAGCCCCGAATGAAAATGGAAAACACCGAATACACCATCGAAAAAAACTTGAGTAACTCATGCGTACAAAACGACAATATAAAAGTACTATAAACATATATACATTTAATTCAAGTGTAAGATAATTCGAAATTAAGGACATAATTACTCGATATTATTTCAAATGGGTCAAATTTAAGAGAAGGAATCGCCCATTTCAGCATGCCAATTTCATCTAAAAATAGTCTACTGATAATGAGGATCCTAAAAGTAAATTTTAACTTGTAGTAACTACACTCAAAACTGAAATAAAAGATTACTTGTGACTCTGTGTCTCCAAAAAAACTTTTATTGCCCCTGTTCCCTTTTGGATAGCTGACACCAGACGTCGTATTGGTGAAAGGAATGTCCGTCGCTGCCATACTCAGGGATGGGGAGAAAGTTAGTAGTGAAAAATGTGTAAACTTTTCAAGTTTCATGATTGAACCTGTACTCCCGCCTCAAATTCTTACGTTTCAACGTAAAAGGAAACTAACAATAAACATACAGAGTACAAAATAAGGAAGTAAGATACCTTAGATGAAATACCAAATTCACACATCCAATAATAATTCTGAATATATGTCAAATTTTGCAACAAAAAAATAATTTTAACATATGATCCAAATGCCACCCTCAGAATTTGCCGTCCGGGCAAGGGGACTGTTTGCCTGGTCAATGGAGCCACTTTTTCGGACCACGTGTTTTGAACCGATATCATTTACGATGGCGAAACCTTAGCTAGAGCATCAATTCTCTGAAGTTCTCTACCATACTAACAGAAGTTTGAGCCTCTAGGCCTCAGTGCCTAGATCCAATTATTAAACTAAACTAAACTACTGAGATGGGATAGTAGGCTAAAGCCTACTGTACCCATCTCAGTATATGTGGCCATTGCGCGCTGAGGTGCTTGAGCAGATGTCCCAATCAGATAGTCAGTCTGAAGTGACCCTTCCCCAGTGTTTAGTCCCCAAGCAAGCTTGGTACTAATTTATCGACCCACTGAAGGGATGAAAGTCTGAGTTGACCTTGCCCAGCCCGAGGATAGATACCCCGACCTGTGGTGTGGAAGCGCGAAACGCTATCATTCGGCCACTTGGCTTCATTGTAAACTATTATTAACGTATAAAATATAAGCATTTTATTGCAATCCAAAATCTTCGGAATAGTTTTACTGAAAGCAGCGCAAAACAAAGTATCGTAATTTGGATAGACGTATATATACGTCCGTTCTCTTAACGCACTGGTTGAACGAGACTGATATATACGCCAGTGGCAGTTAACAGGTTAAGGAAAAAAAATCCTAAAATACACTGTTTGTAGATATACTATTTTCTAAGGAAAAAAAAAATCATGCATCTTTTGAAGATCTAAAATAAATAAATGGCAATGTGTGTTTTAATACTTGAAGAATGTTAAAAATGTGCGATTGTATAAATCTTCTATATATATATATAACTGGCTTCCTAATAATTCACTTCAGTTCATCAATTATTAAGATATTTCATGTGTATGAATAATTTGAAAGCTTTCAAAACAGAATTCTTCCCTTCAGGAAGAATTTATGAATTAGTAATCTTTCGTGAATTTTGTCGCCCGGGTGCCTGCGCCAAATTGATCCTTGACAAATATTTTTGCTTTCAACATTATTAGATTTGTTTGCTGTCTCAGCCATTGAGAAAAGTGTGCTCCTGGTGGTTGAGCATCAGGCACTCAGTAGTAAAGAAGAATACAAAGATAAGGAAGAGCTTACGCCTTTTTATGTTTACTAATAGTAATGATTGTAGCATTTTGAGCTAAGAAACATGTTTAGATATGTGAAAAATGTAAGGTATTTCGTTTCGGAACTTTTGATTGAGAGATGTGATCATTAAGCTTTCTCCGTGATTTTACTTTATTTATGTAAACAATAAATAATTTTTATTAAAATATGATAACTAATATTTTTTTCTAAAATTTTGAAACACGTTTTATATTTCAATATAAAATATCTTATATTGAATCTCTAACTATACGAAACGTATTTAATAGGATTACTTCTCAGGAAATGTAATCCAATTTCAATTTATTCCTTGGTATCGTTGCATATTTATTCCACAATATTTTTAAACATATATATATATATATGTAGGGTTGGATATGTGCAATGTCACAACCCCTCCCCCTGTTACTTAGGGTGGAGCAGTCCACACTGACGTCACACCCCGCAAGGAATGTCCAACTGAAGGACACACGGGAAATGACGCAGACGGACGTTAGAGACGCTAAGCTCTAGACGTAGGAGGAAGACGTTCTCCTTTGGTGTTTAATATATTTTAAATATTTATTCCTTCATTTTGTTAAATAAAGCATTTATCATCATTAGGTTGTAGTCATTTTCCCATATTTTGGGGACTCGACCTTTCTCTTGCATATTAAGAAAAATCTCTTCTAGACGAGAAATTTTTTTTAAGACGCGTTAATATTTTTTTTTCTTTAATGGACGCTACAGTGCTAAAAGTGTAAAAACGACTTGTTGCTGTTGGTTTTTTTTTTTATTCGATTCATATAGTGCCTCATCTGGTTCTGGATTTATTGTACGGACTGCTCCCCAACAACAGGTAGGCAAAATTTAATTAAACGTATTTTTTGTTTGTTTATTTTGGCTTTCAAATTACTGTATTTAGTAGTTTTAACTCAGAGTGTGATTGGGAAATTTTGATTACAATCTTGCACCGTCTATAAATTTTGAAAGTGATTAATTTTGTATATTAAGATGTCCTGTAAAAATATTAAATTAGGTGATATTCCTATAATTGCCAATTCGTTGCAATGTGGTACAACTCGTGCTGTAAAAACATTAAATTCTATGTTAGGATTCACCGAATTCGACTGTACTTCACGAAATAAAATAAGAAAATTTTCCACATTCCCTAAAGAGTTTAGAGTCGAAGAACACAAAGAAAAATTTTTAACTGAATTCTCATTGCCTGATTTCATCTCAGTCGCTAATTTATTGCCTTTAGACGTGGAAACAAATGAGCAAAATTTATGCAATAGTATATTTAAAGCTTAGACGAACTTAGATGAATTCCTACTAACATTAAATAATTCAGAGACATCCTTTTCCGAAAGCGAGAACGTAGTTTTTTCTGAGAATCAATCCACGTTTCAAAAACGAACAGCAAAAGATCTATATATATTTTACATGGAATTTTGAGAGAAGGAAAAATATTTTTAAATAATTCAACGTCTGGAGTTAATGCTTCCTTATTTTTCCAAACCTTTTCCATCGGTAATTTTTTTCTAGCGCCATTCAAATGATTAAACAGTGCATACATTTTTCCTTTAACGTTTCTTAAACAGAGAACCAAACCGTTATTTTAATAGTAAGAAAAATTCTCGTACTTTTCCTTCATTGAAAAAGAATGAGAAGTCTATTGACTTAAAGTAATAGACTTAAAGGGGAAAAAACAGATTTTTTTTCATTTGAAAAATTTATTAAAATAAATAAGTTAAATTGCTACTAATCCCACCCGATTGGTGGTTCACGAAATTCATCATGACAAGAAAACTAGATTACGACTGTAATTTTGATCGCAGCTTAGAGCACTATGCAGGTGACAGTACTTTTTGGCTTTGCTTCACACCCATTTTGAAGAAGAATACCCCGCGGTCTTCCAACCTATTCCCCCATCACCAATCTTTCGAGAGGACTTTCAGCTCACTGAATATTTAAGAAAGTCCCCATGCAGCTTATGCAGTATACATACTAACAACCGTCCCGTTTGGTTGGTTAATATTCTGTTTTCATAGATCCTTTTCCTACCAATTTAGCGTCGTAATTATCAGTTAAGATTTTTTCGTAACTAGTTTCTATTTAATATTAGAATTTCTTGTCAGGCAAGTTTTAAAAAAATGCTTGTCAAGAGAAATAAATTTTTAAAAAAATTATCCTTTTAAATATTATTTACCTTATTTTTGTCTAGTTAACGTTTATTCACAATTCCTACTATTAGTTCACTCTCTCCATATATATATATGCATTTATCTAAGTATATATCTTGTTCCAATTTTCAATCGTTAATAAAATACTTTCTATTCATCAATTCAAGATCAAATACATATTTTTAAACTTGTAGTGGATGACACTTGATGTCAATCCAGTTTTTTCAACTATTCATTCCTTAATTAAATTTTAATTCTTATTTTTAAATTTGTTCTACGTTATTTTTGTGTCAGTAGGTTTTTCTAGCGTAGTAGATATTGTCTTTAAAAAAATTTAGTTTTCTAGTTTTAAATTCTGTTTTTTTTTGTTTTTTTTTTTTGTATTTAGTATAAAATTCGAACAATTTAAATATATGTAACATAAGGAATTACATAGCATAAAACATAAATAGACGATACGTGAATGAATTCAGATATTACAAATATTGTATTTTTATAATCATATAATAATTTATAGTAAAAAAAAAATAAGAGGCAAAACATGAAATTATGAGAGAAATATTAAACCGATAGTCAATATTTTGTTTTCATCTAGCTTACTTATACATACTTTACCAGAAACCAGTTGCGTGACGAATCCCATTAGTGATTCTAGAATCTGTATATTTTAATCCATTAAGAAAAAATATTTGGGGAAATTTATGTATCGAAAACTGTTTCAAAGAAGTATTGCAAAAATTTAATACTTTCTCCGTCTAGAACTTATCTTTCATCAGTAAGTACTCATAAATAAAAAGAAAATTTATACAGCGGGGATCAAAAGAATGTAAACAAACTATAAGTCTGGGTAATGTCAACGCCTTAAGCTTGAGATCGAGTTGGTTATAGGTTTAAGTTGTAAGAGTTGGTATCAAAAGTTCGCATTAGTGTTTTGATGTTTAAATAATAGTTCTGCGACGGATGGTTCTAGTGTTTTAGTAGAGTAAGAAGTGAGAGCATGGCGCAAGTACGTCTGACTTTCGAGCATCGAAAATGCATTTTGAAAAGGTTTTGATAGCGTTTGGTTCCTACTTACATCTGAGCCCTCTTGTCTACCTGTAAACCCGGCTAGATGTGTGGGAGAAACAGAATAATCCATATACATGTTTTCAATCTAATTAATTTATTAATTCTTATTAACAATCACATACACAATACAATTCTAATTAAGGTAGCTGAAATATAGTAGAGTGTGGAGGTGAGATTCTATAACACGGGGATACTACTACAGACCCTCAACTGAATCTAAGACAGCTTAAATACGCTGAATTATAACTACGTTGCACAATTAATAAACTAGTTTCTACTTAATCAAACGCAATGTACCTGAACTTTTTACTCCTCGGATCCTACACTGGAAACTTGCAGGTGCTCTCTTCAGCTTGATCAGTGTTGTAGGCTCCACGCCCTGCAATCTTTAACTAAATCCTTTTCAATCTTCAACTAGCAACTAATTCTCAAACTTTATGTTAACTCCTACTTGCATACTCCAACGTATCAACTTCAGCGTGCCAACAACCACGTGTCAACAACGAACTGCCAACTCGTGAAAACAGAATTTATATAATATACCTCATTTACATAATCACATTTCCTTATTCGATGAAGGCTGGTTGAATTTAATATTTTTCTTAAAGAGATAAGAAGGGATTAGTGGAACCGCGTATAGATCCGTCACACGAATTTCGAGATAATCAGTGATGTTCATCAGAACTGAAGGCAACATACGGAACGGAACCAACTACCTACACGCTTAAACGTTGCTCGCCTTCGCAATAACTTTGAAACTGTTTGAACAATAATGGATATGGATTAGGGACAATCAGGTCGGCCGCGCACATCAACAAACGAAGTATCTTCTGTTGGAGTGTTAAATTCATTCACAATGTCAAAATTTCAACACACGTCAGCCTGATTAAACCTTTCTTTTTCGAGTGTACAGTTCTAACAGATCTATCCGCGACTATATTAACTCCTTGGGGAAAAATATTTTAATTCAACCAACTTTCGCCAACCAAGAAAGCGTGATTATGTAAATGAAGTATATAATATAAATTCTGTTATCGCGAGTTTGAGAGTCGGCAAGTGGGAGTTAGCAAAGAGTTTACGAGTTAGTTTGTTAGTTGAAGATTGAAGGATAGTGGAATTATTAAGAGGTCTTGGAATTGTCCAGAAAAACGGATTACGGAGAGTGGATCCGACGACATTGATCGAATCCCGATAAAGATCTCCTGCAAGATTCAAGTGTAGGATCCGCTACATAAAAAGTACAGGTAGCGTGAGGTTGTTTAATTAGAAAATAGCTTATTAGTGGGCGATGTAGTTTAAATTGAGCGTATTTAAGTTATCGTAGATTCAGTTGAGGGTCTGTAGAATTATCCCCGTGTTAGTGAATCTCAACTCCGAGCTCTACTATTTGATCGCCTATCTTAATTAGATTGTCATTGTGTCTGATTAATATTTTGGTAACAATAAATTAGATTGAAATCATGTCTGTTGGTCATTCAGTTTCTCCCACACACCTAGCCGGATTTGCGGGTAGACAAGGGGTTTCAGAGGCAAGCAGGAACCGACAGGACACAGTTACTGGAAGGAGTTACTCGGACCCTGCTTTCGGGATTTTTTGGTGATGATCCATTTTTAATCTTACAAAATAGCGCTCTACTCCACAACCACATATGGACCTACCACAACCAGATATGGATGCCTATCTAGATAACGTTGTACCTGGTCATTAGATTGGATGAAAGAGTCTGATTATGTAATGTGTACGTTCACTTCGTTTAATCCCACTTGACTTTTACTTACAGAGTTACCTCAAGGATGGTGCAAAGTAAGAAACCACCCACACTAGAGAAACTGCGCTATGAAATTGAAACGACCAGTCACGCAAAAGATTTCGTGTTCTAGTGAGAGTGACAATGCACCAATTAGAGAGGCTGGTATACAATAAACTTATCTAGTTCAAAATTTTCATTTAGTAGGGTAGTTTGGAAGGGGGGGAGTGAAGTGTCACTACTTGACCGAGATCCAAGATTACGAGGTCCGTTGCCATAGCCCGAATGCAGTTTTGAAGCTGCGATATTAATACAAATCCAATTCCAATTTAATGTGAAACATTCAGACGACGTTTCATAAGAGATTAATTTCATTAAGAAAAATGTGTTTCACAAGTAATTAAGTTGCAGTGTTTTTGAATTATAAAATTCAATTTTTTTGCAATGTACGATAAAATCCGATGTATAGTGCGCACCTATATTTTCAAGATGCCTTTTTTAATTATTAGTTATATTCGTCGTATAACGAGCACCTCTTTTTTACAAAGAAACTTTAAATGTACTAGTTCACATTGCTCTTTTTTTTAATTAATTTGTTCGAGATATTACTTCAAGTTTTTGAAAAAACAGTATACTTCTAAAATTACAGCCATTTAAAACCATAAGGAATGACATTTCTTTTAAATAAACATCAGTCTGATATATTTAGAAGTCTATATTTTTATATTCCTCACCTCTTTTTTTTTTTTTTAACTTTTTAAACAACCATTTTTATGCTCAGCGTATAACGCGCACCGGTAAATTTCGATCTTATTTTCAGTGTGAAAAGCGTGTTATACGCAGGATTTTACGGTATGTAAACATTTATTACGCGGCTTATACATTAAAGCCATTATTCCTCTACTTTTTATGTGTAACACAATTATTATCTAACAGCATTCTATATAAAAGAAACTATTTTCGAATATATAAATATTCTTTATAAAAAGAACAAACATTTTCCTCTGCAACTTATCTCCTCTGAAAATTTTTAAAAAATGCGAATTTTAAAGGAAGCTTTTAATATAAGAAAGACTCAAGATAAAGAAAGTTTTCGGGAAAGAAAGTGGAACAAATGTTTGAAAACTACTGAATATTTTTAACGTGTTTTCAAAAAATGCAAGCTAGTTTTCGGAAATACAAACTCTTCAAATAATTCGCTTTATATCAAAAAAAATAACAGAAATCTCTGTATTAATTTTTCTGCATCAGTTATTAGTAAGAAAAATTTTTAAACTTCAAAGAGAAAAAAAACGGAAAATGGTTATCGAAAAATTTTTCACGTTAAAAAAATGCAAAATACACACTTACAGACAAAACGGAAACAATATTCCAAAGAGCGGAAATTTCATTTCGGAAGGGAAGAAAAAATCGCCATTTTTCGTTCTCTTCGTTACATCTCATATTTTTTCGTGCCGCCGAAAGAAGTTTTCTGATTTTCATCAGCCTACAAAATCGAATAAGAACGTTGCTTAAATTTTTCCTTTTCAATTCTATGTCGAAATGTTCAATTCACAAAATGATTTTTTAGTTCTAGATATTACTTTACATTTTTTAAATCGGATATAGATTACGAAATATGAATTTTTTTTCGATTTACCTATATTTCAGACAATTCGAAACATAATTGTATTTTTAATGAACTAATCTCAATTTAAATTTGGTCTAAATTGTAAATTTTTTCATAATGTGTTGAATTCATATGCATAGAAGAAGTATTTTGTCATTTTGCGATCCGCGAAGATATTTTTTTTGAATTAGTTACCAGTATAATAATTTAAAAACTGAAGATATAACTATATTGATTCTGTTTCAATTAAAGTTACGGAACTTACATATATATTTTTATGTGTGTTTCAATGTGTATGCATTCTATTCATATATTTGCTTTTATATTTCACTTCACAATAGAAATAATTTATTTGATGTTCCATTCTATTTCACATTTGTTTGCCTTGTGTCGCCTTTCATTTAAATTAAGCTTGTCTTACGTGTTTTCTTTTATCTTTATTACTAAAAAATATAATTCTTAAATAAAAAATATATAACATAATTGCTGTTGATGTAGCATTTCAAAACATATCAAACATGAAGAAAAGAAATGTGAATGCGATGTGCTAGTACAATTACCGTTCAAAAATTCCATGACATTTTTTTTATGCTTTTCTGTTGATCTTATTTTAAGAAACCCTAATTGAGTTGTAATAGTAGCAAAAATTTGCATATGACCAGACCCAGGGGCTTCTATCACAATTTTTTTAGCCTCTAATTTCTCCATGCAACTAATAAAAATAATCTCTAACAAAAAGTGGAAGGATCTAGAACCAGATAGCATCCCCGACTGGCCATGCAATGTGGCCGTGGATCAGTTCTGACTTTTCCTAGAAAATGACTCTCCTGCCATCTACTGACAGAGGTTTCAGCTCGCTTCTGCTTCCTACTGCCAAATCTGTCGAGGAAAATTCGTCATGGATGGCAACTATTTTCTCCATTCCAGTGCTTTCCACGGAACAACTGGATAGATTGGAAAGACCGATATTGGGAAGCAAGATGTTGAATGAGGAAATGACTATTTTGTGTTTAGGTTCTTGTTCTTTTTTATTTACTATCTTATTGTCAAGCGCCTCTGACAATTGAAATGAAAAAACTCTATTACCTAGTTTAGTGCAAAGTTTTGGCGACGAAGTAAGCAAATAGTACCAAATGAAGCTAACTGCATATTTTTCTGTGTTTGGCCTTTATCCAATATGAAGAAAAAGGTTCACAAAGTTCGAGATACATAAATTTTTGAATTATAATGTGAACCAACCATTGATTTAGATAACGATGCACCATAGCCAGGGACTTTTCGAGGCAAGGGCCAACTAGACCCAGGTAAAGGGCATTGTTTCATTCTCTACTTAACCTCTATATGATTATAATCCAAAAAATTTTAATCGTCAAATATTGCTTCTGAATATATTCTGCGAAAAGCTGCAAGAGGGCTTTTGATGACGGACCTCGCAATTTTGAACCATGGTCAAGTGACGAGGACGACACATGAGCTGGAACCCACCTATCCTAACTACCACACCACATACTCGCGAGAACGCGTTTGAATTCTCGACAGATTTAACGTACATCGCTCTTCTACACGGGTGGGCATCGAATGACGTGGGAAGAGGCGCAGTACATTTATTTCAATTTCGTCGTCGGAATCTTCATCAGAAGCCCTTTATGTGCTTTAAATAAACACCAAAATGTCTGAGATAATTAGGGTTGTACGCACAATATCATCATGTATTGCAACGAATTCTTCACACCCCTCTTAAAATCTCGCCTGTACGACTGGTGTATTCTGCATTTTGTTCATTCCCAAAACGGATATTTTCATGTAAAGTGGTTTTTGTTTCGTGTTAAGAGAAAAAAAGCAAGAAAATACATTGAAGTTTGTCAAACTTTTGAATTATTTCGCGGTAACCGATATTTCGTTTTAAGCTTTTACACGATAAACGCATTTCACTGTATATTGTGTTTGTCACTTGTTCCACCTTTTTGAATTTAACATAAGATCAAGGCCCACGAAATTCATCTTGGCAAGATATGGTTAGTTATATGTTTGCGTTAAGCTACTTGTACGACTGCTTGGCTTTATTTCACCCCAATTTTCAAGGATAACACTTTGGGGGTGGTCAGGGGCTGTCCATCTGTCTTCTCCTTTCACCAACCTTACGAGAGGGCTTGTGGCTCGACGGCCGTTTAGAGTATCCCCATGCCGCTAAAAAAGATACTATACATTTACAAACATCCATGTTCCTTCTCCGGATATAAAAGCCAGGCCCTTGACACAGCGTCACTAACCACAATACCGGATGGGTGGCTGACATAAACATATTACTTTACTAAATCTTAATCCCAAGATAAAGAGTAAACTTATAAGGCTATAATTTAACACAAATTCAGCCGTCTTACTATAATTTGAACATGAAACCGTCCACATATTAAAAGACAAAATATTTAGACACATATTGATGTTTTGATAAATAAAAATATAATACAGAAAATTATTACGACTTTAAGCTTTTTTAAAGATATTTTCAACAGTAATTAAAACTATTAAAAATGTTTTTAAAAAAATTGTAAGACATTATTATGATGCATTTACAGCGAATTGCTATTTGCCTTCGAATAAAAGTCGACTTTTTGCTTGCGGCAGTATTTACCAAAGACCCATTTCCCGTCGCGAACGAGTGACGTCTCAACGGTCAAGTAGTTTCTCGTGGGACAGTATCCCAAGGTGGACACCTTGGCGCTGATGTGCTAAGGAAAGTCAACCTCTGACCTCCCTTGATCTAGCTGACAGTAAGGTGCCGACTCAGTTCCCACTCCAGTCGCCGGTTTCAAAAAACATCGTACGAAGGAGACTTGGACCAATAGAAGGATGGTTTTACCAAATACGTCCAAACAGAAGTGACTAGTGACTATACATCACGTGTTACTTTCGTGGGTGGGACGTATTTTACCTAAAAAGAGACTCTTGAATCGCGAGAAAAGACAGAGAGCTGTACCAACGTAAAGACAGGTCATGACTCCAACAGTCTCTCCGATTCCAACAGTCTTACCAGCATCTGCGCCCCAGCACTTTTCCAGTTTGGTTTAACGCCACCTTCATCAAGAGCAAATATTATTGTCTCAACAGCGCTGCCTGTAATTGAACATTATCGTCCAGGCAATACCGCTGCGGCATGTTAATAATATTAATTATATTCAATTATATTTTATTAAAAAATTTAAAATTATAAAATAAAATATTTAATTATATTAGTAAAATATGTTTTGGCTTTATGATAAATGAAATGAATTATAGCTTTATTGGACCAATTAACTTAATGTGTAAAAATTGCTTACAGTAAAGAAAAGTAAAAATATAAAAATTAAAGCGCAGATTTATTTGTTGTTCATTTAAAACCATACTTTACTCGTGATAATAATGTATAAATTGTTTTCTCGGTTTAGGAATATTTTTTACTCAAGATTTAAAAAACTAAGCGATCCACTAATTTAGAGATAATACTCATCATTTTGCTTTTGAACTGCGTATAACTCTTTCCAAACAATCTTAAATCTATATTTCAAAACACTTATTTCTCTTTTTCCTCTGACCTTCAGTTCCAATTTTTAAACGAAAAAAAAAATAAAAATTTATATATTAAAATAATTAGAAATACATCAAAATAATTTTTTAGCTTGAACATCTTGTTTGTTTTTCTGTAAATTTTAAAATTTTCTCTTATGGTAGGAGTGATAAAAAATATAAGTTATGAGAAAAATTACAGCCAAAATTCTTTAAGGTGTTTTTAAGAACAGCAAAAAGCTAATTTAAATTTAATTATCAAAAGAAGAAATATAATCTTTGAATCAGTAAGAAAAGATTTTATTAGTAATAATTTATTTCTCAGAATAATCAATTTTTGAAGAAGACGTTTTCAACAAATGATTCTTTCAGTTATTAATAAGGCATAAAGCTCGTATTTTTTTCAATTACAGAGAATTTAGCAGATATGCATACTATTTTTTTTATGATTTCGGGAACTTTTACAAACTTTTTCCAAAGAGTTTACTAAATTGAATCAAATACCTGAAAAGATTTTCTGAATTCTTTTCAAGTGGATTTTTTTCACTGCGACATTTTTAGTAACAATTCTTTGAAAAGAAGAATTCTTCTTTTGAAAAATGATTATTTAAATGTATTCGGAATATTATCAAAAAATATCTTTTAATATGATAAATTTCCCTTAAAATTGTAGATGTTTTCCCGTTAATGCAATATTGCATTTTTGCTTTGTTTTTAAACTAATTTATTTAAAGAGCAATACTTTTCTCTGCAAAATTATAATGTTTAAAATGTTAAAGAAAAATTTTGTAAAGTACGGAAGACAACATCACGCATTACTTTAAAAATATAACCAGTTTTTACACACTCGGCAACTTAATTTTCATTATAGACAGCTTAATGCTATCAAAGAGTATTTTTTGAGGTGTGCCTGATCAGGTAAATTGCTTTATAGCATGTATTCATTAATTTTCTATTTTCATGTAAATTGATCTATGCTTTCATGTATACGTACGTTTCCTTTGCTTAAGAGTATTTAGGCAGTTTATTTTCTGTTGTATTCTCAAGAAAAAAATACATACATGTGCAAGACAATATATTCCAAGGAAAAACTCAATACTTATTATTTTATAAAGGGGTTCGTTCGGAAGATACATTTTCGAAAAATTATCAATTTGCATTTTTTTTTACATTCTTGTTTAAAAAGATGTATGATATAAGGAAATACGATAGTTAGAAGCATTTTTATTTATTTTTATTTCCTTGGCGCGCATCTAATGATCTGTGCTAGTATCACCTGTGTTTCCTTTTGCATTAGTTTCTGATGAGCAAGAATTCACATGATGTTCAAGTGAAAAAAATCGGATTGTATTGGGTTTATCAAAAAGTGTATCAGTACACGTCTTTTGAATCTTAGAAGTGAAATACAGAAAAAAAAAGTTAAGTGAAGTAAAAAGCCTAAGAGGTCGTAACCGACTTACCGACATTTTAATATCAAAAATTCAAAGATATCATGGCATGGCTATTAGAAATATTACCAATGCTCTACACAGCATGAAAACTCCTGTCTGTGGCTGTTTATTTTCATCTTCTGTCGTTAAACAATAGGCATCAACATGGACTGTGTCCAGCGATTATAAATTCCTGGTACAGGTTTCAAAAGACAGAAGCTGAAAGTAACGCAAGGCAGAATGATCATAAACACTGTGGTGACTTTTACATTCGAAACCTCCCGTCAATCTGAAAACCCGGCTAGATGTGTAGGAGGAACTAAATGATATATAGACATTATTCCAATCTAAACTGATTTATTAATTCTTATAACTTATTAAGAAACAGACACAACACAATTCTAATTAAGGTATATAAACAATGGTAGAATGCAGAGGTGAGATATACAGTTGCGGGGATAATATTACAGAACTTCAACTGAATCTAAGATAACTTAAATGCGCACATTTACAACTACACCGCACACTAATAATCAGCTTTTACTTAATCAAATTTACAGTACCTTAATTCTTAGTACCTCGGTTCCTTCATGAAGAACTTCAGGCACTATCGTTAGCTGGATCAAATGCCGATCACTCTACGCTCTGTAATATTTTATTACACTGCTTTTCAATCTTCAATAACCACTTCTCTTTGCACACATCAAGCGTATCAACCTCGCTTAACTTGTCAACAACTACGTGTCGGCAGTTCACTCTCTTCACTTTACTTTACTTTACTTCACTTAACTTATTTAGCTCTCATCAACTCGCGAAAACCGAATTTATATAATATTCCTCATTTACATAAATCACGTTCTCGATGAAGGTTCATTGAAATAAATATTTTGATTTTGAAGATAAAAGAAGTTCGTAGAAACTCGTATAGATCCGTCACAACACAAACACCATAATGAATTAAATGAAGCCAATTTTTAGAGATCTAGGAGATCATATGTTATTAACAAAATGCTTACATGGGAAAACCCAGACCCCCCATCCCCTCCTCCCTCAAATGAGTCAGCTAATAACACCATATGGTCAGTGATTCCAAGATCTACATTTGTGGAGTTAAAAGCTCTAAAACAAGGGGTAAATATGGTTATTGCCCCGATCAATAGTTTTATATGTTCATAAGTATCTTATAATAAGTAAAAAATATTATTTTGTTATTACCAAGTACAAAAAAATATTATTGCATGTAAAAAAAATATTTAACCATTCCTAAAATTTTCATCATTGTCGTCGATATTTTCATCTACGTCACTACTACTCCAATCCGTTGCTTGATTGTCATCAATATCAGCTTCTCCATCAGTTTCTGATAAAAATTAAGCAAGTTTATACAATTATGAATAATTAAAAAATTACGTACAATAATTTGGTATAATAATTACAAACCTGACTGAACAAACCTGAATTTAACGTACCTGATAAAATTTTGAGTGACTCACGGACAGAACTTGGTAGTTGATCTTTCAAACCATTTAAAGTAATATTTATCATTTACCAATGCCCAGCCGTTTTTGTCTGGTTGATATGGCATCGGATTGGAGTAGTAGTGACGAAGATGAAAATATCAACGGCAATAATGAAAATTTTAGAAATGATTAAAAAAATATTTGTTTACATGTTAGAATACTTTTTTTGTACTTAGTAATAATAAAATAATATTTTTTACTTAATATAAGAGGCCTATGAACGTAATAAACTATTTTTTCATTGGATTTCTTAAACGATCACAATAGACAAAACGACCTATCTCACTCACATCCGCTTGAACAGTTATTGCCTTGCACTCGCTACAGCAGACTTTTAATGTGTCTGGCAAGATGTAAAAACCATTAAAACTGTCTGGCTATTGAGGTAACATTTTTTATAGGTCCCCAAGTAACATATATAAAATTCAGTTTTTATATTATAACGAAAGTATATTATAGTTTTTTTAAAGTTTAGGGGTGTCTCTGGCAGGGGGTTGCAATCATACTAAGTGTCCAGCAATGAGTGGCGTGATTTTTAATGTTATTCCGAAGAAAATATAAAAAAATTGAGCTTTGTACTTTATAGAAAGTGAGGTACTATTTTATATCCCTTTACTACCTGTTACCTGCCCAAGTAACCCCAATCCAAACTCCATATTTGCTGATCGTTCTTACCTGTGTTGGTGACATCCACAGAGAAACTTTCAGCTTTTATAAAATAACGGAGGTCTGACCATCGTGGACTCTTGTGCTACTACGACTCAACGTCGTTCAAGAATTTCTAACCACAGCCACTTGGCTACCAAAACCAAAGTCAAGCCAAAGATGCTCTCTAGCAACTAATCACACGAGGTAACTACGTAAGGTTGTCGAGGATGGTACTTTAGAAGTTATCTCCCTCTGCATCTACATTTCGTAAGAATATTTAAGTGTCAGTTTAAACCAGTGCTTCTCAAACTTTCTATATTTGTGACCCTATATTCAATCATAATTTTCTTCACGGCCCCTTTCCATACAATAATTATGTATTTAATTCAATAAAAATATACTTTGACGCTTACGATACGACTTTCTACTCTTAAGGGCCACCAACGTATATAAACGTCTAGTGCAGCCCGAACCTTAATTTCCTGGACGTATATATACGTCTTTCCAAAGTACGATCTTTTCTATGCACTTCTATATGTAACATTATTCCGAAGGCTTTGGAATGCAATGAAAGGACCTTGATAAAGTTTCTGACGGCTCTATACGCAGCTCTACTAGCCCTTCATGACTCTTTTAGGAAAATATTTATTTCAACCAACTTTCACCGAGTAAGGAAGCGTGATTATGTAAATGAAGTATATTATATAAATTCTGTTTTCGCGAGTTTCTGAGTTGGCACGTTGGAGGTGGCAAGTAGGAGATAACTTAGAGTTTCGAGTTAGTTGCTACTTGAAGATTGAAAGAGAGTGTAATTAGTTAGAGGTTTTGAAGTTGTCCAGGAAGAATAAGATTACAGAGCGTGGATCCAACGACATTGATCAAGTCGAAGAGATCACCTGCAAGTTTTCAGTGTAGGATCCGATGCATAAAAAGTACAGGTTTGTGAGCCTGATTAGGTAGAAGTTAGCTTTTTAGTGTGCTACGTAGTTGTATTTGAGCGTATTTAAGCTATCTTAGATTCAATTGAGGGTTTGTAGTTGCTTCCCTGTGTTATAGAATCTCACTTCTGCACTCTACGATATAATCACCTACATTAATTCGATTGTTATTGTGTCTTATTGATATTTGGAAATAATAAATGGATTCGATTGAAATCATGTCTGTGGATCATTCAGTTTCTCCCACACACCTAGCCGGGTTTACAGGTAGACAAGAGGGTCGAGCAGGAACCGACCGCTATCACATGTTTGCTTATTTATTCTTTATACCTCCCCCAAATACATGACACTCGCATGCATACATGGAAAACGGTGGCATTGGGGTAAGAATCGTGTACTTTTTAATCGGCAGTTAAAGGACTAATTATAAACCGTACAAATTATCAAGATAAACGTTGATTTTTGTATATAATTTTATATATAACAAGCCTTTGGTGGCACTGGTAATTATTAAACTTTTTCTTAACTTAGTATAGTTAAAAAAAATTAATTATAAAATACATTGTGCAATACTGATACATTTATAAGTGTATTACATCAGTGTAAATGTGTGTTTTATTTTATCATTATGTCAGAATACATTTTGTTTATTTACTTTCAGTAATTAATATTTTTAAATAATCTTCTGTTTTCGAGTTTTGAATATCCTCCCCTTCCCCGTAGAGTTATCACGATCCACTTGGGGTGCGTCCCACTGTTTGAGAAACGCTGGTTTAAACTAACAAGAGTCATATCTAATTTTTCCAAGCGATGCGGTAGTATTACTACTCAAATTAATAAATCAAATAATTCTTCGTTGGCTATACTATAACTGTTATATAATTACTGAATTGCAACAGCGTGCTTCATTTGAGGGACAGAAAAAAATCACTATTTAATGCGTTATGAATTTTTTTTAAGATAAATTATTGACTCTTACATGTTGTAACAATTCACTCATCAATGTACTTTTTACTAAAATAACACATACAAAAATTATAAATATTTCAAAATATATTTTGTCCATACGACTATGTGACAATTATATTTATTTTAATAATTTATGAACATGCTAAATATACCTTTTACTCAGTAATTTAAGAGATGCGAGATCTTTTGTTATATTTCAACTTACGGAATCCATCAATTAAATACATTATTTGTATGTTCGTCCCTAGAAATGTTCAGAATCTATTAACAATTCTTTTCTCTAAGAAAAAAATTCCTTTCTTTAATTCATTAATTAATTATTGCTATAAAATGTTTTAAATTTCGCGATGAAGCAACTCGGAAATGTACGAAACATTAACACATTCCTTTTTTTTATGAAATATTTTTTGAATCACAAAAGTAGTCTAAAGAGAAGTAACAAAATGTGTATCTCGTATTCAGATTTTTTTTTCAACGAATATATAAATTACAATTTATTTTTAGCTAAGAATAATCAATTAAGTACTATCAAATAAATTAAAAACAATTTTATAAATTTTACTTTTAATACAATCGGAAAAATTTGTTCTGTAAAAACTAAATATTTTACCGTCTTTCTTCGAATGAAACATTAAAATTCTAAATTACAAAATGAATATATATTAGTGCGTGCATATATAAAGAACTCATTATTTTCTCAATGTGTGTACTTCCCATTCGTATTTTTAACACGCTTTTATTAGCTTCGGCTGTATATAATGGAATTTTTGAACTCAATTTTTACCCACTTTAAAAGGTCAGATTAATTCGAAATTTTTCACACTTGTCAAGGACCGTTGATAATACAATAATTTAATAATTTTGTTTCATTGTCCTGATCAGGATCATCAGGATTAATGATTTCCCATTTCTAGATTTGAAGACTCATCCCAGATCCCATTTCCAGATTTGGTAACTAAAAGATTAAGTTAGACCTAAAGCGAAAACTCTCATGGTTAATATAAATACAACAAACAAAAAAAGATTAATTCATCCATGAATAAATGATAGTTTAAAAAACTTAATAAACACGCCGTTATTGTAGATCGAACAAAAAAAAAGTAGAAAAAAAATTATAGTTTAAAAAAACTAAAAGACACACTTTTCTAGTTAAACGAACTGGAAAGTAAAAAATAATTCTAATATTTTGTCATTGTGATAAAAGTGTGGGGTGCTCGATATCACAATTGTTATAATTTCTTACTAGTTTCAATCCAAAATGCAGAATTAGTATAAAAATGCAGTACAATGTAAGAATTATGTTTTACTGTTTAGTTCAAATAACTATAAAAGCGTGTTTTTTAGTTTTTTTAAACTATAATTTATTTTTTATGACACTACATTATTTTGTGTGCGATATATTTATAGAAAAGTTAAGGCTTTCGAGGAATTCTATTTTCGGAAATTCATTTTCTAGAACAGCTTGCAATAATTTCTCAACTTGACAGCTTTTTTTTTCTCAATGTAAGAGCGATAAGGTCTCAGATGGAGGCTAAGTCAACTTTGAGTACAATTCTTTGAAGTTCAAAGAATTGCATTCTTACATCCTACATCATTTTTGTTTTTATAAGAAATTGGGTCATTATTTAGACATATTTCACTTAACTCACGTCTATCCCCCATGGCAGCTTGGGGTAGAAAAATTTGATCCTTAGAGATGTGGAGCATGATAGGAAGTCGTTTATTTCTTCTTTTATATGTAAAGGATATTTTGCTAATATTTGTATTTACCTTTTTTGTTCACATTTTTTTATTTTAATTAATTTTCTCTTTTTGATTTGTGAAGTCAATAGTAAATTTAAGTTTCTCTACTTCTGAGACAGTCCTACTATTAGATTAATTAAAGTATTTATCTCGAACATACATTACCACAAACATCCCACCATTTTTTTTCACAAGTATATATTGAGCATGTCCGTACATTACTTATAACCCAGATTTTTGCTACGGTAATAATTTGAGCATTATTCCTTTGTAAGTGATATTTTGCCTTTAGATGATGTTGTTACAATGAAAATTATCTTCTTCGTTTCAATGGCACATGGAAGAGGTTTGGATAATTTCAGCAGTTGTAAGTATTAGCTTCCTTCCGTTAATGAGTCGGCACTAGTGGGAGTTGAAATTTGAGGCGTTAATCATCCTGTAAAAAAAGGGTGGGCAATACGTCGATCGCGATCGACCGGTGGTTTGCCAAGACAATTTGGAGTGACCGCCGGAAGATAAGCCGTTAGTAATTGTATATGGAAATATTCAAGCAGACAGTACGCAGACTAAGTCTTCCTCTGACTATAATTATGAGAACTTACTTTAGATGGAAATGTTTTATTTTTCAATGTATTTTGAATTGTTTGATAATAAATGCATCATTAGATATTATTATATTTTTGACTATGATTATTTAGTTTCTATTTTGCGTTGTAGTTTCAAAAAAGTGAGTTTTTCATTTCATTTATGTAGGAAAGTACATATTCCGTATTTATTATTAAGTTATAGTTGACTTTGTCCTTACCTCACCTCACCTACGACCCTGGACGCACTCGTGAATTTTTCAAAGGGGGCGTGGTGTGGTGCTTCAGGATCGAATGTTTACCATTCTTATACCCTGCCCCAATACGCTGCCAAACAATTTTTTTTTCATTTTGTGGATTGTCGGGAACAAAAAAGAGTAAGAAATAAATTATTAAATAAATAATTATCATTATTTTTTTTAAAAAAATTATTAATAACACAAATGTTTAATTAAATTTTACGTAAAATATACATGGGATTATAATCAATCGAAAAAAATATCATGAACTATAGAGGAGAATCCGGACGCCCCTTGTGTGGGCTACTGATACTAGGTGAACCGCAACACCTTGAAAACATTAGAAATAGCCCGTACTCTGGAAAGGTCTGCCCAACCCTGCTGCAGAATATGGGTCGGCAGTTTTTTAACTATAGTGTCAAACTAAATTGTCAATATGATTTAGGGTGCCACACCATAAGAAATATTTAAAACAATTTAATTCATTTGACAATACATTCCAATTTTGGGATTAGAGGAAAAGTACAAATTTTATATGTTTTAATATATTTTAAGTGTGCAGCATTTAAAGATATTTATTAACATCCAAATATATGTCTTTTATATATTCTCCATCTTGGAAATATTTTGAAATGCGGCTACACAATGAGCAATTACGAAACTATACTCATCTATTTAGGTTGGTTTCCAACTGATGCCAAAAGATGCTTCTTATATCCAGTAACAGCTATTTTATAACCATATTCCTTATAGACATTCTTAAAAGTGGGCTGATGTTTAATTTGAAACTTTTTTGTACGCTTGACCAGGTACATAACACACTTGCAGCATAATCTTCTTGTAATATTAATCCGTATTCATTCATCTGAAAAGTATTGAATAAGAAAACATCAAGCTTTCTTTTTTAGGGCCATTTCAATTAAATGTGTAGGTATGAATCGTTACAATAAGTAAACAAATACAATGGAAGGTTTAATTGTTTATAACATATTTGAACTTGTCATAAAATTAAAAGTAGCTTATAGCGCAAGATGCGTATTAAACCAAACTCTACTTTCGAAGCTCTACTTGAGGCGCAAAAAGGACAAAGAAGGCGATTTTACTTTGTGATGACTTTGCTGAGTGGTCTGTAGGGTCACTGAGAATTGTACCGTTCCACATCTGGCGTGCGTGCCATGTTTGCCGAATCACGATTCACCATGTCGAGTTGCTCCATTATATCCTTAAATGTTTCCATGGTTGGTGGTGGTGTATCTGTGGGCGTCTAGACAGAAAATCAGACCTCAATCCCATATCGTGATAGTCTGAGATGTTGGAACGACGTTTGTGGAGTTTTTCATTCTGCGGCTTGCTGGCTATTGGTTGATTGGAGGCTATCTGGGGGCGGGGCTATGAGTGGCGTCTTGACTTGGAATTTCGGAACTTTCCCTGGGAAAACTTTTCTTGACTGAGAGCTTAGAAATTGCTCTCCCCAACTGGTATTTATATAGTGTATGGACAATTCCACTTCATTTTGAAGGGGTGGTTGGTGTTGCTTCACTACTGTACTGGTTGGTACGATCTGTGAAAGTTGTCTGTATCGAAGATGGCCAATAACCTGATAATACAACATTTTTCAGAAACTCGACATTATTTTACACTAACCTCCTTTTTTCACTTGGTTAAATTTATCAAGCTGTAGTTATTTTTAATTGACTAAACATGCTCCCTCTCTCGTCTGTTAATCTTGTGATCTACCCACATTTTTACAACTTTTTAAAGTGGAAAACAGCAGTTCACACATGTGCTACCACACATGGACAAAATACGTTGAATTGCTAGTAATATATCACGAAATCAGTTGTAAAGTAAATTATGAGTAGGTTGAAGAAACGATCTATGGAAATGGAAAAAGGGAAATAGTAGAAATGACATTTTTTTGTTATCGCATGATGTACGTAGATTAAAGAAATGAAGGGGCAATGTTACAAAAAACTTCTGCTTATTTTCTAGCTAAAAACGTTTATTTTCCTGTAAAAACACTAAGCGATACTAAAAAGTGATCCAATATTTTTACTTTCTACCATTTTGTTATTAGTTACAAATTTAAAATAAATATTAATAGTTTTGTTTTTACAAAAATTTATTCTAACAGATTGCACATTTTCCTACATAAATGTTTTAATCAATACGGTACTTTCGAGGTACTAATTAGCTGTAATAAGAGAGATATTCTTGCCTTGTTTTAGTTACGGAATTTCAAAGAAATCTTTCTACCACAAACTGAATATTTAACTAAACCAGAGGTGGGCAGACTTTTCCCCTGTACGGGCTACTTCTAATTTTTTCACGGTGTTGCTGTTCACCTAGTGGCGTAGGTGTGATGAGCTAAGACAAAGGTCTACAATATTTATTATAATTTAATAACATAAATACGGAATATGTGCTTACCTACAAAATTAAAATGAAATATACTTACATTTTTAAGACCACGTTTAAAACAAAACTCAAGATTAAAACACAATAATAATAGCCAGAAATATAGTATTATCAAATGATGCAATTGTTACAAAATACATTCAAAGTACCTTAAAAAATAAAAAATTTTACCTAACGTTACTACTTATAGTAAGTAGAAAGCTTAGTATGCATACTACCAACCAATATTGAATATTAAGATGTAAGTTTACTAACTGCTAATCTTCAGGTGGTCACCCCAAAATGTTTTGGGGGTCAACCGGCCGACCGTAATCGACTTAATGCAGACTTGGACTAAATACATCCCAGTGCTAGATTGAATTTAAAATTGCTAAATTTAGTATATGAAATATATATATACGTATTTTGATATGTTGAACAACAAAGTGAATCAAAAAAAATTTCAAGTTTTCTGATTTATTGCATTTTTATTATAACTAAAATGAATATTTATATTTGTAATCTAAAATTTAAGCAATCTGATAATATCCAAACTATTTAAAGAATTCATAAATAAAATCCAAAAAGAGTTAAAACCACAGACAAATTTACGTTAGTAGAACATGCTACGTAAAATAATTAATTACTTATTAGCCCCGCCACTTTGAACTTGAAATGAAACATAACTTTGAAATATTCTCGAAGGGAAGGAAAGTAACGCGGTAACAAGCTCCGAAGATGTGCCTTCCCTTCGTGCTTATTTATTGAATCCTATTGACATGTTTGTCGGAACATAGGGATAAAAAGAGAAGAAAATCCCTTTCCTATCAAAGCAGAAGGAAGAAAAATAAATCACCTCCAACTTATATTGAAAAAAGAAAGAAAGAAAACGGATACTGCGGAGGGAAATTTTTTCTGAAAAGTTTATATCTACGGTACATTCACGTATCGGCATTATTCATATCTGACGTCAAGCGAGTTAAGAAGTCCCCTATCAGAAAGGAGAAATGTTTTATTATTGAAATAACTAAAAGGACTTACAACGAGATAAGAGCATTAATTTCCTGTCAAGGTAAAGAAAAATCCATTCGGAATATCGCGGCGAAAAAGAAATTTACTTAAATAACTTAATCGCAATTTTTCTTACCTATTTGCTGTAAATAAAGTGGTAACGGACAGTTTTTCCAAGATGGATTTCATTTCTTTATGATTTATCATTTACATATTCTAACCCCCCCCCCCTCTTCTTTTGATATTCAGTAGCTTTAAAAAATTGTTGCATATCGGAGACTTGTAAAGATATCATGTCATATTTGTATTAAAATATCTTTTATGAATGACAACTTGATACAAATAGCATGTGACATGTATATTTCAACTACATAAAATAATGAGTCATATTTTGCTTTTTAACTTGTTTCTTTATTAATTTTTATACTTTTTAATGCCAAATAAAAATTAAAATGTAGAAATTTTCATAAATATGCATAAAAATTTATAGTTTCTCTGGTGCTTTAAATTAATTATAATATTATATAAAAATATAATATTTGTTCTTCTACAATAGAATACATTTATATCTCATTTGAAAAAGTATTTTTGTTCAAATATTTTTTACAAGTTTATATTAAAATTTCTGTTCTGATTTCGGGCTAAATCGCTAAATACGGTAATATAATACTCAGTATCGTGAGTAGCTATCAAATACATCTGCGTAATAAAAGAATATTTTAGAAGAGCTTAGTGTAAAACATTGAAAAAATAATCACATCTTATAAAGAATTCACGTCCCTTCTTCCCTGTGATCCGGCTAGAGGTGTGGAAGGAACTAAAGCATCATACAACATGATGAGCTTCAATTATTTTATTTATCACTATATTCAACTCAGACACAAATAACACTCTAAATAAGGTAATTTAAATCATTAATATAATGCGAGAGAGACGAGATTGCGTTGGGGAGAATATATTCAATCATGCAACTATATCTTTAACATAACTTTATACACACACACGCACACACAGATCTCTTAAGTATTTAATAAAAGCTCTATTAGTTTAACTTTCTAAACAACGACTTGATTTAAGATCACGGTACCTGAACTCTTGCAGTCTTCTATCTGTTTTGAGTTGGATTTAACACTTCCCGCTAGCTATTCTAAATACTTTCCGTTAGTTAATCTAATCACTTTCTTAATGTTCCAACTTCTGGCTTCTTACTTAGTTTACGTATACGTTTCACTGCCAATTTACTTCATTTCTAATCTATTCAAAATTAACTAACTCTCAACCTCGCGAATAAAGAATATATATATATATATATATATATATTAAAATTAATTTGCATATCACGCTTCCTGCCTTTCCGAGAAGATTGGTTGAAAATGCTGGCCCAAAAATTCCCCAGAGGTTAATAGAAGGACGCGTATAGATCCATCCCAATCTTAGATTTTCATTTATTTATTTTTCAATATATATTAAAGAAAAATAATAATAGAATTTGTTTTTGTTTTTTTTTGTTTGCCGCACAATTACATTTTTAAAAAATAAAAACACCGTAAACATTTTAAAATATTGAATACATTATGTAAAACAATTCAAACAATGTGTGATTCATTAAACTACTCAGCAAAATAAAATGTAATGTTAAATTGTAGCTTCCAAAAAAATTCGAATAACATGAAACCTTTTGAGCAATATAAATAAAATTAAAATAAAAAAAATCATTCAAAAATAATACATTATGCATATTAAAAAACAAATCAAATTTATTCTTCAACAAAAATTATACAACCATAAATTGTGACTTTTAAAATCTAATATGAAAGCAAAACCCATGACTTTTTCAAATATCATAAAAATTGTTAAAATAAAAAAAAATCTATTAAAAATGTTTTAAAGTGACAAAATTTACTTGATGATACATGAAAAGGGCCAAAATAGAGCTGAAATTTTCCAAACACAATTTACATACGTCAGAGTAATAAAGAAAACAATAAAAATCATTTCAGAATTTTATGTCTTCAACTTTCATGCCAGGTTCAGCCGTTTTCCTGAAAAAAATTATTCTACAACTTTCTTTTAAATTAGAGTTAAAAAAAGACATTCTATTAACTACTTTACAAGATTTAAATTTCAAATTATATTTCTTATGAATTAAAAAATATTTCTGAAGAATGTACACAGTAATTACAAAAACTTAACCATAGTACAGTTATACTTTAAGTGTTAAAGTAGAAAAAAATCACATCAAATTCTAATTAGTTCTTCTTAGGGTAAAAGTCTAATTCAAATATAATTACACAAAACATCCCTCATTCATTGTACAGCAGTCAAAAATAGAAATGAGGAATAATTTTCTTAAATTTAGTTACCCTTTTAATTATTATAAATGGTACCACATTTGTCTGGCTGCAATTGGAATTATAATTTTTCTTGATCTTAAATTAAGATTTAAAAAATTAGTAAAAGTATTAAGAATATTGAGGTTTTTTTAAGTAGCATTTTAAAATTTTAATCAATGAGCATTTGCACAAATTTTAAATAATTCCTTAAAATCCTATGCACTGTCGTTAAAAGAAATTGAACATAGTTAATGATTTTCGTAGTGTTCAATTTTATATCATCTGTGCATCAGATTAAAAAAAATATTTAAAATTTATGCTAATGATTATTATTAAAAATTCCATTTCATTTCTTATTGCACCCTTAATATACTTTTAATACTTTTGTTTATTTTTTTAATTTAAAAATTTACAATTAAGAAACATTGGAATATTGTTTCTTTATATTAGAATTCCAATGAAATTTTTTTAAGATAAAGTTTTATATAGTTCGATCAAATGAGAGAGTTCATTAAAAACTTATATGGCAAAACCAGAAATTTTATACGTAAACATCCTAATTTATATGCCTCATTTATAACGTCTAACTATCACGTAAAGTGACAAACATGAACCATATACGAACCTTTTGTAATGCGAGACTTCAATACACATCTATAGTTCTGCTGAAGTACTCAATTCAAAATCGGAAACCATTGCACGCTATTCCGTAACATTGTAGCATTGCTTCACGCTATATTATAATAATAGTTACCAATTTCTGCCTGGATTACAATTACGAGAGGTTAAAATAAATGATCAAAGCAATAGTGATCGATGATGGAAAGTATTTTACTCGCAGAACACATTACTTTATGTGAATGATGAGTTAATGAGTTGGAAAGGGAACATTAAATGGGCTGCGATAATGGAATATAATATTAAGTTGATTTGGATAAATGAGTATTTCAAGAAAACATTCCTATCATTACAAGTAGATTGATTACATTTTATGAGTATTCCATCATCTGTTCATGTTATATGCTGTTTATAATTCTTTTTGTCATGCAATATGCACGCAGACTTTTTTCTCATTTTGCAGTAAGTTATTTTTAGCCATCATCTATACATATAAATAAAATTGAAGTGTCTGTTTGTAATTTCAAATTAGCAGCTTTTTACTTCATGCACTAAAAGTATATACGGTACTCATAACAAAAAACCAATTTTTAAAATTTTTGTCTGTCTGTCTGTCTGTCTGTTTGTTCCGGCTAATCTCGGAAACGGCTGGTGCGATTTTAAAAATTCTTTCACTAATGGAAAGCTACATTAACGGGGTTTAACATAGGCTATATTTTATTCCCGTATTCTTACGGGAACGGAAACTATACGGGTGAACGTGAAACTGAATGCCAAGATGAACGCCAAATTGAACGCCAAGCTGAGCTAATGAAGTCGTTGTTTTGGTTACTGGCGACCGATGCTCTTCATGAGACATAACAGTGTTACGCGCACATCATAATTCGCTGACACGTGCCATAATTTTTTTTTATGATAGTTATCTCACTGTTCAGTTAAGTAGAGCATCGGCTGTTTCGGATGCACTTTTAAAAATAATAAATCAAGGCTTCATAAGCAAAAAGCAATGCAAGAAACAAAAAATTGATAAGTTTTAATCCTTTCTCTTTTTTTTTATTTACATTTTTAGTCACATTTAAACAATAGTTATTATTTCCTTAATGTTTATATCGTAATCGAAGAATAATAATTTTCAAGCTATTTTTCATTTTTCTACCTCTCTGTTTTTCTTAATTCAAATTGTTCTTAATTTCTTAATTGTGAGTTTTTTTCATTCGTTATATTTAAGCTTTTTTAAACTTTAACAGCTGAACTTTAAGTATAATAATTAGAAATCGATGTTAAACATTGTTAGGTTTTTATTCATGAAAATATTTCAGATTTTGATAAAAAACATAGCATTTATGATGATGTTCACAATCTCAATATAAAAGAAGATTCGTGGTTGTGTGAAAGATCCATTTTAGCACCTATAAACGACCAGGTTACTGCGCTTAATCAGCGCATGTTAAATAAGCTTCCTGGTGAATCACAAACATACCTTTCCATCAATACAGTTTGCAATCCGGATGAAACGATTAGTTATCCAACAGAATTTTTAAACAGTATAATTGTGCCTGGTCTACCTCCTCACAAGCTAGAACTTAAGATTGGCGTTCCCATCATACTACTCCGTAATATGCTACTCCCACCAAAACTTTGCAATGGTACTAGGTTGCGAGTAGTGTCATTGCAAAGAAACGTTATAGAAGGTCGTATAATATCCGGATGCGGAAAAGGTAACATAGTACTTATACCACGAATTCCTATAATACCATCGAATTTCCCGTTTGAATTCAAAAGACTACAATTCCCTGTAAGTGTCAGCTTTGCTATGACAATTAACAAGTCACAAGGGCAAACGTTAAGCAAAGTTAGCATAGATTTAACTAAGAGTTGCTTTTCACATGGCCAACTATACGTGGCATGTTCACGTGCGAGGAATGCCACTGGCGTTTTTGTTTTAGCTCAAGAAAATCGTACACCAAATATTGTATATAAAGAGATTTTTCAATAAATTTAATACTGTATATAGAGAGGATGTTCAATAAATTTATACGAAAAAAACCACACAAAAATTAACAAAAAACAAAGAAAATAAAAAAAATAAAACAATAAACACCAAAAAGCAGAAAGAACACAAAAATATAAAAACAAAACATTGATTCACAAAGTTAAAAAATGACATTAAACTCTCTCTCTCTCTATATATATATAGCGTGTATGTATTTCTTAACGTGGAGTACAGAATTATTAAGTTTTCGTAAGATCTGTGAATTGAACAAAACACTTTTTTGTAAATTTCTACGTGAACGAAGTCGCGGGTAACAGCTAGTTCCATATAAAAGTGATTAAAAATCTATATTTTCCCATTCAATATCGACTTTTATATATAATGACAAATAAAACTACAATGCTGGCCACCGTAAATGCAACACCAAGCAAGACAAGAGATAGCACAAAAAAAATATTTTTGTAGATAACATGTTGACCAAGTATCAAATTGTTAAATTTATAGACTTCTGTGAAGTGTGATTCCAGCCAGAATCAGTAGCTAGAGTAGCCGCCATTGTTGGAGGTCACCGCTGCCACACGCCTCGGCATTGATTCAAAGAGACTTTATATGTGTTATTGGGGTAGAACAGACCAAGCAGCTTCCACATGTTGCCAAAATTTATCTGGTGTGGCAGCTAGGGGTGTAATCTGGGTCAATCGTTGAGCAACCATGAATCACATGTTTTCTATCGGCGAAAGATCCGGAGAGCGAGCCGGCCAGGGAAGTAATTCAATGTGGTGATTGACGAAGAACCTTTGGACAATGCGTGCCACGTGTGGTCGCACATTAGCCTGTTGAGTTATGGCTGTGGCCAAGCCCTAAGTGTAAGGAAGGACAACTGGTTCCAACACCTCGGAGGTGTAGCGCTAGCAATTTAAAGTAACAGCAACGCGTACTAGAGGAGTGCCGAGAGCGATATCTAATACCGCCCCATACTATAATACCCGATTCAGGACCAGTGTGGTGGTGCATAACGCAACTGTTCAGCATCCTCTTTCCACGGTGTCTCCAGACTCGAATCCAACCATCGTGGTGTTGCAGACAGATGCGTGACTCGTCAGTAAAGACAACTTCATTCCATTCTGCCACACACATCCTTCTTTCATCGCACCATTGGCAGCGGAGTCGTCTGTGGCTCTGCGTCAAGGGTAGACCAAGCAATGTACGTCTTGTGGATAAACCACTCTGCTGTAAACGGCTTCGAATGGTACGCGCAGACACTGAATAATGCGTTACAGACTCAATGTGCTGTGCTATAGTTCGTGATGTGACTGAGCGATCCGTCACTGCCATGCGCGCAATTTGCCCGTCCTCACGTGAAGTTGTGCACTGAAGTGGATGCGATAGACCACGTCGGTCCGTCGTACCTCCCTGCATTCAACGGTTACATATCCGCATTATAGTTGCTTGGTTTCGTCCAACACGACTACCGATTTTCCTGAAAAATAATCCACAATCTCGGTCGGCCACTATCCTTCCTCTGTCGAACTCGGATACTTGATCAAAAGTTGATCGCTGTTTTCTACGAGACATAACTAAACGGTTTTTGAAAAAAAAACCACAAGAAAAACACAATTGCCGAACTTGAAATCGTCGAAATCTCCAAGCCTTAAATAGCGCTTTCAGGTGGGGCCACAGGCGTGCGTGATGTGTGACTGCACTGAAATTCTAATCATTTGCATGTCTCACCTCCGCTAATGTATGTTGTAAATTTCATGTTATTTTCGTTCTTCCTTCAGGGTGTTGCATTTACGGTGACCAGCAGTAAATTTACATTCGATGAAGTTCCATAGATTAAAATTCATTAGAATAATTTACATCAAATAATTATATTTTATTAATTCTTAACTATGATTAATTAATATATTTACACCTTCTATATACCTTTCAATATTTTTTTTTATTTAACACTATACATACCATAAATGGCTCAATGATCAAATTTTAATTTTTAATTAGGAAATATTTAAATGAGAAGTTATTTTTTTCTCACTTTAATTAGTCTTTTCTATAAAATATTTTATATTCTGGCAAAAATGCGCACTTTTCACATGAAAAAAAAAAATAATAAGATTGAAATTTACGGATGAGCGTTATACGGCGGGTGTAAACAAGATAGTTTTAAAAATAAAGAAAAGATGGCCATGAGAAATTATACTCCTGTATATATTAGAACGTCGTTTATCCGAATTAATTGGGACCGGACACCGTTCGGATACGCGATTATTCGGATAACCGAAAACCGAATGCGATCCATGCAGTATATGATACTGGACACTATACAAATATTGAAAATCATCACATGCGGGAAACGTGCTTGAAGGAAAAATCAAAATAGGTGAAAAATGTCGCAATTTTACCTTGATTGTGGAAAATAATCACTTATTTTTCGCTGTACCATTGTACTCCTTCGTTTTTTTCAATGCAAGGTCTATGATTCTCTTCAGCAGCAGTAGTTGAGTAAGAAAGCACTCTGATTGTTGTTAGTACAACTCCATAGCTGTCTCTAACGCAAAAAAACGCGTCATAATCTGCTAGTTTCGTTGTTGTGTCCTCGTCTTCATCCATTTCATCGTCGACAGAGAGGGATTCTTTTTGCACGGAAGTCACAATCTCGTCATCATTTAGCATTTGAAATCCACAGTCTTCTGCATCGCAAGCCCCATCCAGGTTTCTACATCAACAAAACTCAACAAAAGAGCACGTATACGCCCCTCACTTTGAAACAAACTGACATAATATTCCGCGCAGATGTTTACCAAATCACACACGACTGAAATCCCCCAAATTTATCTCACCTTGGGTGTTCCCCTTACTTTTGGCTCACGGGAAACGATTGCTGAGCATTGCACTGTTCGAAAACTTATCCGGACTTTGGTTTGGATATTTGACGCTCCGGTTAATAAAAGTTCGGATAAACGACGTTCTACTGTACATTTAAATACTGTCAAGTACATCGTTGTTTAAAAGCTCATAATACTTGGAATAAATGATTTAAAAAAGGAGCAATATACATTAAATTTAAGATTTCTTTGCAAAAAACGATGGACGCGCAGTATACGGCGAATATACCCAAAAGTTAAAAAATGCGTCTTGGTAGCACTATACGCAGGGATATGCGGTACATACAATTAGTTTCAAGTTGTACTTTTTTGGTGTTGTTGCTTATTGCTTGAACTCTTAAAAGATATATGCATTATCGAGTTATAGGATCATAAAACGTGATGTTCATGCCCATCTGTATGCTTTGAGTTCTTTGTATACATACAAATGAGAGAGAGATTTATATTAACGTTGCACTATGAAGCTGCATAGGTGCTATTGGCAACGGACCTCGTCATTTAGAGCCATGGTCAAGTGACAAGGAAGACACCTAAGCTGGCACTCCCCTTTCCTAACTTCTACAAAATCGAGATGACATTTGAGCTCTCGACATATTTTTCGTTCAACGGACCGGGCCTACTCTGCACGGCGGGTCTTCAGCTGTATTAAGCTTGAACTCACGACACGCCAGCTACGAGTTCGTGACTTTGACCACTAAGCTGTCTTTATCACAGCATACAATCAAGAACTTAGGCACACTAATTTCAATTAAAAATCGATGTGGATTCAATAAAATTTCTAAAACTTCAATACGAAAGTATCAGTTTCATTTAAAAATATGGTTCAAACTTTAATAAGTGGGCAATATAAATTTTGCTTTTTCTAAGGCGATGCTTTATTTTTACACACAAAAATGTGAAACCAACTTCTTCTGATCAAGTCTCAGAATGAATATTAAATGACAGGGAAGAATTTCTTAAATGTGATGTATGTAATCAACATCCTGAAAGGGAAGATAAAGTATTTGAAAATAATAATCTATCAGATACTGAGTCTAGATATACCACCAATGAAGAGAAATTTGGTGGGATAAACGTGAAAGGAGGAGGAAAATAATGAAATAGATCTGAAGGTATTAAATTTGGGGGAAAAGGTCATTATTGTTCGTTTGAAGGAACTATTTAGGAAAGGAAGCAAATAAAAATATTTCTGTGGAGTTATCTTACTATTTGTTTAAAAATAATTACGTAGAAATTTATTATTTTACCAAAGGATCCTCAAAAACCAACAATTTTTTGGAGGGCTTCGTCAAACTTTTGTTACATCGCTGCTTTTAAAAAAGCAATAATTCCTTATGTTTAGCTCCGGTAGACTTAAAACATATTTATGCATAAAAATTAATATCACAACACAAATGATTTTATAATGAAAGTTATTGCTACCAGTAAATAAAATTGTGCATTATGAGCAATAATAAATAGTTATAATTAAAATAACATTTTTTAACAGTCATTGAAAAATTCAACTAACACTCAAACTTCAAAAATTATTTCAAAAAAAGCCGTTACATTCATATTAATAAATCTGTTAAACCTCTATGCCAAATATGGGTGTTTCTGATACCACATAGGATGTGATTAATTAGGTTTAGTTATGAATTTGTTCAAAACATTAACCAATGCAGAGAATTTCTCGCAAAATTTATTTTCCAAATAGCAGATATTTGTATTGTTTCCTTAAGAAATTAGAGTTTTTATTAAAAAATACGTATTGTTTCTCTTTTAATACAATAAATAATTGAACGTACATGGTCCGGCATATTAACCTCCCCTGTTTCAAAAGGCAGTTACAAACCAAAAAAAAGAAAAGTCTTTTATTTGTGAATAACAAATACGATGCCATTTTACATTAATTGATTTTAAAAATTATGCGCTCTAAATATCGTCCTCCAATGGTGACACATTGACGAAGTCTTTCCCGAAAGTTGCCCATAATTCTTCGTGCCATTTCCGGTGGAATGGCAACCACTGCCTGGGTGATTTCCTCCTTTAAAGCTTTCAGGGCTATAGGACAATGTTTGTACACTTGTACCTTTAAGTGTCCCCAAAGAAAAAAATCAAGGTGATAAATCAGGTGACTTCCCTTGAGGATCAGGCGATGTTTGCCTCGCTCAGTCGCAAAGAGAGAAGTCCAGGAAACAACACTCTCAGAATGCCCAGCAAACGCCGCGAAGCGGGAGCTGTGGCTCCGTCTTGTTGGAACCAGATTTCTGCCTCTTCATGGTCCACAAAAGATTTGTTTAACTTTAGTCCGAGGAAGGTCTCCACCATGTGACAGTGCTCATCTGAAGTAACCTTACCGTTAGTTTATCTTCGAAAAATAAGGACCCCCACACATCAAATTCAGCAACAGAGCATCAAACTGCCACACGAGGACTGTGAAGCGGTCATTGGTGAAGCAGATGAAGGTTTTCTGCTGCCCCAGTAGCGTTAATTTTGTTTATTCATAGTGCCTGAAAAGTGGAAGTGAGCCTCACAGACGAAATCAAAACAGCGCCAATGTTCTGGAGAACTGCCGAGAAAGGCTTCGTCAATGTAATACCATTAGAGGACGCCATTTAGCGGACATAATTTTTAAACCAATTAACGTAAAATAGTATCGTATTTGTTGTTCTCAAATAAAAGACTTTCTTCTGTATCTTGTTTTTGCTTGTTTGTAACTGTCTTTTGAAACGGGGGAGGTTAATATTCTGGACCCTGTATTAAGTTGATACTTAACCTATTTACAGTCGACAGATTTCGTTAAATCAAAGGACATCGACAAATGCCGCAATATACAGCCAATAGAGAAAACAGTTCTCTAGCAAGTTCGAAGACAGTAATAAGGATAACATGTTTTGGCAAATTATTTTGAATTGGTGATGTCTTTTAATTCGACGAAATTGGTCGAAGGTATAATATGAAAGTACCGAATTTTTTTCATATTTTCCCTATTTATTTTAGGCATCAGCATATTGCTCAAGATTGTATAATCCTTACTATTTTGAAATAAAATGACCAATCAGAATTAAAATTTTTAAGAATTTGTACGTAGATCGGTGTATTTCTGACACCTTACGTCCAATGGTGGAAACCTATCGTACAAGCATACCAAACGCCCTCTACCAACAAGATCATGCATGTTACCCATATGGTATAGTGGTTAGCGACGCTGACTGCTGTGCCGTAGGGCCTGGGCTCGAATCCCGGAGAAGGCATGGATATTGGTAAATTAATAGTGTCCTCGCTGCATGGGGGGTACTCTAAATAGCAGTCGAGCCGCAAGTCCTCTCGTGAGGTTAGTGGAAGGCCCCTGACAACTGTCATCCAGCCTAGTTCGAGTGTATGACTAACCGAGAAAGGTTCGTTTAAGCTGCCAGGGGTGGCATTGGTTTCTATTAATATCTCCCTTCTTTAGACCCCCCCCCCCAAATGCTTGCAAATTTAATCCTTTTGTCTTCATGTCATACTGTTTAAGTATATTTTTTTGTATTTGCTTTCCTTGGTGGTGTTGCAGATTTAACGATCAGCAGTGTATATAGTTTTTCTGAGAAGCCTGTACTAGCATTTTAAAATAATTCCCATTATTGTCAGAGATACTATGAACTAAAATGATAATCGACGTTTTCTGTTAAAATTTATGAACTCTGATACACCAATACATGAATAAACCCACTTCTCTAAATTACATATTTCAACAAAATCATATATATATATATATATATATATATATATATATTTCAGGGTCTCTCTTTACACATGTCTTGGCTATATATTGGCAAAAAATTATTTATGTAGATCATTTTCCATAAAAGAATACTTTGAAAATCAATCATTTTTTTGCAAAACATTTTGTTATTTTTTTAAAAGTAAACATATTTTAAAACAAACTTATATGTACATTATATTTAAGTGACATTACACTTGAAGAAAATTATTCATTCACGCGCTTCTTCAAAATCACAATTCTGAACGTAGTCGGATACCTGTTTAACTTATCTATAAGGTTTGCATGAATGAACAATTTATTCTTTAAAAAAAATTAACATTATCTCAATTGTTTCTAAAAGAACGTTTTTCTTTTATTTTACACATCAAAAGAACATAGTTTTTGCATAAAATTGATTGTACTAATACCTATAAATTACAGTAAAATTTCAAATTCAAATGTTTATTTGGATATGTAAAAGTTATAATACTCTCCCAGCGAGCCTAAAGGTGTGGTAGGATTGTAAGGAACTCTAGCCATAGTTCAACAAAATAATCTAATTTATTCACAATATTAATCTCCGCACTAATACAATCGATCCAGACCAAGAGATACCCTCAAATAATCACTAAGCGACAATAAACAAGGTAAGCGAGATATGATTAAACTGGTATACTAACTGCACTTACTCAAGGCGATCACTTTGACTTTTTATCTATTTAATCTAGATTTAATCTCATTGACAATTCGTCACCTTAAGTAATTCAGTTAACAAATACTAAATATCCACGATTCACATTCACTCTGATTAATCATTTCTCTGATAGCAGTCTAGCCTATTTCTCTCCTATCTCTCTCCTTAATCTGTACACCCAGATTATATATAGTAGTCTAAATTAACATAATCACGTTCGAGGCGGAATTTTATAATAAAATAATTTTCAAAGACCGGGAATTCCCCAAAAGGATTATTAGTAGAAGGATCTTAGATAGAACCGTCACAAAAATAAAGAAACATATGTGTATTGCATTTGCATATTAATTCACAATAAAGTGCTTCATTTGCTCCCACATGTGTCAGTCCTCTTTCTTAAAATGAAGACACTTTCTACATATATCCCCAAAAACACAATTACATGAAGGAAAACCGAATATCTGCATCCAAATACACATTTTATTCCTAATACAGACGATTTAAACATCTAATTGAAATGTTGGCCCTTCACAAGTCACTTAGAAACACCCTCCACCACCTCGCGAACCTGAAATCAAATAACTTAGTGCTTTAAGTAAAATCTTGAAGGATAAATTTAGAGTATAGAGCTTCTTAAACGAAAGAAAAATTTTACCCTTCGTGATGTCAATTTCCATTTACAAGCGAGAAAATTCTAATTAAGAACACATCTCTTTCAAATCTGGTGAAGTATAAAGACGAATTGAATAGCCAAGAAGCTCGGTAACAACTCCACTCAACATGTTGGTCCAATCGGTAAATTAATTCCTTAGATTCTTATGTTGCATTTTGATGTGTAAATTTGCCGCCTTTCAATTTGACGGCAATAAAATGCTTGTTTTTCCATATGCGTAAATTTTCGCATTAGATTTACAAATAAAGCTAAATAGTAAAAAAAAATAAAAAGCATTAAAATTTAATTTTAAAAAAGTGTGACATTTTGCTTTTTTTATATCTTTAAAGTATTTATTCATTTATTTTATTTATTTGTTTGCTGGATTATTGCATAAATAATTTAAATTTTCAAAAAGCTATTGCAAAATATCCTTTAATCGATACTTTATTCTTTTAAATTCTACTTTATAGTATATAAGAAAATACTCAAAATTTTACAATTTTTAACTGATAGCATCCTTTTATTTTGTGAAAGATCTTGAGTATGTTGCAAATATTTTATTATTTGTATGTTTAATAGTAAAACTTTTATACATAGTTTTATTATATTAATACTACATAAAGCAATTACTTATAATATTGTTTTAATTTACAGATTATTCTTTTTATCTCACGGTCATCGGTACTTGATCAGCAAATTGCATTTATATAATTTTAATTTTTCAAACAAATTAATCTACGGATAGTAAAACCATTTATATACGTACATTTGTTAAGTAACTCTGAAGTTCTGATTCTGAAAAATATCTACAAATTATGTTTTGTATTCTCAATAATAATAATCAATGAGTATCGAAGAAATTCTGAAAAGACGTTCTTAAGAACACTATTAATAGAAATATAAATGAATTTCATAGGATGCTTTACAAGAATTTTTCTAAACTTAAGCAAACACAAGACTATTGATGCAACAATATTGTAAATTCAAGAATTCGGGGGGGGGGGTCGAATTTTTTATGTTGTTGCTAATCCTATAGAGCAGGAATGTCAAACTCGTGGCCCACAGCGAATACTTTGTGGCCACCAGTAAAAAATAATAAAATGCATAATTTCTCCCTAAAAATAGGAAATACAGTAGCATGTAGAGTTCTCAAGTATCAGGACGTAAACATTATTTTTTCTCGATCTTTTATTTTTGTTTATTATACTATATTATTCGAAGTAAACTTACGTTTCCATGAATATTGATTATTTTGCGGCCCACCTAAATTCAAACCTTGTTTATTTGGCACAAGTTATCCTTTGAGTTTGGCACTCTTGCTCGTCAGTATCAGATAAGATACATTAGATTGTTGACTCTAAAAAACTCGAGCACAAGAAAGAGATACATATGGATATCTTTTCTACAGAGATCCATTCTACTCATTGTGTGCTCGAGAGAAACATAGTGGTTTTGATTTTTGGCACCGATGGAGATCTTTTTGCTTTCCCACTTGCAAGACGTGAGAGTGTAGTCTTAGAGCCTCTGCCCCACTTCAGGGTTGAAACAGATCGGTTCTATTTCCCACGTAGCTTTGATGAGTGGGAGACACTCTCCAATCTCCAAACTTTGAGATTTTTTCAGCTACTATAATTCCAGATAGGTAGGGGTGGATTGAGTTAGCGAATATTAACGTCGCAGTATTCAGCTACTCGAGGGCTTTTAGGTAAGGGCAGAAGTGGAGAAGGTTGGGATATTGCAGCCCTTCTTTGCTTGTTTGCCCACCATACCATTGCTGTAAGGGTCGACTTGAGTGTGATCCACTGAAAATGGATATCGTGGTGCAGTGATACAAGTTTCAGTTTGTGTAAGATTGAGAGATTGATTTTGTTGTTAGCAAGAAACCTGTTGTTAAGGCGTTGAAGAAAATTACAGCCATCATAGTCCAAATATCACAATGCATTTTCTTAGATAGAACAGCTTCAAACCCCACATCAATGGCTATTAGTTTACTTCTGAAAACTGAGTGGAAGTCCGGATTGCCATTTTTAAAAGTTAATTTTTTTTCTAAGGAGGGAGAGGAATAAAATAGATATCACTTGGTCAGATACAGTGGTGGCAAAAAGTCCTGAACACACTCACTTTTTAGCGTAATTTTTGTGCTTGACTTCATTTTTTGTTGTGAAATTATTGCACTATCTTAAATAGTTTTATTGATTTTAATGTATTTTTTCATGCTGATTTCAAATCTGTTTGTAGATTTCATCTAAAGTAAATGGTTTCATTGATATGTTGAAAAAACCTTGACAAGAAAGCACAAGTTCACTGTAAGAATGAGTGAGTGTGTTTTCCACCAATGAAATGCTCCGTTATTTCAAGCAACAACAACAAGAAAAAGGTGAAACGTGGTTTATTGTATTGAATGCAGTTGTGTGCTTGTGGAAAATAGTGTATTGAAAGCAATTTGAAGTGCGTTTGTGGAAAATATTGGAATTATGGCTAAATTTTCATATCTGCCTGAGAATAAAAGGTACAAAATAATACATTTGAAGGAAAAAGGTTATTCTATGCGCCAAATTGCTGCTAAAGTACCATGTGGCCTTTCTCCTGTTGTGAGAACTTTGAAAAGATTTTCTGAAACAAATTTTATTGCGGACAGGGGGCGATCAGGATAACTAAGGAAAACATCTTTACGTGAAGACAGGTTATTGCACAGAATTTCACTTTCAAACAGAAAGCTTAATTCCTCACAAATTTTGAAACAATGGACTTTGACATCAAATGTGAGTGTGTGCCCAAGAACTGTTAGAGGTAGACTGCTAGAAATTGGGTTACGAGGCTGTAAAGCGCGCCCAAAACCATTACTGAGTGAATTTGAACGCAAAAGGCGATTGACGTGGGCAAGGGAGCATTCATTATGGACTATTAAAGACTGGGAAAAGGTAATATTTAGTGACGAGGAGTCAGTTTTGTATTTCTGGCAACCAAAGTAGTGCCTATGTAAGACAACGCACCCATGAGGATTTCAGCCCTCAGTGTCTGAAGCCCACAGTAAAGTACCCGACAAAAGTGATAGTATGGGGTTGCATGTCTTCTTATGGTGTTGGAAGACTTCACATCGTTAGCGGAACAGTGAAAGCCATGGATTACATTGAAATACTACAAAATAAATTGCTACCAACTGCGAGAGATCTTTTTGGGAATCAGTCATGGATTTTTCAGGACGATAACACCCCTTGTCATCGTGAAAAGGTAGTTCAGAAATTGTTGAAAGACCATACTGTGAATAGAATGAACTGGTCAGGACAGTCTCCCGACCTTAATCCGATAGAGAACTTATGGTTTAAAATTGGTTATGAAATTTAAATGAAAAAACCTTCAAACAAACGTGAATTAATTGAAGCTTTAATATTTCCCTTCAACCATATTGTCACGAAAGATCTACTTTTGAAATTGGTGCATTTCATACCAAAAAGATGTAGAGCCGTAATTAAAGCAAACGGCTGTCCCACAAAATATTGATTTTCTAACATGTGACAACAATGTAATTTTCAAAATGCTTATTAAATGTACCGTATTTGTCAATTTTTGTGCTATTTTTCTTTGCATTTTATGTTATTCTATATTGTCTTATTCTGCACATATTTCACATTATTGTGTTCAGGCAGCTTTACTACAAAAAATATTTTAGTCATTAAGAAACTAGTAGTAGATTTGAAATCAGCATAAAAAATACATTAAAATCAATAACAATATTTAAGATAGTGCGATAATTTTACAACGAAAAATGAAGTCAAACACAAAAGTTACGCTAAAAAATGAGTGTGTTCAGGACTTTTTGCCACCACTGTAATTTGATGCATCAGTATAAATCTTAATTGTAACATTGGAGATGAAGTTTTCTATTCCATTTAGAGCTGCACCCAGTAGACAATTTTTCTCATTAACAGAATATGATACCATGGTACAAAATACCTTGGATTACTTTAAGCAGGGCCAAAGTCATAAAACTCCCCTATTCACACCGAGACCCTAGCAGTGTTGAGAATTGACGTTTCATGATCCAGGCTTGCACGTTTAATTATATAGCTAGACCACTCTTTGCTCATTAAGGAGATCTTGAAAATTTTTGTAGATGAAAAATGATTCAGTGTCTTGGAAGATTTTGGAATTTTTCCAGAAGTTGAGAACGCGGACGTGATTTTACTACATTAACCTATTGATTGGTTAATTGATTAGCAACATCACACTTACAAGCAATATGATAGTACACAACGTACATAGTACACTTAATGCAATGGACCTTGACTTTTTGAAATAGGATCAAGAGACGAAGATATCCAAATTAAAAGACTTGAACAAGTATATCAACTCTATCATTGTCAGAGAAATCAGGATTTAAAGCCTCACTCAGTATATCATTAAAACTCAAATAGTATAAAGAAAAGTATTAAAACCCCACGAGTAAGAGGAAGGATTATACTTTTATCTCCTCGGGGTATCAAAACTCATTCTTACCGAAATAAGGTAAGCCCCAGTGGCTCGTTTTTTTCCAATTCTGTGCAGTGTTCTTTCTATTCCTTTGCTGCAATTGTATTTTTTCGTGCATTTTGTATCACAAACAAGGAATAAATTTTTTTATAGTTTCTATATCTCCCAAATACTTTGCTTTGTATTGCAAAAAAGGTAAACTCATTTTATGTTCAACTTTTGAGCGACATATAGGTGAAAAACATATTTAATAGCGATTGCATATGACTCTATAGTTCCAAATTACACAATGCATAATGTGAATTAGATTCTAGGTTTTCCAAGGGTATTTCAATTTCTTAAAATCCTTTCTAAACTTATTTAATTTTAAAACCAACCCCAATCTGCATTTAATAATATTAAAAAAATAAAAGTAATTTTTCATGTAAACACTTTGGAAGATTAAAAATATTCTTATAAAGAGCTTAAATTTATTGCTACTGACAACGTCTGAATATAAGTGACACAAAATCTTCTTCGCGACTAAGAAAAATCTCTAAAAAAAAAAACTTTCTAAATGCATTCAATACAAAACAAAATCTAAAGTCAAATGTTAAAGCACTTTGATTCCGTACGTCTGTTTTTAAAAAACACTGGGAAAACGTCTCTCTAAAATGAAAATCTAAGAGAGAACTTTATCCTTTTAAAAGAATTCCAAATGTAGGGTTTAAGTATTTAGTTTTATAAAACGCGGAGTCCTGTTTTGTGTGAATGTGTGCTCCCCTCAATTTATTTATTCATTAAAAACGCCCGGGTGTCGTGTATTTTTATTGGTCCATTTAAAAGCAAAGTCTATTTATATGGAAAAGAATTTATCGATTGAATAGAGGTGTCTGTGCTTGTGTTTGCCTTTTCTGTGTATATGGATTACCTTTCTGTTAGTGGAAGAATTTATTTTTCGAAAAGAAATAGTAATGATAATAGTTAGTGATGGAATTTTTTAGAAAAGAGGTTTTATTTGTGAGTACACAGGCATAACAGTTATCTAGTGTTTTAACTTCTGATGCGTTCACGAGTTATTTATTTGTTTTTTCAGAATGGACGTGATCAAGGATATTCTCTTTTTGTGTTATGCTATTAAAAATAAAACCATGGAATTAAATTTCTTTAGCTAATTGAGACGGTCTATAAGCTTGGAAAATATTTAATGTTCATAAAGAAATTGTTTTCATAAATAGATGGAACGAAAGTAGATTTATAAAACTAAAATTATTATATGCATTAAATTCCGATTCACAAAATATTAAATATTAATTTTTTTTAGTTTGATGTAATTATTAAAACGAAAAATTAAATTGAAAGTTATTTAATTTACATACAAAAGCATTCTTAAATTTAATTCATTAATTAACTATGATCAATAGTATTTATCCATCTATCTATCTATTGTAAATTAATTATGGGAGATATTAAGTATTAATCTAGAAAAACTTACCCATATTTATAAAACAATAAAAATGGGAAGTCTTAAGCGAAAATTTCTCTATATTTCTACTAATTTTGATAATATATTTACGGTTTATTTCAGATTTTTATTTTATAGAACATTTTTTAATTTTTGCTACAAAATGCAAATATTTTATAAATCAAGGAAAACTTATTTATGGATAAATAAATAAAAATATTAAGAAAATTAAAATAAAAAAAACTATTTAATACTATAGGAATATAATGAGAATAAAAGTAAATAAGAATGCAAAAAATTTATTAACTCATCATCTAAATGAATGAATGAAAATTCATTCCTAAATTAATCTTACGAGATATTAATAATTGCTAAGCAATCTAGAATTCCACAACTTGGTACATATTTGCTTGTGCAAAATAATAATTATTATTATTATCATTATTATTGTGAACTTCTCTTTTAGGAAAATTTCAATTTCATGAGAATTATCATTGTTTCATTGCAATATAAGAAATAGAAATGAATTTTTCAAAACACTTTTAAAGCAAATTCAGGGGTAAACCTGCGAGGGTTTTTTTTCAATTTTGAAAGTGTTGAATATATACTTGTGTACTTATTACCAATTCAATGTGTTTTATTGCTTTCAGTGCTATTAATTGAGAACACTTGAGTCTTACAAAGGAATAACACTTTTAAGGGAATGACAGTTTTCAGAAAGTATTTTAAAATTCGATATAAGACAGAGCTTCTAATGAAACATAATAGCGAAATCTTAGTTTGATGTTTCAAGATTAATGAATAGACAAAGTCCATTCGAAAACTATCCAACCTTGAATTTTCCTACACAGAGAATGTGTAGGAAAATACCAATGTACCTGTCGTTTCGTGTCGCTCCAGTGTGCCTGTCGTTTCCAGTAATCTGTAGAATGAGAATTTCCTATACGTGTTCATTAGAGTTTTTTTATTTCTCTAAATATGGAGCGCCTTTAGCAGGTCCTGCATAAAATTTTGTCTAAATCAACAATCAGCAAGATTCAGCAAGTGTTTGGAGACAATGCTACAATGGTCACCTAAATTAAAAAGTGGTTTAACCGATTGAAATTGGCCGTCACTACCGGTAGAGAGTACCAGCGTTCCAAAAGGTCCCAAAAAAGTGGAAAATCTAACAATGAAAGATAATAGTTTGACCGTACGAGAGATTGCTGAACAAGTTAAGGTCATCAACTGTTCTGCACATGCAATTTTGTGTAATCACACGCACAGCGACAGCTTAATTTGTTCCAAAGCTTTTGTCGGTGGAACAGAAAGAACTCCGTCTTGCAGTTGCAGAGCACCTACTGTTCAATATAAATGCTGAAATTGGCTCCCTGCGACTGCAGGGTGTTCCCGATAGTAAAAATGTCATTGAAAGGATCCCATTTTCATAGTAGAGTTAAGATTGTGCAGAACGCGCGACGGTGTTGTTGAACACCAATCTAAAAGAAGCATTTTTAGAAGTGTTTTCGGCAGTGAAAGGAATGCTAGGCTAAGAGTGTGTGAAAGCACACGAGACCTACTTTGAATCTGATTAGGATCCCAATCCCGCAAAATATGTTTTTTGTCTGGCCAAAAATCGGATACTTTTTTAGCAGACTTTGGATTAACCTTGTGCCCTTATTCATTCTTTAGTATATAGTATTGTTCATAGTATTATACATAGTATATGCAAGTCAAAATGATATATTACATTCAGTTGAAGTATAAATGATGTATATATGCCCAAATTCGGCTTTCTTAATTAAGATTTTATTAGTTAAGTAAAATTCGATTCCAATTAGACTTTTGATACACGTATACATATATCATTGAATATATAAGTTTTTGAACCTTTACTAAAAATTGTATAGTTGAGCTTGGATCAATTCTAAGAAATCTAAACATCACGCTGCTTATTTTAAAGTTCGCGAATAATTCTGATCAAGTATTTTCAGACAGATTGTGTTTTCCTTCAAATATCATTCATTCAAATTTATATATAAATTTAAAAAAATAGTAACAGAAAATTGTTTTGATTGTATAAGAATCAGAATAAATATTTTATAAAATAATTTAATACTGAAAAGTCGTTACTAATTGTAACTCTCTCTCTACATAAAAGAACTTTTTCCTGATACTGTGATAAATTTTTAACGAGTTAAGATATCCTGGTACCATCTGTGTTGCAGCTATTTTTAATATAAATTTATTCTTGGTTACGAACGCTTTAGAACTACATAATACATGTAAATTACAATTTTACAATATGAGAAATCAGTATGAGCAATTGTATAATTTGTACAATGGGGGTCGATCCACCTTTAAGAAGGGGGTTCCCACCCCCTAGTCATGAATTTAAAATATTGGGTTGTTCGGAAAGTAATTTATGTTTTTTTTTTTTTGTGGAAATGTGTGAAAGACAGTTTTCGTATAATAAACAAATACTTTTATTAAATTATACATTGGCCGTTCTGGTCCAACACCTTTTGCCATCTTTCTGGTAGTAGCATAATTCCCCGCTCATAACATTTTTGGTCTTTGCTGGCAAAAAACTGATCGAGGTGGTTTTTGACCTCCTCATTTGAGGTGAAGGTTTTACCATCTAAAAAATTTTGGAGTGACTGGAACAAATAATAATTTGATGGTGCCAGATCTGGAGAATATGGTGGGTGTGGCATTGTATCCCATTCAAGCTGTAAAAGCTTTTGGCGAGTGACCAAACTTTTGTGATGTCTCGCGTTGTCTTGGTGAAACACTACACCTTTCCTGTTGATTAGTTCTGACCTTTTCTGTTGAAGTGCATCATTCAGTTTGTCCAGCTGATGACAGTTGACTTCCGAATTAATCGTTGTGTTATCCGGTAAAAGCTAAAAAAAAATGATTCCTTTAAAATCCCACCAAACAGACAACATCACCTTTTTTTGGTGAATATCGGCTTTGGAAATGGTTTGAGCCGGTTCATCTTATTTGCTCCATGACCTCTTGCGTTTGACGTAGTTGTATACAACCCATTTTTCGTCCCCAGTGATGATGCGCTTCAAAAACGGATCATTTTCGTGACGTTTGAGAAGCGAATCGAGACGTCAATGCGGCGACACAGATTTCTCTCTGTGAGAACATGGGGAACCCATACATCGATTTTCGAGGATAATCCCAGGCCTTTCAAGTGGTCATAAACTGTTGAATTTGATAAATTTAACCTCAATCCGATCTCACGTGTTTTTATTCGCCGGTTCGCATCAACTAATGCCTTTATCGCGTCTTTATCAGCTTCAACCGGCCTTCCCGAACGTGATGCATCTTCGACATCAAAATTGCCGGATCGAAATTTAGCGAACAAGTTCTGGCACTGGCGTACTGTCAACACACCTTCTCCATACACATCGGTCAATTTCTTTCGGGCTTGAACAGCATTTTTACCCTTTCTGTAGTAAAACAGTAAGATATGTCGAAAATGCTGCTTATCGCTCTCCATATTTAAAAGGGCACCAACCAAAAACTATTGCGTAGAATTAATTCGAATTTTTCACACACAAGCCTTGCTATATGAGCTCTCAAAGCATATAAAATTATACTGCTTAAATGTGAAGTTGGGTGCAAAAAAATATAATTTAATCCTCTGTCGGGAAAAAACGAAACTACTTTCCGAACAACCCAATAAATAAAATCAAAAAATAAGAATGTGCTTATCGCGTAAAATTGTTTTTAAAAGATATTATAAAATTTATTGTAAAAATAAGATAAATTACAATGATTTATTTTTTAAATTACATGCTAATGATACTATGATTCTTTAATCAGTTAATTGTACACTTCAACAAAAGATGTCTCAGTTTTTTCATACCAGTTTAAGTAAACGGATAATTACGATTCTTTCCTGCATAATTATACTGGAACAAAATGTCTCATTCTGGCTTAATTAATCTCAATTTAAATAAAAATATATTCATTCTAAAATGCTTTTAGAATACAAAAGTTAATTATAACTTTACATAATTTGCCTAATGCAGAAAGAAAAAAAAAGAGAAACATTTAATAACTCCCGCAACTCTCATAGCAGAAGAACTAACTTGATAACGAATGGTAACGGCTCAAACGAAAAGAAATTATAGTTTGTAGCAACTAATCAATTAACTAAATTATCATGAGAAAATGGATTCTCAAATAAAATTATTTCAATATCCAAGTCGGTGGTGTGTTTTTTCGTGTCTAATTCCTTATCATAAAAACGTCTAAATTTCAAATTTCATAAAGTTCTATTCGTGCTGCTCTGAACTTTGAAGGTATAAAAAATGAATCTTCTAACGTAAATAAGTATCTGAAATATTTAAAATGTTTTGGACAAAGTTTTAAGAATATTTTACACATATACATAAGATATATAACTTTTTTTTACAACTTTTAAAAATATAAAACAAATGTAACGTATACTGATATAAAATACAATTTATTAAATACTGCTTAAAAAATGGTAATTTATCAAATATATATATACACTGGTGTCCAAATGTTAAGCATAATTGATAATTATGTGAATAAAGAAGAAACTGTAAATCAGAATGGCGGGAAACGTGATATGAGAGTGTAAAATGGTTATAAAATAAGGAAGCAAATCAAAAGAATGATAATAATTAATTTTATTATCTAAAGTAGCAGTTTGAAAGAAAACTGAGATTCGCAAGGATTCACACTTTGAAGAAAAAATGAAAGAAAACATTAAAAAAAATATTGATGATGCAGTTTAATAAGGCGTGTCTAAGTTTAATAAGGCACCTCTGACAGCCAGGCACGCTGCACAGAGATTTACCATTCTTGCTATGAGATGAAAAATGAGTTGTAGGCTCAAACGGTTCCAAGCTTCTTGGAGAGCCCTCTTAAGTTCTGTAACGGAGCTTGGTGGGTGCGAAAGGGCTACAATTTGTCTCCCGAGCATATCCCATACATGCTCAATAGGATACAAATCAGGGGAGTTCGCAGGCCACGCCCTGCGCTGGATACTTTCTGTTTCAAGGAAGTCATCAATCAGCACCGCTCGGTGACATGGAGCATTATCATCCATGAATATAAAGTCAGGACCGACAGCACCTTGAAACAAGCGAGCATAAGGCTCAAGGACTTCGTCCCCGTATCTTTGAGCAGTCACAGACCCCGTGTCAAAGAAATGGAGGTCTGCGCGGCCGTCCATCATAATGCCTGCGCATACCATTACTCCCCTTGATGGAAAATGATGTCTTTCCGTTATGTTTCTCGGTTCAAAACGTGTTCCACGTTCTCTCCATATCATTATCCGCCGAGAATCACTACTCAGACTAAACCGGGACTCGTCACTGAACATCACATTGGCCCAGTCTCCCACGCTCCAATGTTGATGTTTCAAACTCCAGTTCAAACGAGCGCGTTTATGCGCAGACGTGAGGGGAATGCAAACTGCTGGTCTTCTGGCATACAGGCAGCATGATTGAGTCTCCTGTAAACAGTTTGTCTTGAAATTCGTATTCCTGTGGCGACTGTGAGCGCCGAACCCAGTGTTTTGGCAGTACTGCCCCTCTGACGTCGCTCTTATATTACCAGATATTTGTCTTGGCGAGGGGTTATGACTCTTGGTCGACCTGATACTGATTGTCGGGTAACATCTCCCGTTCTTGGAAACCTCTGCCACAGTCTTAAGATCACAGACTGGTCCACATTCAGAATTCGAGACCCTTCGGTTTGTGATCGTGAGGATTCCAGCATTCCAACGAATCTTCCTTTCGTAAACATGCCCAATTGACGTCTTTGTGCCATCATTCACCTTGTTTGATGGTTAACAACGTTCCCTCCCACAGCAGTTCCACGAAACTTGTCTGAACAGCCTATGCTGCGTGAATCGGTTTCTCCGCGTTCCGACATGCCCCGGTGTTTCACGCAGGACGTAGTCAACTGAAAAGTTTTGCATAAACGCAATGTTTCTTCTTCACCCAATTAATATACGCAAGAAATGTGGAATAGTTTTACGATTATTTACTCCATGTTTTTGCATTTTACGATTTATGCTTAACTTTTGGACACTAGCGTATATATAAGATCGTATCCATTGTGGTAATGCTTTTTTAACGATAATCATACTTTAGATGGTTGATTGTAATAATGAAGGTAATGCTGAGGCAGTCTATAGTTAAAAGTTAATGATGGTTAATCCAGTGTATTGTACATGTATACACACAAAAATACGCACATATATAAAAGGGAAATGAATAATCAATAATCATCAAATTTGACAGAAACCGAAATTGTAAGACAAACCAGAAATAAGATTTTAGAAAGAATGCATTAGAAATTAAAAATAATAGAAATTAAAATATAAAAATAGGGATTCTACAGTATTGTAAACATTGCTAGCTTAAGGTAGCTCTTATATATAAAATAATTTATGCAAAAGTAGGATTGAACATATTTTTTGGCCAGCCAACCTTCCCCCTTTCTTTTAATAATATTTATCAAAAACCTATAGAAAATAATGAATAGAATATCTAAATCCATTACACAAAAAGGTAACTTACCTAAAAATTGCATTCAAAAATGCAGAGTCCGCTATTAATCTAAGTACAATAAACAATATATATGTCATGTGAACTTTTAAGAGTATTTCCCTTCAAAAATTCTTCAAGGAATATTCAATTTTGAAATTACCATTAAACTAACTTTTCAGTACCGTGTACTATTTTGTACACCTGAACTATCAATCTAATAAGCACATCTTAAGAGACAAGAAAAGAAGCTGTAACAGAATTATAATATATGACCTTAACACTTCTTGCCGAATATTACTCGGGAACCAAATAAAAAGTGAAAATGTGAGATAGCGTAAGTACAGCACCGATAGCAAAGCCACCCCTTAAGGTTATAAGAGAACGTTCGAAAAGTAAGTAGCAGTTTGTGTGTAACAGCTTAATCTGTTCACGTGACTATTCAAAGTGAATGTCAAATTGTGCTTAAGAGAAATGAGTTCAGAGCAAAACAATACGGTTTTCAGCAACACTATGTGAGTGCAGGAAGTGAATTTTTACTCTCGACAGATTTAAAGGGTATCAGCATTTCTATACCGATTGTCTTCAATGATATGAGGACTCGAACCCACGAATCAACAATACCAGGCATGGCCTTGACCTTTTACTGGAGTAATGCAAGGAAATGGACTTTGAAATGTTGAATCATGATAACGTGAAAAGGGCAACACTGAAACCGGTACTTCCATCTTCTCACTTCTGTATCATTCATTCCAAACGCTGTTTGCTGGATGAGATGGAATTTTCCAGGATGATAACGCATCTATCCAAGCAGCGAGTCCAATCATTGTTTAATGAACACAACGATGAAATTAAACATCTACCATGGCCCTCACAATCACCCGACTTCAATATAATTCAACCAATATGGTTTATTTTAGAACGTTCAATACGTAATCGTTATCCTACACCGGTATCTCTCTCAGAACTATCACAATATCTCTAGGGAGAATGGTGCAATATTCCTCTAGACACTATTCAGCACTTCAATGAATCAATTAATAGGAAAATCCAAACTGTATTTATATGCCACGTAGGAAGTTATACATTATACTGTAATAAAGGATTCTTTTTAGTTCTAAAGGGTTTCCATTATTTTGATAACCACCTGTACATTTTAAATAATTGTTAAATCATCCCCTTTTAGTTCAGGTTTCGAATGGAGAATAGTGTGTGGGAAAATTCGGTGTGAGGCTTTCAAAAAGAAATAATTGGAGTGAGAAAATACCAGCTGTTGAATACGTCAAGATTTCATGGAAAAATTCAGATTAAATAGTATTAAATAAAATAAAATTTTGGATCAGTTTCAATTTAATTATCCTCATATACTTAATAGTCCCGAATTCCTGCATTTGAAACCAATTTAAGAACGTTACACTTCATCTATCTAGAATTCATTCAGTCATCTTGGATCACTAAAAGCATGAAAAATAGTAGTTTAAATATTCATGTTTTTCATTTTGAAGATTTTAATTTATTTCAGTAGTTTGAAGATATATTCATAAGGTATTTTAATTTATTCAAGAAATTAACTTCAAAAAATAGAATAACACTCAAATAATCCATTGCTGAGTAAAACTAATCAAAAATGGAAGAAAATTCCTCTTGAATTATCTTTACTTTAGGGTTCTTGGCGGATTCCAATAAAGTGTAGCATAAACATTCTCATTTTATTTTTATAAGCATTAAAATAACTTGTGAATCAAAACTATATAATTAGTTTTCTTTCAATTGGGTTTTAATATCTCTTGTTTAGTAGAAATAGAATTTACTCTTTTAATGTCCCATTAAAAACATTTAATCTACGAAGTCCTACAAACAATCTATTTTTCTAACTGTACATAAGTGCTCTGATTTTAAAATATTGATTGTTATAATTAACTGTTATATTGATAATTGAAAGTTATAATTTAACTTATTGGATCAATAGTTTTAGGACATATCTTAGAACATTATAAATTAGTGAAATAAAGAAATTATATACGACTGCTTGAAAATACGTAAAATTATTCATTTATATGAACAAGATCCTTAGTGGAATTATTTATGTTTTGTATAAAAATGAAATTACTTTAACAATTAAAAACTTTACCAAGCAATGTATAAATATGTTTCTAAAGAAAAGAATAAAATCTCTTTTATAGATTGTCAAATCTAGTTGCCGCAGAAAATTTTACAAAGAATAGTAAAATCTAATTTAAGTTAGAAAATAAGTTGGAGCCTGAAAAGTTGAGACAGTGAGCTCATAATTTTATGTAATTATGCAAATCAATTCCTTCATCAACATAAAGTGGAAGTTATTATGTTTCTGGTGGAAGCAAACATTATGTTCATTGTATTTTTTAACTTAAAATTCATATCACAAGAGATATAATCCTAAAAGCATTGCGTGCAACTGGAAGCACTTGCATTTAAGTTACTGAATCGATCTGGTGTAGAGCAAAAAATCGAGATGGATTCATAGCATACATTGCGAAATGAACATTATTTTTTAAAATGAGAAATTTAGTTTAGTCGTGAGTTTTAACTTTGAATAGTATCTGATTTTGACAAGACTTAGTACAGAATTTTAGCCTGACGTCATCTCTTTGGGATTTGGTTATCATTCAACCCATTATCTCGATGATTTTCAAAGAAATCGTTATATTAAGCAAAGGGGAAGGGAGACAGTTATATTAATGTTGCTACTGGCGACAAAAATCATAATTCTGAAGCATTGTCAAGTGACGAAGACGAAACCTGAGATGGCACCACCGTCACCTAACTTCCACGCCACAATCAATGAAAGGGCGTTTAAACCTCAACAGACTTAATGTGCAGTGACCTTCTCTTCATTGCGGGTCGCCATCAGTGGCACCAGGCTCAAACCCTTGACACGCAAGCCACAATTCTGTGGCCTAGTCCACTAGGTTCTCAGACACTTAAAAGGGGAGAAGATTCTATGCTGTAAGGTAACATATTGTTATTTGTAATCGCCAGTGGCACACACAGAAATTTTTCAAGGAAAGTGTTGTCCAGGGTTTAAGTTCACCATTCGCGTATCATGCTCCAATACACCGCCCAACATATTCGTGGGATTTTGACGATTTCTGGGAACAAAAGGTAATAAGGAATTAATTACTGAATAAATAATTTGTATTAATTAATACAATGAATCATTAATAACAACTATTTAATTAACTTTTACGTACTATATACATAGGATTTTAATCATTCGGAAAAAAATCAAGGACTATCTAGGGGGGTCCGGACCACCCTCCCTTATGTGCATCACTGGTAATCACAATTACTTAATTTTCAAAAGCCCTTCAAACATAATAAGCAGCGTTTAAGGAATATGGGTCAGAACGTTCATTAAAAAAAAGCAAAATTAAAAAACACGTTCTATTTTAAGAGTAGGAAATGTATCAACCATCTTTAATCCCATTTTTCATTATCGAAGGATTATGGTAAAACTCTGATAGTTAAAAATATCATATTTGAATTATCATCATACCAATTTGTGATAGCGGTCGGTTCCTGCTCTACTCTGAACCCCCTTGTCTACCTGTAAACCTTGCTAGATGTGGGGGAGAAACCGAATGATCCACAGACATGATTTCAATCTAATTAATTAATTGATTCCAAATATCAATAAGACACAATAACAATCTAATTAATGTAGGTGATTATATCGTAGAGTGCAGAAGTGAGATTATATAACACAGGGAAGCAACTACAAACCCTCAATTGAATCTAAGATAGCTTAAATACGCTCAAATATAACTACGTCCCACACTAAAAAGCTAACTTCTACTTAATCAAGCTTACAATACCTGTACTTTTTATGCATCGGATCCTACACTGGAAACTTGCAGGTGATCTCTTCGGCTTGATCAATGTCGTTGGTTCTACTCTCTGTAATCTTTTTCCTGGACAACTTCAAGACCTCTAATTCTACTCTCTTTCAATCTTCAACTAACAACAAACTCACAGACTTTATGTTAACTCATACTTTCCCACTAAAACGTGTCAACTCCAACGTGCCAACTCACAAACTCGCAAAAACAGAATTTATATAATATACTTCCTTTACATAATAACGTTTCCTTACTCGAAGAAAGTTAATTGAAATAAATATTTTCCTTAAAGAGTCATGAAGAGGTTAGTAGAACCACGTATAGATCCGTCACAAATTTAAAAACTATTCAAGAACTTAAATTCTTAATCTTGTCTAGCAACTTCTAACATTTATTTTTATGAAAATAAAAATTACCCTTGAACTCCTAGTTTTTGTGTTAGGCGAGAGATATGTAATATAAATGCTAAAAATAAAACTTAACACTATCCTTCAAGTGTCCTCAACACCAGTTTTGTATGCTTAACCTGTTTTATATGCTAAAATAAGAACGTTAAAAATTGATTTTTTAAAAGCAGTTAATTATTTTCGAAATTATCAACAATGAGCTAGTTCAATTATCCAACATCAAATTTTGAAAAGTATGTACTAAATTTAATTTCGTGAAGGAAAACAAGGTTATGAAATTATTAAGTAAGATTAAACACATTATTAATTATATTTATCTAATATGAATATTAAAATACATATATTTGTAAAACTTAACAATTTGTACGATGAACTTAAAATTTATATCACAATTCAAAATAGGTAATACTGTTAATCAGATCAACACAAAAGTGCTTGGAAGTATAAAAAGATTACTACTTAATGATGAGATTAAAATGTACTCACGCGGTTAATCTTATTAATATTATACAGTAATACCTCCTCTTGCGCGAACTCGATTTTCAAATCTTGTCAATCTGTCTTTTGTTTGAAGGGGGGGGGGTTGTGAAATTGGTGATGTGATTGAAGAAGTTCTCGATTGTGTGGCAAATAAATTTAGAAGTGGATAGTGATGACGTTGAAGAAATATTGGATTCCCAAAATTGGGAACTGACAATTGATGAATACAATTTGCAATTGATATACAAATGCATGAGCAAGAGCAAGTCAGTGAAGTTATTGACTTGAAGAACCTAATTATTTCCGTCAGCTCAGAGAACGCAATTAAATCTGAGGATGGAATTGCTGTTTGGAATTTGACAGAAGACCTCAATTTCATTCAAAAAGAGTCGCAAATTTTTGAAAATATGGACTCCAACGAGGAGCGTATTTTAAAATGAAAGAAAGAAAACAAGGAATAACAAAAAATTGTAGTCATGCTACAAAAGAAAATTTTGTGGGAGGAAAAAATAAATCATTGAACCGGCAGACTACTATGTAAGATTTTATGAAACATTCTACATCAAAATAATTTCGTTTTTCGATTTTGTATCTGTGTTATCTAAGGCTTTATTTTAAGCATCTTTTTCCTAAATTATTTTCTTTCACCTCCGGTCCCATCGAAATATAATTTTATTGCTTTTTATATGTTAAATCATACCTCTACATACGCGAATTCCATTAGCACTGTTATCACTCACTCAGTCCCACCAATCGTGTAAGTTCGAGGTATTACAGTATTTAAAAAATAATAAGCATATGACGTGTAAGAAACTGGTTCGGTTTAAAAATGAATACATGAAAACGAATCAAGTAAGAATTTTTGTAACTCTCAGCACATAATCGAAGTTTTTCATTCTAAAATCTCTTTGTTATGAAAGTTTATTTAATGTTCCGAATTATAAAATTCTTCACCAATAAAAATTCTTATTTTACCACGAAGGCTTTCATAAAAAAAATACGTACATCCATCGATATATTAATAGAAGCATACATACTTTTAACTGAACAAAATAATATTTTAAAGGAACAAAAATGTTAGAAACGTGCGAGAAAACCACCATTTCATAAAAGTTTTACTGGAGATAGAAAGAAAAAGGTGGCAATGGATTTTTATTCTTTGGAATGGCATCTCTTTTACTGAGGATTAGGGCAGAGGAAGGAGCATAAAAGAATTCAAAGATATTTTTCCCTAAGAGATCAGAATGAAGGGATTATTTACCATCTTAGACTATTACGGACAACTTTCCATCTCGAGTTGTTTTGCCACTCTTTTGAGAGTGAAAGTATGATATGCAGCCCTCGGGATTTGAAAACATGCATAAGGATTTAAGATATTTTTAGCATGAAAATTTTTTGGGAGAACTCTTTTTTTCTAGATATATCAGGAGTACACCATAAAAACTCAATACAAAGCTTTTAATTTATGTATTCTATTGATCATGTAAGACACATCTTTAACATATAAGTTCATTAAGGTATCCGACTAGGTTGAAAAAGTGCATTGTAGGTGTTTGATGTTTGGTGTTGTTTGAGCCATTAGGGAAAAAAGAAATATAATTATTGAGAGAGAAGGACTAATACGCGTACAACTAGAGAGTGTTTTAAGTTGTTTTTATAGCATTTACTTATCTAACTTATAATTTTTTAATGCGTTTTTTGAAGAATGAAATTTTTAATATAATTTGTGCACGAAAAACGTGATATCTCCAAAACAATGCAATCAAATTCAATGAAATTTATAACATATATGATATGGGCCCTTCAGAGTGTAACAAACCGTAGGTTTTAAGACACCTACATTTCATCACATTTTACAGCCATTTTTAGCTTAGAACATGCAGTAATTTTGATTAAAATTCATTAACACAAATACAAATGCTAATAAAATATTTATTTCTTAAAATATTTTTTTTCTGCGGTTTGTGACACTTCAGAGGGATCAAGCAGTATATCAATGAAACTAAAATTGCATCATGAGTAGTTTGTTTTTGTTTATGACTTTTAAATTTAAAAATTTTGCTAAAATTTCATAAAAATAATTTTTTTTCAAAAACAAAGGGTGATACATGTTATTTTTTTTATTATTTTGAATTTTTAATCCTATCTATGTTCTTTAACATAATAAATTCATTCTGAAAATCAATTTTTGAAAAATTGGTATCCGAATCTAGTCGGATACAGAAAACTATACTTTCATTTTATGTTAATTCTAATGAAACTAAAATTATTTACATAAATAACAAACAAAATAACAAACAATAAAAAGCGTATTTTATGTATCAATGCAATTTTGTAAATTTAGATTAAACTTTTCTTTCTTGTAAACTTTTTTTTTCAAAAAAATTAAATAAATAAATAAAATTTTAATTCGCAACATCTAAAACAAATCGTTTTTTCTTTTTTCTTTTCTTCCATGATATATTTGTTGCTTCAAAAATAACAACTAGGAAGGATATGAGAAGAAATGCTACAACAACCACTGAATTTTATAAATTTTTTACAATGAAAAAATGTATAATATAGAAGAATCATATATCATAAGAATTATTCTTCCAAAAAATTTTCCCTTTCGTCAAGGATTAGGGTAAAGTGTGGATCGCAAAAAATTGGACAATATTTCTATCTGGGAATGTAAACGGACAAGAAAAATTTTCATCCCAAAATACCCACTTGCTTTCCAAGCAGAATAAATCGAATTTATCTTGTCAAAATAGAACGTAAGAAGATATCGAAGGGATGTCCACCTTATACATATACTATTATTATTAAAGATAATTTAACTAAATATTTCACAACTCCAATATAAAACAATGCAATACAAAAAGAGTTTAAATAGGAAGTAAATTCTAAGAATATGGTCATTATTTTATGTGTCGTTCTTTTTCTAAAATTAATACAGTAGAGTCCAGAAAACCGAGGCTTAATACAGACCGAAGAGTGGTCGAATTTATGAAAATTCTCGCTTATCCAGAATGGGATTTAGAAAAAATAAGTACTGCACATATATGTGTTCTTTTTTGGTGGTGAATACAACTAAAAATAAACTGCCTAAATGCCCTCGAACAAAGAAAAACTATGCACTTAATGAAATCAGAAAGCGCTTATACTACACGTAAATAAAAATTAATTAGCACATAGTATACAGTAATTTACTTAACAGCCACACCTCAGAAAAAATACTTTTTAAAGGTATAAAGCCTTATGATGAAAATTAAAAAACCGACTTTGCAAAAACTGGTTACTTTTTTAAATAAATACGTAATGACCTGCTGTCTTCCATACGGCGCTCAGCAATATGCTGTTCCATTACAAAGGCGACGAAGGAACAGTAAGTCTATTACCGACACACCTTGTTCAAAATACTAAAAGGCGGTTTTGACAGCTTTTAGTCTCTCACTAAATGATATCTTAGGAGTTTGTACGGTGTCCTTGTCGTTAACGTCTTCATCATTTCTTAGGATTTTTAACATGCTTTTGTTAAATCACTTCCTTGTATATCTGTCCAGGTGGAATTTTGTAATTGATTTTAAACTAACTTCCCGATGAGTTGAGACTTGAAATTTAGTCCATAGCTCCGAAGTGTAAGACAATGCATAAAAATGTGTATAAAAACATGGTTTATTAAAAAAAATTATTATAAAATTGCTTGTTCCATTAACTGTGACAGCAGCAATAATTTCTACATCGGACAAAATATCTCGTTTGGTTTTGTTCTGTAACCACTGTTTGACGTCATTTTCATCGGTAAACGTGTAGTCAAGTTATCCGGATTGCCGGGATATTTAGTGCCGAGTTTTCGGAACTCTACTGTATTTTATAATTAGCATCCAGGTTTTTCTTTTTTCTGGAACATTGCTTTTTCCAAAAATAAGAGTAAAGCAGAATAAAAAGTTCAGAGATTCCCCCCCCCCCCTAAAATCTCAAAATCAGGAATATTTCTCATCTTAGAAATTTCCTCGGATGATTCAACCGATGTAGATCTCACACGAGTTAAGGAGTTAGTATAAAAATAATGTTTGCAGCGACGGATTTGTTTTACGCATATAAAACATTTTCCTCTCAAACTTTTTAAAAATCTAGTAATCACTTCAGAATTAATATTTTTCTTATTTATTTCTGAACTTAATTATAAGAATATGCAGAAAGAAAGTTACATAGAATATTTTTGTAATTACATACATACATATTATATATAGATATATATCCTCGAACTTTGTAACAAATCTACGCGTAGATAAGAGACACTTTGGCACTCAAATTTAAAAGAAATAAATTTAACTAATACTTTCCTAATTATATTTATTATTATTACACACACCCAAGCAAAAAACACATTCTCTAGAGAAATAGGCTTTTTAACATTCTGTTCGTTGAGAATTAATACTTTAGGGTAAAGATAGTAAATCGAAAGCATTACAAAAACTTTATTTCCCATTAAACAACAAAAAGCGGAAGCAAAATGCCACTTATGTGCCAAATGCGTAAACGAAAACCCAACATGCTTTAGGCACTAAAAAAATGTACCTTTAATTAAACTACAATAAAATTTTCATATGCGAAATTTTCCCAGGAATAATTTTGCATAAATAATTTTCTTATAACATTTTAATCTTACAATTCCTTGAGAAAATTACTATGGAGGCTCTTTTTTATTAGGTTATGTATGGACCTAAATATGGCTTCAAGAATATACCTGTTTCTGATATTTTCTTGAGATATAATCTGTCCTGTATCACTTTATTTACACTTATACATTTACTTTACACACACACAGTTATACATTTTCTACAAAAAATACCACAGTAGGATACCTTTATATTTTCTTTATTCTCTTAACTAATTATTTTGTGAACTGGTTTTGTGTAGAAATAGGATTTAGAATCATAACTCTATTAAAGATACACGGACGTTATCTAACACAACACGAAGTCGAGCTGATCCAACAGGAGCTTAAAGTAGGGGTTGACGACTCACGGCACGCGTGCCACGGTGTGGCACGGTCGATTTCTATAAGTGACCCGCAAAAACTTGTCGAAAAATTAAAACATTTGAAAAAGTAATGTAAAACACATTTTTTTTTTACAAGTCTCAGCCAAAAAAATACCCACACATACAATTTATTTAAATAATCTTAATTGAATTACAATAGAAAATTATCTTGTTGATAATATACTCTCCAAAGAATTTCGGGAGTGTGTTTTAAAATATTAGGAAGAAAACATTGAACTATGTAGTGAGTTTTTGCTACTCAAGAATAAATATTGATTACGGGATTCAGCTTTCATTACAAAGATTATGGGACATTTAAATAATTTAAATTTAAGATTACAGGGAAAAGGTTATACTTTACCTAACCTAGTTGGTCTTATACCTTCTTCTGTGAACAAACTTTCACTCTTTTTTTCCTCTCGATCTTGGAGGAAAAAAAGATTAACACATTTCATATTAATACAGGAACTACTTACGAAAGTTAATAATGCTCATTGTGATAGATTTAAAAATGTAAAAGTCCTTTTGTTGGATTCAATCAGTACTATGTTAAATGATTTTCAAGTTGATAAAAAAAATTTTGATGTTTTTTCATAAATGTTTTTCCAATTTCTCTGCAAGACGTTAATTTTTACCCACCCAAATCAGAGTTATTGGCCTATAACACCTGGCTACACTGAAAAGAGAATATAAGAAACTTAATTCACACACACACAATTGTAAGTGAACCAAATGAAACTGAATTTTGGAAATTTGTACCAACAAGCAGTTTTCCAAATTTACACGATTTGTGGTTGCCAGATGTTGTTGTAAATTTGGGGATCAGTATATGTTTCTCAACAAGTGTTTTCTATTATAAATTTGATAAAGCCAAAGTACCAATCTGAACTAATTTACATGGACCTAAAACAATCTAATTTGTTATCATCCAGAACTAATGCAAATAGACGATGAGGTAAAAAAATTACTACTAAATCAAAAGCAACACTAAGCAAGTACTAACTGTTTAATAATTATTTAGAATTAAGTGGTTACTCATTTTTCTTTCATACCTATTCTAACTGATTTTTGAAGCGAAAAAAATTCAACAACAACAAATTCAAGTTTGTACTTTTGTCTTATGTATGTATTATTTTTTTTTAAATTTTACTACTTAGACTTGCATTCAAAAATGTGCTCTATGCTGAAAACTCCCATATAAGCCTATAAGTAACATTTTTTCCAACTTTTCATATTTTTTTGCATGTTTGATGAGTTGGAAGTGCCAGCATATTTTTTTTTTGTTCATTAGTAACACTCTTCCTAAAAGGGCCACTCCTGGCTTAGAACTACATTACCTGCACCCTTAGGAAAAGCAGCATTCAGGAGAGCGATTTCCAGTAGGTATAATTACAATCTACAAAAATTTCTTTTTTCTAAAATTGATGAAAGAAAAATGACAGAATAGACATTGTGACGGATCTATACGGTTCCTTCTACTAACCTCTTGGGAATTCCTTTTGGGCCAACATTTTTTCAACCAACATTCTCCGAAGACAGGAAGCGTGATTATGCAAAATAAGTTTAGTATATATATTCTGTATTCGCGAGTTTGTGAAGTGATAATAGATTGGATGTGAAGTAAATAGATGACAAGTGAAGTCAATCGACTGAGAAACGTATACGTAAACAGTGTACGAAGCGAGAAGTTGGAATATTAAGGAAGTTCAACTATTGGAGAAGTCCACGCGGAAAGATTGCAAGAGTTCAGGTACTGTGATCTATAATCAAGTGAGAGGGTTAAATGATTAGAGCGGTCACTAAAATAACAAGCACTGTATAAAGTTATCTTAAGGTAAGATTGGTTAGATTCTCCCCAAGCCATCTCGTCTCATCCTCGTGCTCTGACTGATCAAAGTTATCTTATTTAGAGTGTTGTGTCTGAGTTGAAATAGTGATAAATAAAGTAATTGAAGTCCACCATGTCGTCTGATCATCTAGTTCATCCTACACCTCTAGCCGGGTTACAGGGAAGAAGGGATGTGAAGTCTTTATAACATATTGTCACAAAATATGCATTTTTAGGAAATGAAAGCAGGTTTTTCGATGTACTTCCACTTCCCATCTGGAAATCCTTAGATAATAATTTTTTTTTATTTAAATCATTCAAATCAAAAGGAAAAAAATTCCTACATTTTTTTTACGGTTGACTGCAATGTTTAATAATTTAAAAGGCAATTATTCGTTTTGCAACACTACTAAAAATGCTCGTATAAACAAAATTCTGTCAACTATTACTGTAAGATTCTCGATAAGTTTTTGAAAGGAGTGTCTATTGTTGTAAAAAACTATTTAGTGTTAAGTAACTGCATGCTATTTTTTCACACAAAGTTATTTTTTGTTAAAAATACTTTCCCTCTATGAATCTTTTTTTATTTTTTATTTTTAAAAGAAAAAGACTTGACTCAAATAAAGAAAAATTAAATCTAAAAATCCTCAAGAAAACCATTATTTTCTGAAAACTCTTCTTGAGAGGGGAAGATTCCCTGGCAATGTGATATTGGCTTTTCTTCCCAACGGGAGACGGTCTCCCTCTTGCCAAAGATTAGGAAGAGGATAAGAAAAGGATAACACAGAACTCCAACATATTTTCCTCCAATAGTAGAAGGTAAAGGAAATTATTTCCCCTTCTTAGACCAACTAACGTTGTTTTTCTCATCATTGGTATGAGTTAAAATAGCAACTTAGAAATAATAATGTCTGCGATGAAAGATATGCAGAAAAGGTGCCCTAAGAAATTTTTTTTGATGAGTCAAATTTCCATAAGGAAATAATATGAAAATAAGTACGTTTCTATAGTTCAGAGCAAAATAACGTTAGTATAAATATTTATGAAGAAATGCATGAAATATAGAATTATATATATGAAAGGAATGTAAAGAGAAAGGCATTTCTTAATCAAGAATATGTGAAAATGCATTACGACATATAAGAAGAAAAACATTGTTTATTTAAGCTATTGTTATCAAAATTTTGACATGTGTACCCCTTCTATAATTTTTGTAAAGCTTAGTACCCCTCATCTAAAAAAATGGATGTATTTTAATAACAATCAAACTATATTTCTTTTTTCTGTGACATGCACAGAAAAATAAGAAAAGAGAAAAAAACCTTTATTTAAACTTTTACTTATACTTTATTCATAAATAAAATATAAGTAAAAGTATTATAAATAGCATTTCTTTGGATTGATGAGAAGGATAAAGTTATGCTGAGATGTCAGAGCGTCATACTTTGGTTTCCTGGTTGTTAACGTTTATCTGAGATATGGTTCCAATAGTGTGTTCCTTTTTTTCCACTTAATGTCTACAAATGCTGAAAAAGCAATTTCACTTAAATATGGAATTGGAAAAGACAGAGTATATTTCAGAATTTTTTTCTGTTAAAATCGGATACGCACGTTGCATTTGTAACCAGAATGATGTTAAAAAACACACTCCTTACGTTTATTTTTCAAGAGAATCCGTCTGAAACCAATTCACACAACTCCTTGTCAAACCGGACCATCTCACAAGACTTTATTGACTTGACTTTGACTCATGAAAACGTAGAATTAAACGCGGATAAACACGGTGTAGCGCATATCCTCACCAAGTCCGGTGCATCACGTAACCCCCCCCCATCACCACCAAATTCTTCCCGTACCCCAGGGGGTACGCGTTCCACACTTTGGAGAACACTTATTTGAGCTATAGTAATGAATTTCTTCATTACAGTAGCATTTATGATATATCTTATCTTCTGGATATTCTATGTTCCACACAAAGCCAACTTGGACTTAGAGCTACCACAAATTTAGCGTGCACCAGCCCTTCTACATGGTGGGTTATAATCCTTTAGGACCCAGCCCAGAAATTCGTGCTAAAATATTCAGCGTTCCAGCAAAAAAACTTTATTATTTTTCCAGTGTCATTGGGGTCAGTATAGTGCTAATAAACCAGATTAGTGTAATATATAAAGATAACAATATTTCAGGTCTTAAAAGAATAAAAATGTCTAACTGGCAAAAACCCGTACTATCGTGCGAGATAGATTTTAATATTACCTGGACTCGTATTCAAGACTCAACAATCCCGACTATGAGTTCAAACCATGACCGCTAGACTACCGCTGTCTTAAAATAATATGAAAATATAAGACCCCCAAAAAAAAATATTAACAATTGCATAAAGTTGAAAAAATGTTGATCACACATACATTGTCATTGTTAATGCACCATAAATCATTAAAAATATGTATTTATTTTCACAATGATCTATCTACAGTAAGATGTTGTAATATATTGAGACTTTCGTTATTCTGTTGTTTAAAAAACCATTGCTAGCTTATCTGCCATTAAAGTTCTTCAATAAATCAAATGCATTTAAAATAACATATTTTCTTTCAAACCATTATTTCTTCTAAATAATAAAAAAGTCTGCTTTTATAAAAGCGTGAAAATCAAAAATAACCCCCCGTGAAAAAATCAATCATTATTTTTTACAAGAAAGGAGGAAAAAAACTTCACAAGTAGTATTCGATTTCCTTTTCAATCGACAGCCATTTTTCTGTTGATAATTGAGAAAAAGAGGAAAAAAGGGAAAAAAAGCTAATTCCAGGATTATTTTTCTCTAAAAAGGAGGGTTGAGGGAATTATTTTCCAAACTTTACAACATAGAGCAGAACTGCCATTGTTAACGTGACAAAAAAAAAAACTGTAACAAAGAAAAAATGTGTCTTCAGCAAGGAATGTGTGATAATTATGCGAGATTTGGTGGCTTTATTAACATCACATAAGAAAACATGAGGGATAATGCATATTTGAGGTTCATAAGTTTTTTAACCTTTGGTGAAATGACGCACTAAATATCTCATTGGATAACTTTTTCTCTTACAATTTACATATCCTGCCTCCATCATCAGGGATTGTTTTTAACACTCTATTCCACTTAGCGTTAAAATAAAAAAGTTCAGGGAATTGCAACCTTTTGGTTAAATTGAAGTGCATTTCCACATAGGTAAGTTTTTAAAATATGGATTATATCAATCTTAAAAAAAATACGCTGGCTTTTTATATGGGTTTAATGAAAGCAATTTATCTCTCTCTCTCTCTCTCTTTATATATATATACATATATATATATACTGATGGAGGACAAAATAATACGAACACCTGTGAAAAAGGTATGCCGTATTTCATACTTCACAGTGCAGCCGCGCCACCTGCAACAAAAGTCTGCCACATACTGAGCGTGAAGAGGAAGGTATCAGCCTCTCAGCAGCAGTTACCTGCGTTGAATGCGTCTATCGAGCTTTCTGTGATAAGTTGAAATGTCAGACCTGTCAGAGTTCCAAAACGGAAAGATTGTTGGAGCGCGTTTAATTCGAGCATCGGTTACGGAAGCAGCAGACCTTTTAGGGTTTGCAAGGAGTACGGTATAAGTCATTATGACAGCGTACATGAAAGAGGGGAAGATGTCGTCTTCAAAGCACAACAGTGGCCGAAAGTCAAAGATTACCGATACAGATAGAAGGGTCTTGAAGCGCATAGTAGCCCAAAAACACAAGCAATCGTTATCCGAGATAACATTTGAAATAACCATTCATCTCAAGGACCCCGTTTCCAGAAAAAATGTCAAAAGGGAACTTCATGCTGCGAACATTTATGGCAGAGTGGCAATTCGTAAGCCCTTGGTCACGGCAACTAATGCTTTTAAGTGACGCCAGTGGTGCAGAGATCACAAAGGCTGGTCCCCACAGCAATGACAATAGGTAATATGTTCAAATGAATCGTCATTCACCCTATTTCAAACGACCGGACGTGTTTATTTCTTAAGAACTCCCAGAGAAGCGTTTAATCATGAATGCTTCTTGTCGACTGGTGAAGCATAGGGGGGGGGGCTCTATTATGGTATGGGATGTGTTATCTTAGTGCGGTCTTGGATCACTTGGTTATTCTACATGAGAGAATCCAATCTAATCAATATAGAAGCAATCTAGGGGATCATGTCGATCATTTTGTCCAGACTGTATTCTCTGAAGAGCGACCACTTTTTCAAGACGGCAACGCCCATGTTCACACTGCTAGGTATGCTCAAGCATGGTTCGAAGAGCATGATGATGAAGTTGAACATCTTGCCTGGCCCCCTCAGTCTCCAGACTTGAATATTATTGAACATTTATGGGAATATTTGGAATCCAAACTTCGTTCGTGGTTTCCACTTTCATCCAGCCTTTCGGAATTAGAGACCATTCTGCAGGATGAATGGCCTTAAATTTTTAAATATTGTCCATGACCCTTATGCATCTATCTCTGGTCGCATTAAATCTGTACTTCAGTCAAAGGAGGGGGCCATTAATAATAATCCACCCTCTATTAATAAAGATTTTCAGTTATTTCACAAGTGTTCATATTATTTTGTCTTCCATCCGTATATATATATACTAGCTGTTACCCTCCCGCTTCGCTGGGTATTTCATGATGTTTTATAAATTTTTACTGCTTATAAATATGTATAAATTATTGATATCTAAGTCCTAGCATTAAGAATTTGATTGTAGTGAAAAATATACTTATACCTTTAACTGTCGCAAAAAAAGGGCAGAACTCATCTAATTTGTATTTTCTAAAAATCTCTAAAATTGAAGTATAGAATGATGTTTGCTCTTTCGTAACCCATAAACCAAGTGGATTCCCGCAAAACCAAATTTCGGTGGATCTCTACTCCGTAAATAGAACATGCAAGCCAAATTTCAAGTCTAAATCTAACAGAAGAAAACAAAAGTTTTACTATCAATATCCCCGTAATCCCGTTGAGAGCCGTTTTCCAAAATAACCGCTCTTAGCGGATTTCAATTCAACAAAAGAAAAATGCTAACCAAATTTCATTATTATAGTCCTTCTAGCTCGAAAAAAGGATTTTTTTTGTCCATACGTCCCAGTAACCCCCTGCACGCCCCCCCCAGAACTTGATTTGCTTAAAATACATTCTTAGTGGATCCCTATTCAACAAAAGAAACATGCTTAACAAATTTCAAGTATATGGGTCTAACAATTAAAAACAGGAATTTTTTTCTGTAACTTCTCTTGACCCCTCGCGACCATCCTTGGGAGGGCAATTTTCGTTTTACTCTTTGTTAAAAAAAACTCTATTCCATGAAAGGAACATGCATACCAATTTTCAAGCAGGATGATCAAATAGTTTAAAAATGGAAATATTTATCGATTACGCCTCTTAATCACCCGAAATTAAACTTAGTAGTTGATATTCGCAAAACACATTTTGTAGCGGTTCTCTTCTTTACGAAAGGAATCTGCTTATCAAATTTCAAGACTGTACGTCTAATAGTTTCAAAATGGGGATAATTATCTATAACGCCACTTGAGCCCCCGCAACGCCACTTCTGGGTCTGTTTTCACAAAACCTATTTTGTAGGGGAATTGCACTCTCTATGAAAGGAATCTGCTTAGCAAAATTTAAAGACTGTGCGTCCAATAAATTAAAAATGCAAAAAAAAAAAAAATTATCTATAATGCTTCTTGAACCCCCGCAACGCCACCTAGGGGTCGATTTTCACAAAACATTTTTTAGTGTATCTCTATCCTATGAGAGGAATCTGCTTACCAAATTTCAAGACTGTGCGTCTAATAGTTTAAAAATAGAAATAATTATTTATATCTGCCCTAAACCCCCTGCAACTCCCCTTGTGGGTCAATTTTCCCAAATCCCGTTTTGTAGCAAATATTTACTCTATGAAAAAAACATTCCTACCAATTTTCAAGCAGGTAGGTCAAGTAGTTTAAAAACGAAAATATTTATCTATAACGCCACTTCATCTCCCGCAACGCCACTTAGAGGCCTGTTTTCCCAAAACCTTCTTATAGCTGATCCCTACTCTATGAAAGAAATCTATTTATAAAATATGAAGACTGCGCGTCTAATAGTTTAAAAATGGAAATAATTATCTATAACACCCCTTAAGTCTCGCAACGCCACTTGGGGGCAATTTTCACGAAACCCATTTTGTAGCTTATCTCTAACCTATGAGAGGAATCTGCTTACTAAGTTTCAAGAATGTACGTCTAATAACTTTAAAATCGGAATTTATAACGCCCCTTAAACCCCCCACCCCCGCAACAACCCTTGGGGGTCAATTTTCTCAAAACCCATTTTGTAGCGGATATTTACTCCATGAAAGAAACTTACCTTCCTGTTTTCAAGCAGGTAGGTGAAGTAGTTTAAAAACGGATATATTTATCCATTACGCCCCTTAATCCCCCGCAACGCCACTTAGAAGTCTGTTTTCACAAAACCGGTTTTGTAACTGATCATTATTCTACGAAAGGAATCTATTTATATATCAAATTTAAAGACAGTGCGTCAAATAGTTTAAAAATAGAAATAATTATCTATAACGCCCTCTAAGCCCCTGCAACGCCACTTGGGGGTCGATTTTCACCAAACTTATCTTGTAGTGGATCTTTACTGTATGAAAGGAATCTGCTTACCCAATTTCAAAATTGTACATTGAGTAGTTTAAACATGGATACAAATATTTATAACGCCCCTTAACCGCCCGTAACGCCCCTTGCGTTTCGAATTTCGGAAAATCCGTTCTTAGCTGATGTCTACTCTATGAAAGGAACTTGTCTACCAAATTTCAAGTCTGTAGGTTGAATAGTTCCAGAGATATCGTGATTAGTCAGTCAGTCGCTTTTCTCCTTTATATATATAGATAATATTACAAGGTGGTTCGCTACCAGACCGACAAACCTGCAGATTCTGTAGGGGGTATGGAAACAATTCGGAATTGCATAGAAATGCAGGGTCACAAACGATAGGGTGCAAAGAAACAGAGAAAAAGAACTGAAACAACAACGCATTAATGGGGCAGCAAACATTATATTGAAAGTTTGTACTGCAGCAGATGTTCGAAAGTGTTCTGAGGACACAAACAGGGTTTGGTGCCCATTTCTTCAGTTGAAGACCTCATCGGTCGAACAGCTGCCGAGGATATGTGGCATGCCAGGAACCTTCCAGAACGTAAGGAATTCCATGCAGCATTAATTCTTGGCCTGCCACACGAATTCTGGTCGTAATTTAGAGCACTTCTTGTAGTACAACCTTTCATTTAAATGGCTTCTGTCCCATTCTATGCTGCTGTTTTAGTTCTTTTTCACAGCTTTTTTGCACCATAGCTCACAGCTGTGGCATTTGCAACCCTGCGTTTCTATTCGATTCCGCGTTCACTCTAATTCCTGCACACCCTGCAAGATTTTCGGTCTAAATGCGAATCCCCCTGTATGTATATATATTTTTCATAATGGATTTAGATTTTATATCCATTATTTTCAATAGGTTTTTCCTCAGTATTATTATCAGAAAGGGGAAAGGTTGGCTAGCCACAAAACATGTTCAACCCCATTTTGTACAAATTATTTTATATTTAAGCTGTTCAAAGTCGGCAATGTTTATAATACTGTAGCATCCCATGATTTTATATTTTTATATTTAACTCTATTATTTTAATTTTTTATTTCCTTTTAAAATCTATTGTCTGGTTAACTTACAATTTCAATTTTTTTTCGGTTTGATCATAGTTATTCGTCTCTCTCTCTTGTAAAAATATATTGATTGATTATATATATATATATATAGGAGAAAAGTGACTCGGTTACTCATCGGAATTATTAGATAGATACAGATCTGAAATTTCGCAGGCTTTTTTCTTTTGTTGTGTAAATATCCGCTCGCAAAAATCGATTCCCAGATTTGCAGATTTAATTTTAGCAAGAATGCTTCTTTTCTTAATTAGAAATCCGCTAATAAAGGGTTTTGTGGGAATTGACTCCTATGATATGAAGGCGTAAAAGATACTTTTACTTATGTTTAAAAATCCAAGGCATATCCGTTTAAAATCAAGATAATGATTTTGAATATAATCAAAATCTGGGTGTGTTATGCCTCTGATAAATATAACTTAATAAACAACACAGAGTCATTCAACATCCCAGTGAAACGGCTATGAAACTGTTATTTGTTCAATAGAATATGAAGTGGGTGGTGATTACTAAAAATGGTTAAGAGATATTTTTTTATAGAGTGAAAACATTAAATTGACGGTGAGACCCAATAACCGGAATTTTTAGATCCCGTATTTTTCCATTACGCTAGCGTAAGCGATAAAATCGCCAAAATGGTACAGCGGACGCCAAACGGAAAACTCCCACTGGTAGCCTTTTATCAGCAATGAACTTTTCATAATACATCTAAAATAGATGAAAAATCAATGAGAACTAACATTTATAGCATTTTTATATGTATATTGTGTGTTGTTGTCACCAATCAAGACTGCTTGGCAAGATTTGTGCTAAGGTGAAACGGAAAAGCACCTTAAATCCTATTTACTAAACCTGTACTATATTTTTACAGGGATACGAAGAGGTTCAAATAATTATTTTACTAAAATCTTCCGTTATATTTTGGAGCATATTTCGAAATAATATAATATTCTTTGATAAGTTCTATGCACGCAATAATACTCTACAACTGAGAGAAAAATGATTTCGTTTAAGTAAAATGCTCGTTATTTTTAATTCAATTTTTTTTTGTAAGGGAGAGAAGTAGTTTACAAATATTTCTGTAATAAATGCAATTTATCACAAAAAAAATAATACTCATATTTCTCTTAGCCGATGATTTATCTTTAAAATATTGCTTACAGTTAAATCATTATGAGTAGTATATTCAATTAATCTATTGTAATATATAATTTGTGTGTTTTTGATATTCCATTCCATTCTTTTATTTGTAATTAATTATTTATTAGCGTTGCCCTTCGAAGCAACACTATGGCTAATGGCGATGGATTTCATGATTTTGAATCAAGATCAAGGGAAAATCAAAAGCAACCTTAGTTAGTTTGGAATCCTATCCTTTCCACAACTTTCATTATTTTGATAAAGAATATTCTTGAGTAAAAAAGGATCAGCGTAAAAAAAGGCTGGGAATTGTACCGTACAAAGATATATACGAAGTGTGACACAAAAACACGAGACCCGTCCAATAAATCATTGTACATACAGAATCAATCCTCCGTCACTGTATCGACTTGAGAGTAGTTTTCTTCAGCATTCACATTCGGTGCTATCATTGCTAGCAACAGTTCTGAAATAAGGTTTTTGGAAGTCTCTTTGACGGAGATTTTCCATTTTTGACTTAACCTCTTCAACTGAGGTAAAATGGGTTTCCTATTAACAAGATTTATCTGTAGGGAATAAAAAAAGCTTTTGGGGACAAATCAGGTGAATAAGGAGGATGGTCCATCATAGTAATGTTTTTGCTTGACAGATAGGGCCGTGAGATTAGGTGCATTGTCTTGGTGCAACAGCTATCCATCACTCCCCAATTCTACCCGTTTTTCCCTAATTTTTTCACAAAATCTTTTTAGTATTTCAGTATTGTAGTGTTGATTAACAGTCTGATCATTGATGTAAGTGGGGACCCACTCATATCACCAATTTTCGTTGCGTTTTGGTCAGTAATCGCTGACCTTGGGTGCCCAGCTGGTTCATTATCTTCCACACTGACCCTTCTCCCTATGAAAACCTCTTATATAATTCAAACACATGCGCACGAGACAAAGCTTCATCTCCATTCACCTCGGTTAATATTTGAAATGATTTCGAGGTTGATTTCTCAAGTTTCACAAGAAACGTGATGTTGATTCGACATTTTTCTGGCAGAATGCAGTTGCACGTGTTCGCTCAATGACGTAGTACTCCCCATTGACGAGATCGATTAAGACGAAACTGGCCACATGGATATAGGAAGTGAGTGGGATAAAGTCACCTAAACAGTTGTTGCCAAGTCCACTCTTCTTTCAAGCTGGATACTTAGTGTCTCGTTTTCTTGTGCCACACCTTGTAAATTTGACAAAACGTTTTTCTAAATATTTCTGCGTTACTAATAAACTATCATTATATTATTTAAATGCACTTATTCTCTATGAAGGTATATATATATATATAAAGCAAAGAAAAATCTCTCTCTGTCTTATAAGTAGAAATTCAATATTTTCATCACATAGCCAATCCATGAAAATCTCAAGATTTAGAAATAAAGTGAATCGAAAAGAATATATTTTCCACGAATTTACGAAGACTGAAATAAATTTCACACCAGATACTACATTTATACAGATCTGATAGTACTGGTAACATATTTGAATAATCTTTTTTGCCCAAAATAACTTCCGAAAGAAATGGATGAATATAAAGTATAAAACTATGGATTTATATAAAACGTATCAAACTTTTGTTTTAACACCAAACTAGAATTCCCTCAAGACGTTGGGTTCTTTTTTTAAAAATTTTTGAAAGTATATATAGAGATGGTAAGACAAAAAAAAAAAAATAAACGATTTAAGAAATTGTCATGTTTTTTTTATTATGAAAATGACTCAATGCCTCATTATTCCCCATCTAAAAAGACTTTAAGAAAAGGGCCTTACAAAGTCAAATTTAAGTGAAAATTAAAATTTCTCTTTCGATTCCTTAATGGTAAAATATTCCTAAATTCAATAACCATTCAAAATTGATAACAATAATTACTTTTAATTAAATGTAAATGCTTCAACCCCTTAACTGCCGATTAAAAAGTTACGCGATTCGCTTCCAGTTCCAACATTTTTCACATAGATGCAAGTATGCAGTGTATTGGGGGGGGGGGAAACGGCACAAATAAGTAATTTCTTTTTTCTGATATAAGTAATTCCTTCGTAAACACTGTTAACATCGTTCTGTTGCCTTCGGCATAGTTTTACTGATATCAGTACAAATAAAAGAATCGTATCTTGGTAAGACATATATCTACGTCCTGGACACTCAAAATACTGGTTAAAAAGACGGATATATACGTTTGTGGCATTTAAGAGATTAAGAATTAACAAAAATTTGTGAATAACTTGTAAGCAAAGGAAATTTCTCTCCAAAATTAAAATATATCTGAAAACTCAATGCGTAAAACATTTCATTTTTTAAACAGTGATAGTTAACTATTCATTACACAAAATAAAGATGTGTTTTTAAATGAGTATTATAAGGGAATAACGCATGTGTTTTGAAGACATCTAATTTTTTTATCAAATCAACACGATCATAAAGTAGAAAAATTGAAAACAAAAACCTAAGATAATCATTATTTTAATTGAAATACTTGAAGGGAAAAGAAAATCTACCCCACATGTGTGTTATTGATCATATTTTCCCCCTCACTACAAGATCTTTTTTTCTATCGAGGATTAGGAAAAGAGGTAGGGATCAAAAAGAATTTGAGGATGTTCTCTCTTAGAGTGTTGGATTCAGGGGATTATTTACCAACTTGAGTAAACCAGTTGATGGTATTTTGCCTCAATCGGTACACATAAAAATATAAGCGTGGCAGTACTGATTGCAGACGGGGATTAAAAGAAATTTAATTGGGGATTTTCGAGCTTTTTTCCAGATTAACAATCTTCTAGAATTTTAAAATGTTCTCCAATTATCTCTAAGTATTTTCTTATGAATATAAAAAAAGCTTCTTACGATGAACTAATTGCATCGAGTTTTATAATTGTGTATGGATTGCATTAGGTTTTTCTTATTAAAAGTGTGATTTAGGAAATAAAATGGAACTACTTTCAAGCTTAAGACATTGGTTAAAGATTGTCAAAAATGTAATTTTGAAATTGAAAGGCAATTCAAAACACAATCACTTTAACCCTAATATAGAAAATTTGTTTCTAATGTTTACTTGGTAATTTTAAATATGCATCTATATATAGTTTGTGACGGATCTATACGTGTCATTATTCCCTAATCCTCTTGGGGAAACTTTGGGGGCAGCATTCACGTTAATTCACAGCCTCTCAAGAAGAAACCCTGATATTTAAATTAGTTTAACTATATGAAGTCTATAGGTTTTGTAGATGTAAGATAGAAGGAGCAGGAGAGCTGTTGCGGTGATACGTAGGTGAGAATATTAGAATATTTCATTGAGTATTTTATAAACTTAGCGCGAGTTAGAGAAGGAGCTGCTAAGATAATAAATTATTGGATTAACGATCTAAAGATAGATTGAATCAGATTTAGTAATCAGATCACTAGCGCTTGTTCACTTTGTCTATTTTACTTAGTCGTGTTTACTTAGAGTTATTCATTGGGATTAGATTGCTCACTTTATATATCACTCCTAGGATCTCCTTTTGTAGTTTCACTTGTGACTGATTAAGTGTGTTTGAAGAATAATAGTTATTATGGAAGTTGTTGGTGATGCTTTGTTTCCCCCCACACCCTTAAGTAGGCAAGACGGTGAAGGAGCAGTGCCAAATAGGTTACGCTCACAAGTTACGAAATTTTAATTAATGTAATCATTCGTTGTTACTTATGCCACCTGATCGGCTATAACATCAGAAGAAAGCCGAAAAACTGCATCGTGGCAAGGGGCTAGTTGTACGCTTGTCGTTAGCCATAGCTTTAAACACCATGCAGGTGACAGTATGATTTGACTTGGTTTCACCCCAATTTTGATAGAAGGAGGTCAGAGGTCTTCCACTAACCGCTCGAGAGAACTTGAGGCTCAGAAGTTGTTTAGAGAATTATGACTATTAAATTACAACTTTGAAAAAATCAAAAATTCAGAAGCTAATCAACTTTTAAATTTTAAGATTAAACATTAAATAATCATAAATAATTATTTTATTTAAGATTAAATTATAAAAATAAATAAACGGATAAAATCGAGAAATATAAGTGTTTAAAACGATTTATATAGATCAAATTATGTCTATGCATTGAAAAGTATATTCATACATGATATTATATTACAAGAAATGAATGTCACTTTGAAAAAGAAAATAATGGCAAAGCTTCAACAGACAAAAAAGTAACCTTCTCAATCATAAAAAAAAACCAACAATCCTTCACAATTTTATTAACTTTCAGATAAAATTCGATGAAAGAAAAACGTTGGTATTATTATAGATTTTCAGTTCTAGTACACTTTTAAGCATAAAAAGGGCATAACATTTAATCTAATAATAATAATTTGGATAAACTGTTATTTCTACACAAATTCTCTACTGAAAACGTAGCTTCAGAAGAAATGTCTCTGATAAAATCAGGGGTGTACCCTCTGTCCTAATGGGGGACCAATTTGTGTTGTACTAATTATACAAATGTTCGTACTCCTTGCTCAAATAATAAAACTGTAATTTACATGTATTATGTAGTTTTATTTATTTGTTCTTTTTTTTTTTTGCAACATTCGTTCTTGGAACTCCTTTTCAGTTAAATTCAACATTGAAGCTGCACCATCCAACACTTCATCGATAAAGTTCTCGGATTTTGATATCACTGCAGCCCTTGCAGCTTCCAGGAAACTTGAGTATTTAGTTTCATCGATTGTTAATATGTTTTCGTAAGACACACACACACAAATTCGTTCTTGTCAAGCAGCGATTCCAGTCAGGGAATCGTTGATTTATTTTCCTTCATGAACTTACAATATGCTCAATTCATGTGATGTCAAGATCACGTAAAGAGGATAGCATGTGATTAGGTTTACGTTTGTTTCCCGCTTAACTCTGGCCTAACACTTTGTTTACTATTGCTACGATTATTTTACTTAAACATTATACACACTAAAATTTCGTATTTAACTAAATATGGTTACTCGATCACAGTAAAAGATAAGATGATTGTAAGAAGAAAAAAATTTTATAATATCCCAGTATAAATTCGAGTGTAGAGTAAACATGGATCAGAATGATGAAGCGTAAAGATTTCGAACCATGTACTATGACAACTGTATTGGTTAAATTTCTTGAAACGAAGCAAATGGCTGCCAATTCAGCGTATGCAGAATTGAGGTTGCAAACTTGGCGAGTTATCTTGAACGTTGGCATTGTTGTGATACTGCGTAGTAAATTTACTACAGCATAATGAAAAACTTGAGAGAAAGATCTAATTAATAAATATGAATAACAACTATCTATAACAATGTACATAAGATATCCTCTATAGTTAAAAAATATTATGGAAAAGATTTAATGCTGCTCTTTGTATAATAAGGTCGAGTTAACGCATATCATTTCCAAAAAACTATTAAATTTTTTTAAAAATTGCTTTAGATCAATCTGTGCAAAACTAAAATTATCTTTTACACAAAATCTTTCATATATTCAATTGAAAAATGTGAATAAGAAATATTTAAAATAAAATATTCTGAAAATTCACCAGTCAAGAAGCAGAAACAGATGTAAAGGAAGCAAAAACACTTTTTTCCCCTACTTATTGTCGGGAGAAAAATCTTAAGTTAATACATGTTTGATTTTCCCCCATGAATCCTTCTTCAACAGCGGATTAAGGAAACAGGTAAATCCAAAGGAATTCTAGGATATTTTCCCCTAGGAATACCGGTTGTGGGGATTATTTTTCACAGCTAACCAGGCCCTGTCTCCCATATCAGGTAAATTCATTCTTTTACTACTGGTACAAACAAATGTATCTACTGTTATGGATAGAAGGGAGAATTTTTGACTTATTTCTCCAATCTATAAATTCACTGAAAAGTAAAATTGTGTACTCTACTTGAACTTCATTCTACTTTAAAATAAAGGATAAGAAACAGTAAACATTGTATTTTGTATTGCATCTATCTACATGAAGAGTAAATAGCCATTAACTCTAGAATGTCCGTCGGTGTCGATTGGATACCAGAGCCTGTTTATTTTATTCTTCTTTCAGCATTTTTTCAGGGAATTTGAAAATTTTCACGACTTTTAATCATTTTCCATGGCGATTAAATAAACGTTACAGTACCTAACCACTTTTTAACTGTCTACTTTAATTCAAAACAAACTCGGCTTTTAAAAACATGTTTAAAAAGTAGTAGAAATTTCTCTCATAATTTGTACTGGATAAAAAAGCATACGAAACACAAAGTTTTAGCAAAGCTTTATCAATCGATTCATGTATCATGGTAACTTCTGTGTAATCAGAAACTCAGGAATTGAAATAAAAAAAAATTATTAATAGTTTTACGACATTTGCGAGGCTAACATGTTTATCTTGAGATCTGTTTTCCCATCATTTTTCTTCATCCTGGCATATTTTTGAGTCAAACGATTCTTCCACATAAAATATTCGCGCAAGATAGAGAATTTAGCGAAAATAATTCTCTAAAGTTCCCAACATAGTAACTTTCACCAAATATAATAGAATTGGTGCTGCGTCAGTTGTCAGAGCGCAAGTACACTATGTATTGTGTTATGGTTTCTTTCTAAATTTTTATTCAATTTTTCATGTTATCTCTCAAAAATATTTTATTTTAGAAATCAATGAATTTAATACGATAGCGTGCGATGGATTCATGGTGCTTAAAATCGTTCTTTACAAAGAAAAAAAACGAAAAACTTAGAATTCTTTTTATTAAAACTTTACTCAAGTATATTTCAGAAATTTATTGCAGCATTATTTTGCAGCTGGTATTATAAGGCCATCGTTTCGATTATGTTTATGAATAATATTTGAAAATCCAAAAATTAATAACTCTTAGTGTACTTGAAGAATACTAAATATTATTTAACAGATTATTATTTTAAATAATATCTATTCTAACAAGAAGAATATTCGTTCATTCTTGTTTGGGGGGGAATTGATTAACATACTAGTTTAAAACAGGAAACATAGATGTAATTTTTGTATATTTATATATGAAGATTTAATAGAAGTTTTTCCTCTGTAAGCATCACAGTCAGGAATATCCGAGTTGAATTTTAATTTAACTTAATTAAATTAGATGTGAAATATTTTGCTCGTCGTTTTATTTTATGGTATTATAAATGGAATAAACTGGTAATAATCTGGTCTCCAACTATGTACATGTTTCATAAACTATACTGTATTAAGAATATGATCATCACAACATAAGAAATCAATTTAGAACTAAGCAATTATTCCTTAAAAAACAAGCTACATTACAAACTTTCGGTCTCAGAGGTACATAAATGAAAATATTTTATAAAGAAAATAAAAATATTCAACATAAATGGAAATAAATGTAGCTCACAACCATTCACGAATTAATCACAAATTCTGAATCCTCGATTACTACTAAATTAAACCAACCTCAAGCACCTATAAGATGGAACGAAAACTATGCCATCTGCTCATGACAAATTTATCTCCTTCCTTTCCTGCTGACTCTTTCTGAGAAGAATATTAAATATTTACTTCGGTTTTTACATAGTTACATTATTAAACAACGATTTGATAAATGAAAATCCTCTCCCTTCAAATGAAGCAATAAAAATTACAGAATATCTCACAAGATATGTAAATTATTTTCAAATAAATGCGTAAAGTATTTTCTATCCATGAATGAGAGGCATCTTATCAGAGCAGTGAAGACTTTTTAAATATTTTCTAATGACTGCAACAGGAAATGTTTTTAACAATTGTTTTTTTTTATCTATAGCTCAAGTGAGAGAAATTTAAACCTTCCTATTAGCCAAAAGGGATCATCAATATGTGAAACCATTTTTTTTTATTGTAATCTGCGTGTTTACAAAAATACAAAAAAAAATTTAAGACACTTCCCACCTCGTTAGAAAACTTACTGGCACCATCTGTTACAGATAAATCCAACATCGTCAGAAATAACGTAGAATAAGTTTTTAAAAAAATAAATTTAATTAATATATTAATATTTGAAAAAACTGTATTAACACCAAGTGCCATCCACTGCAAGTTTAAAAAATGTATTTGAACTTGAATGGATGAATAAAAAGTATTTTATTAATGATTGAAAACTTGAGCGATATATAATTTTTTTGGAAGAGAATTAACTAATAATAGGTAGGAATTGAATGAAAAAAAGAATGAATTGTAATTGCTTTCGAATTAGAGACAGCTATTAGCATATATCAGTTTACAAAATATGTAATTGTCATTACGAATATTGCATATGAAAATAATGCTAACTCCGAAACATATTAAATCAGCTTTATCATCATCATATGATATAATTAGTGTAGTGGGAATCAAACAAATAGTAACAAATTCACGTGTGGTTCCTTATTTACCTTTTAGGTAAAAAAAGAAAAAAAAAGATGCATAGAAAAGCAATTTATTATTGAGTGAAAAAAAAATTGCAGTTTGATCTCATATTTACAAATAGTTTTACTGTAAAATACGAACAAAAAGTACATTATTATAAAAGAAATTTTAAGGAAAATTAATGAAAAAATATTATGTACTTCGTACATTTATTTCGTATTATAGATCTGGAAATACCCATGAATTCTTATAAGAATTTTTATTCGTTGCATTGAAAGGGTTCTATCCGCGTCTTTGACTAATCCTCTTGGGTAAAATACTTCTTTACTGTAGTATTTTTAAAAAATTGCTTCCCGTAGAAGAAACATGATGTGTAAATGAGAGACGCTTTTCAAACTCTAGCGAAGTGAAAGAGGGAGTCGATGGTCGTTAGACTGCTACGGGATTTAAAGTATTGGAATTGAAGTTTCATTTGGAGGATTCTACGCATTTCTTAACAAGTTATCTCGTCCAGTCAGGACGAGTACCATTACCCCGGATCTTAGAGAAAGATAAGTAATCTAATTATTTGCTATAGATATTTAGATTAGTAATTAAGTTGATCGCTCCTTTAGGTGAAGAATAACCATCTGATAGTAAATTGAAATCAAAATAAAGTAATTGGTTCTATTAGAATTCTGTTTATATTCGGTGTTTCGAACTTCACCAGTGACCGCAGGCTCGTGAAATAATAAATAAAAAGAAATAAGGACGTTAAATTCCATTAAAGGAATGAAAAGCTTTATTAAATTAGAAATAAAAAATAGTATAATTACCTCTAATTTTATCGCAGTCGGTGTAAGGTATTGCCTAGATCAGGTGTCAGGTATATGCATCGGCTTTCACAGTGGCATAACGGAGAATATTAGGACCTCCTACAAAGTCAGGTTTTGTCTTTAATGTTATAAATTGGTTAAATACGTATTCGCGTCTGTCAGGCTTTGGGCCCTTTGCAATCCTGCACACCGCGATGCGAGGGTTGTGGTAATGTACTTTACGTCACTGAGGACGTCCCTTATCATCTTGTAGAAATCGCCAACAAGACTATTATGCTCAAATTAATATATATTTTTTTTATATTTTAACATAATTTTACACACACTAACTTTATCATTAATCCCCCGAAAAGCTGTACACATACTTCTACTCTTTTCGGCTGGGCAGTATTTGAGAGCTATGAGTCAGAGATTTTGTTTAATATTAATGTTACAATAGACAACGGGATGTCATACAAGCACTTCAGCAATTTTGATCGGGGGAAAGTACTGAGATAAATATAGAAAGCTTTTGAAGTTGTGATGGATCTTTACGCGTCCTTCCACTAACCTTCTTGGGAAATCTTTTGGGCTATGAAAAATAACAACCTTCTCTTAAGAAGAAAACGTGATATGCAAATTAAGTTTATTATACATAGTTCAGTTTCTCTTACTAGAGAGGTTAGAAGGTTGGTTTGTTACAGTGTGACAAAGTGAGATATAAGTAGAAGAGACATTCGGAAAAGAGTTAGTAAGTCCGTGTGAGAGAATAAAGATAGGAAGCTGGAATTATTAAGAGATTGAAGGATTACGCATTAACAGTTAAGAAGACTACCTACAGTTCAGGTATTATTCACCTTTATAGTACGTTTTGATATTTAAACTATTAGAGAGGTTTAAGTGGCAATTATAGTTACATATCTACCGTTCAAAGCAAAATTAAGGTAGAAGCTTAATACAACGTGGATAAATTATAAGAAGTATTCTTCAAAAACGCGACTCTCACCTCCATACCTATGTTAGCTAATCAGAAACATCCTATTTATTCTGGTGCATTGATTTGTTTTTGAGTTAATTAAAGTACTGAATATTTAATTGGAAATTATCATGTCGAATCATCCTTAACTTCCTCCTAGACCTTTTGTCGGATCGCAGGGTAGACGGGAAGAGGGATTGTTATAAAGTGAATAAAATAAAAAGTCCCAAAAACTTCGCACTTAACAATCCGGCAGTCCGGATAACTCACGAAGAGTACAGCCATTACAGCAGGATATTACGCACTTCTTTTAAAATACAGTGGACAGTTTTTGCAATGTCGGCTACTTAATTTTTATTATAGACAGCTTATGCCTTCATAAATTTTTTTCTGAGGTGTGTCTGATCAAGTAAATTATTGTATACTATGTATTTGTTAATTTTCACTTTCATGTAGTAAATACTCTTTGCATTCATAAAGTACGTAATTTTCCTTTGTAAAGGGTATTAGAGCTGCTTATTTTCTGTTGTATTTTCAGGCAAACAATACATATAAGTGCAGTACATTATTTTCAGCGGAGGCACGCGTATATTATATTCATTGTTTTTTTAATCCTATTCCAAATAACTCAGCATTTTCACAAACAGCCAACCTTCGGTCCACATTAGGTCAAGTTTTTCGGGACTCTACTGTAATAAGAAGTGAACTCATAAAATGTTTTAAAGCAAAATTTCCTTTAGGGATGGTAGATACGAAACAAATATAACGTGTAAGAATAAAGATTGTACAAGTAAATAATAATTTTAGGAAACAATTTTTGTGGTTTCCAAATGTTTTGTGCTTTTACTTTTTCCGTAGAGATTATTTGATTTTTTTGTAAAAATGCAAGCTTTTATTTAAGTACTAGCCGTGGAATAGGTGGGATGATGGATGAAAACTGAGTACAAGAATAAAGCATAGTGTGAGCGACCGGTGGTCGCACTTACTATTTTTAATCCAGAAGGAAAGATTAAGCAAATGTTGCAGCAAGAGCTTTCAGGATAATAGATAAGTGCCCATATTTATATTAAAGTAGACTAATAAGATTGATTACTCCTCAGGTTTGGTTATAATTGTGCACATTCTCAGTATTCTTATAAAGTGCAATAAGTGAAAAAGGAAAAAAAAGTGTTTAATTTGAGAAATGTCTGATTCATACTTGAACCCTCTCACACGCTCAATCGAATGATCGTGACACAACAAATGAAGTAAAAATAAATGGGTACTAAATAAAAATACAGCGAGATATTTAACATAAACTAAACAAAGACTTTTGAGCGCATTCCCATGTAATGAAATAAAATTAAATAATCATTATCATATGCGTTCACAGATCGGTTGTTAGAAAAGATAAATCAACCACACAATATAAGATCGGTTTTGGCGCGATGCATCTAAAAGTAAATTATATATAAATAAATGACTGTCTTAAAACCGGATAAAATCTTAATTCTTAAATTCTATTATCTTTTATTATTAAAATTAATTTACAACATTTTCAATTAGCATCGCAGGCTTTATTTTTAATCTATGTCTTAAAAATTTTAAGCAAATGTTTGTCACAGCATAGCCAGAATTAAATCTTGCAACATTAAACTTCCACTGTCATTTAGTTCTAATATTCTGTAAACCATTTAAAAATGTTTAGCTGTTGTTTGAGGATCTAAACTAAATTCATAAGCCATTGATAGTTTGGGGCCGTCTTTTATAGGACAGATATATGTTAAAACTATAAGATTGGAGAAAATTTATACCCGTCTTCTCTGCTGAACAACACGCTATGTAAAGTTATTTTTCCCACATACGAGTACATACATAGAGAGAGAAACAGAATCTTGTGTCATTGGAATAAAAACAGAATCATTTGATTCAAAATGTATTATATTCATCCCACCATCTTAGGAAAGAACTTCTTTCATTTCTACTCTTTCATAATAAAAACCTTCCGGAAAAATAACACAAGCATATATGTCGTGCTAATGTTTTCCATAAAGCCGTACACAGCTCAAAAATGAAAAGCAAGAAACAACCAATTTCATGAATATTGATGTAATTTGAGGAACACAAAACTATTGTATCATATAACCTAAAGAGGATCAGATACACTAGATACACTTGAATCACTAGAGTTTTTTTTTAAACACATCAATCAAAGAAACTAAGCTTTGCGCTTGTTCCTCGTGCTGTCCAAAAACATTATAAGGATAGTTAATTGCAAACTGGGTATTCCCAATTGTTCGTTTGTTTCCAATCCTTATATCGTATATTACTTCGAAATGCGTGTACCACCTCTCCGTATGCGTTGTGTACTTTGGTTTGATTTTTTATCCGCTTTTTTTATTTTCATATTCATAAATTTGAATTTAGAACAAAATGAGACAGTTTCTTCATTTTTTTGGTATTTACTATATCTTTGAATCTAAATTTTTTCATTGAAATATATGCCAATTTTGTAATGGTCAATACTTTAAAGTACATGAATTATTACAGGGTATTCATAATATAATATTCTTAATGTAGCATAAATAGAATGGAAAACTTTCCGAAGTACTTATTTTTTCTAAAGTAAAAAAGGCTTTTCTGTGTGCAGACCAACAACAAATATTCAAACTTATAAACTACCTTAACAGTTTCACAGAAAATAAACGGTTTCACAGAAATAAATTGCTTTTAAAATAAATGTTCATAGAATTTTCTAATGTTATTAAGGTAAATAGTGTAAACCTAAACATATTTTTAAAAATTCCTCATCCAATATTTTGCCTTGTGGTTCAATCTTCAAAAATTAGTTTCATTTTCAAGACAAGCACAGAGAAAAACTGTATCATTTTATTCGATATCATCACGAATTGGTATTATTTTTGCATTATTTCTGCAAACACATTTCCATTCCAATACAGAATCTTCTTTTAAGTTTAAAAATTCTTTGCAGAAAGATTAAGCACGCTCTATATATTACATGTCCTTTCTCTCTCACTTTCATTCACTCAAAATCTTTTCCTTTACATTTTTTTTTACCATAAAAATGTAATTCTTAATAGAAAATACATAGAATTCGATTCTAAAAGTTTTCCATCCTCTTTTTTTCACTCTTACCTCCGATAAAAAAATGTATCCGGAAAAGAATTTCGAATTTCTAGGAAGTTTTAACAGGGAAAAATATTCCCTAGGTATTCTTTCTAAATCCCTGACCACAGGTACTATTTCTGTGCAGACACTTTTGACTTGTGCTTGCTGAAGGAAAACATCTTCATCTGATATGTTGGGTGTGGTCAGGAATGGAAACTAACCCCCTCCATGCGGCATTCCTGGAGAAGAATATCCTGGAATTCTTTTCGACTTTCCTCTTTCCCAAATCTGGGAGAGAAGAGGGGGTGTTTTGCTAGAAAGAAAAAGCTATACCACACCTGTGAGTTTTTGCTTCAGCAAAACTTGTAGCAAAATATCATTTTGAGCTCTGTTTTCTACCATTTTTAAAAAAAATTTTTAACTTACAACCTCCAAATGATAAAGTAGAATACATCACTGTCAAATCAAGCATAAAAGTATTTTAATCAAGAATATATAAATAGTTCAATAAAAATATTTTAAAAACATTTAGCTACTTATGTATCACAAAATAAATCATGAATTTACTGTCATTACTAAGTTATGAAAAATACATAACCTTTTATATATCCTGGTTATTGCTATAAAATACATGGTAAGCAAAAATAAATATTGTTACGAATTGTTCAATTTCTATTCATAAGTTTTATTCAATGAATGTAAATTTCCCATAAGTTATGAGAAAACCAGAATATATTTTTTTTGAAATTTGCTTGATTTTTAAATATTTTATTCACTGATTGATATTTAGTCTTACAGAAATACAGGGTACTGGAAAGTAATTATCCACATCGAAAAGGATAGAAGAAAGAGCTAAAAAAAGTTTTTAGCTGCCACAAAATGAGTGCCCGGAAATATTTCGTTCAGGTGTTAAGAAAGATATTTTAAGGAATCCTATTGTACTGTGGATATTCAAAAGATAAATTCTATAAAGATTATAAATATTACAGGTGAGTTGAAAAATCATTTTTAAATGAAAGAAAGTATAGGAAAAGTTCGATTCAGGGGCAGAATAAGTTGAAGGAACTTATTGAACAAAAAACTGAAAATGATCAGCGTGAATAAATGTTTATTTTTTTCACACTACAAAGTAACACGAGATGTATTCGTGATGGATCTCATAATTTTGAACAGTGGTCTAGCAAAGAGGATGTCAACTGAGCTTGTACCCTTTCCCCGGACTTCCTTTCCATGAAAACGGGAGAACAAAGAGCGTCAATAGATATAACGTGCATCAGCCTCTACAAACGGAAAATCTTCAGTGACACAATACAAACTCTTAATACACCAGCTATGAGTCCAAGATTAAGGCCACTATGCTACCGTGGTCTTCTAAAACTTATCAGTAGGGGATAAGTATGAAATAGAAAGAGAACATGTATGATTGCAGAAGAAAGATAAACCACAAAACGACAAGGAAAAGTAAGTAATTGTGAAAATAAAAAGCACATTTCTAATGATATTTAAATAAAGGTATATATCATTGTTTTTGTAAACAAGGGTTCGTGATCCCAATTAGGGTTCCGCATGACTTACAGATGGGGGCACCAAAAATTTAAAGATCTTTGATACATCTTTTTGTATAAATTAACTTGTTCACAATTAATAATAATAAAAAGAATTTAATTGTTTATTTAGATTCTTATAAGTGAAAGCTAGTTGGTAATTTAATTGTTTATCTAAATTCTTATTAAATTATTGATAACATTGAAGAAGGAGAATTGGAGAATATTGAAAAGGTACTCTTCATCCGGCGATGTTGACTATTGTTCCAAGAATAAAAAAAAAATAATTAAAAATAATCAGAAACATACTTCCCATTGGTTCTTAAATTTTGCATATACCGTTTATTATAAATAGTGAAGATCTCAAAAGTGAACTCAAATTAACTAGATATAATAAATAAATTGTAGTTTATGTGTAATGCTGCCGTGTTATTACATTATATAATTTTATTTTATTAGTTTCGTAATTTAAATTTCCATATCGTTATATTCAAAGTAAAAACTTATTGCGAATGTTTATTAATACAAATAAAACACATATAATCAAGTGTGTGTAAACTTTGCACAATGTTTATGAGTTCGCACAAGATTTTTGTACAAAACATCTCCGAAAAGTTCAAGATATTTTGGTGTGTATCATAAAAACTGCTAAAGATTGTTTTTCTTTAAGCAATACATACCATATTTACCCGAATCTAAGCTGCACCCCAAATTCGCAAAATGTTTTTGTGAAAAAATGTCGTCATTGATTCTAAGCCACACCCCCCAATTCTCTATTCATTTTTGAGAAAAATTGTGTAAAAGAGGTTCGTTAATATCCCCTATTTAAGAAATTGTAAGAAATAACTAGGAACAATAATAAGTTAATAATTTATTTTACCAGCATTAAGGACTTTCAAATACATACATAAACATACAGTTAACTACTCTAACCGTCAGTATCATGTTTCGAAAATCAATTCGTCACTCCTATTTTCTTAGCTGATTTCGGAATTCGTGCCGGCGTCACCATTTTTCCACACGATGCCATCTTCCGGACCATTCAATGTATTTGTTAGGCAACCTTTTGTTTAAAAAAAGAATGTGTTTTAGAAGAATATAAAAGAGTTATAAAACACTGTTGCTCATTTACAAGCAAGCATTCTCATTTTGCTTACGCCATCGACGTAAATTGTTTCATCCGTGTCAAACTTTCAGTAGCAGCTGTTTTGTTTTTGTATTTTCTGTACATAAAGTTGACTTTCATTTCATACTTGCGTCATAATAAACTCGCCTTGATGCTACTATCAATATCTTTGATGCTCAAGTGATTAAGAGAAAGCGTATAAAAAAATTCCTAAATACAAGCAGATACGATTTTCGGTAGTGCTAACTACTGAAAAATAGTGCGGCCTAAATTCGAATAAATACAGTATATTTTTTCGTAATACAAGAGTTTATTCCTTATTTACGCTCCTTAACTAAAATAATCTCTAAACAGCAGTCCATTTGAATGTGCCCCCTTTAAATAAATGATGATTTACTCCAAATGAAAGAAAACATTGGGGGGAAATTTCGATGATATTCTATTACTTTAAAAATAACATATCTAAAATCAATTCATTTTAATGGTGCCAGCTATAGTATAAATGATTATCTCTGAAGGCTTCCCATTACGGGATCAATAACAGCGTGAATTATTGATTTAATTATTGAGTTATTTTCAGTCAGCCATGACTTCTACTCAAATAGTTAAATCAACTCGAGTCCGTTTTTATTTATGAGGAATAGATGGAATAGCGTGAACTTGATGAGGCGGAAAAATAATATATTTTCGTATCATTTAAACTCAATGATCCCAATAAAAGATATAATAGCTGTAATATATTAAAATTCCGTTCAAAATTATTTCTGATATGTTTTTTATTGTTTCATAAGTGGAACTTTCTCATTTTGCGGATTAAATAAAGTGAACATTTGTCTTAAAATAAAAATTTATTTCACTGAAAAAAAAGTTGACAAATTCCGATTGTTATTTAATTAAAAAAAACTGTATTTTTAAATTTACTTTAATAAAAATTAATTAGAACAATTACTTAATTTTAAAATTAACTAGAAATCCCTGCTTATCTATGAAACATTTATTTTCCTATTTAATAATTAATTAGAACTGTTACTTAATTTAAAATTTTACTAGTAATAGTTTATTATTTAAATCTTAAAAAAACTTAATTATTTTCTAATTTAGGAATTAATTAAAATTTGTTGCTTATTTAAGTTTTGTGAAAGATTTATTTTTCCAATTTTAAAACTAATTTAAATTCACTGATTTTCTAATTTTAAGGCAGAAAGAAATTCGTATAATCACTAATTTGTGCATCAACAAAAGCCATTTAAGTTTCCAATACGAGTCGACTAATTAATGGATTTTACTATTTTTTAAAGGCTATTAAAAATACCGGTCACCTGGTTTTACAAAATTTTCAATATTATGGCTTTTCATTCTATAAACTTATATTTCAATTCTAAAATATTTATAATTATTTCTTTTAAAATAATTTAATGTGGTTGTTAAATTTTGTTTTTTCCTTCAAAATGGAAAATATTTTCGAGCAGCTTGATTTTACTTGCGTGTGAGTATATGTTTATTGAGGCGTTAAACACACACACATGATCTTCACTAACAATTTGAAATGTTTGCAATAAAAATTATAATATTTAGACGGAAAGTTAATGTCATATCGTCCTTTATTCATTTATGAAAGGAAGAAATAACCTTACAAAAAGATACACATATCTCGATCCAAAATGGAATGAAAGAATATTTTTCTACATTTTTTATCGCGCATACGCGCACCCGTGGGTTTGTATAATTGTCTTCCATTGGCGCACACAAGGGGAGGAGTCCTCGGTCCCTGCCCCCCCCCAAAAGCCCTTGATTGATTATAATCCTATATATAAACTACGTAACATTTAATTAAGTATTTGTTATTTATAATTAAGTTTATTAATTAATGCTAGTTATTTATTCAATAATTAATTTTAATGCTTTTTTTCCCGAAAATCGACAAAAGCAAAAGAATATGTTGGGTGGTGTATTGGAGCATAATACAAGAATGATGGACCCGACCCTGGACCATCCCTTGGAAAAATTCCTGTGTGCGCTCTACTGTTTTCTACCCTATCTGTTCTTAACATATATCAATATGGCAGGAGCACAATAATTATTTGGGGCGTTTTTACAACAAAGCGGAACCCCACCAAAAGTCTTTATCATCTATAAAATAATCTGACAAAATACGTTGATATATTTTGTGAATATGTGCTACTTGAGTCCCAACTAATTATTTCAAGAGACAATTTTTTCCGCAAAGTAACATTTCCTTACACATTTTTAAGAGTGCAGAATTCTAAGACTAATCCGCTTGTGTTTACTTGAGGAGTCCCAGTCTGAATCTAACAGAAAACCTGTGGGACAGACAAAGAATTTTATAAAAGTGGTGAAAATAGTTTATAGCGTAAGCTATGTGTGTGATACGAATTTACAATAAAATTTCCACAGACACCATAAAAATCTTTCATAATTATTTACCTCAGGATTTATTCAATTCATTGAAAAAAGGGTTGTTTTTTTAATTATATGTATAATGTTACCGTTTAGTGTATAATTCAGTTATTTCAGAGAATAACAAGGTATTTCATTAAATAATTAGACAAGTCAGTTAAATTATGTAATAAATAAAAAAATTCATACTTTACCTAGCTATTCTAAGAAATAACTAGCTATTCTATGAAATAACTAAGGATAGACCGTTAAAGTGAAAAAAACTATTTCAAAGTTATTTTATGAATTAATTGATCATAAATAGCTAAAATCTCTCAAAAAATTAAACATTGGGTTTTTAATTTTAGTGACGAATTTAGTGCCCACTAATATAGAACAAATTGAAAAAAAAATGTAGCTTGATGAGGAGAGCCTATGGTTCGAGTTTCAAAGCAGAGACTCAAAAATCCTCATAGAGAGATGACTATTTAAAATTTAAAAAAAAATACTTTAAAAACGTGAAATGTGGGGGAGAGGATTATTGAACAAAAATTATATATGCAGAAAGTTCATAGGGATATCTATCTAATCAAATAGGTACGGATGACCAAGGTGGCCTAGGATTCGAATTATAAAAGAAATAGCCCTGTAAAGGCACCTGAGATCGATTTCTCTTATATCTCCCGATATGACGTAATACTATCGAACCTCCAAATATCAATTCCAAAGGGGAGGGGGATTTTTACACAACCCATAGGAATAACATGGAAAAGGGATGTTTTAGTGTTGGAGCCCTTTAGGGCTACTAAAAACGGGTTGGGTCTTGCCGAGGGAAACCTGTTGTGCAAATCTTAAAGCAGAGACTCAAATACATGTAAAGATATTAAAGATTTTTAAAAGTCTTAAAAAGTTTAAAACGTTAAAATAAAATACAAGGAATGACCTTATGAGCAAGAAATTTGGTGCGAATATACAATTGAGGCACAGGGATCGAAGGAGCTAGGTCTGAGCGGACTGAGAGGCTCAGGTGTCGAGCTATTGGCAAAAAGGCAGTCCTGTGGGGTAAGCCCCTGGGGGGCGGGGTCCCGTCCCAGCTTACCTGAAATAGAACGGTAATTCAGTCAATGCCCCAAATCTCAAACTCATACCACATCGAAAAAGTGGTACCATAGGAATAATAGGGGGATTGATATTTTAGTATGTAAGCCCTTCTCTGTCCAAAGCAGGTTTCGGCCATCGCTTGTTCCTAATCAAAAAGTATCTAGAACCGTTTCAAAGAACTTTCGAGTGCCATATTTCATACTTTAACGATCAAGTAATCGTTATTTTATAGAATACCTAGTTAAATAGTAGAATTCAATAATTTTATATGCTTTAACTGACTTGTCCAGTTATTTTATGAAATAGTAAGTTATTCTATGAAATAACGGATATCACACTTTAACGGCAACAAATATATTTAAAAAATGTTAGATTAAACATGTTCTCATGCATTTTTTAATATTTTTTAATGAATATATCTATGTAAGATATGCTTTTGTAAGGTACCATTTTGATGTTGAGTGTGTTCTGAATATTATCATTTAAACGTGATATTAGAGGTAAAAGCACGAAAAAGAATCATTTTGTTTAAACAAAAATAAATTATGTTTGTATTTAATTATATATTAACCTTATATATTTTTTTCGTGCCATATACTTATTTTTGAGAGAAAAATTAATTTTTCATTAAGTATAATAGATGAAATGTGGAAAACATTTTGAATTGAAAAAGCTGACCAACACAAATATAAACAAATAGTTCAATAAAAATGCGGTTCTGTGCAACGGTGAAAAAATTTGTGTGTGTTTCTACATACATGGAATAATAATTTTTAAAAATATGCCAGATTTGGATTTCCTATAATCATCAATATAAATAACGCGGCATCCCTTATATATTGTCTGGCATCCTAGACATGGATGCTGAGTCAATAAATTTAAATAAAAATTTGAACTTTAACGACTTTCTAAAATAACTTACCATTATGACAAATTGATTCTTTTGACGTCTTAATCATCAGAAGTTTTATGAATAAAATTACAATAATATTCTTAGATATTTGCATAAGTACAGGATATTCAAACTTCAAATCAAATAAGTTTACTATTCGAATTTTTCTCAAAATTTTTAGAATACGAATCTTCAAAACTAGCAGAAAGAAATAGGAAACCTTTCATATTTACCCTATGAATTCAAAGGGAAAGAATACTCTACGAAAGATTTTTTTACCCATGCTATTCGATCCGAATTGAAATCCTTCTTTCGAGTAGAGTTACAATTGTTTCAAAATTGTCAGGATATATAAATATTTTTTCGCTTATTCCAGCATATAATATAAAAAGATACATAGTAGATAGGAATATCCAGATCTATATATATTTTACAGTTTTCAAAACGTGCTTTACTGTGCTAAGAAAATAAGATGACTACATATCAGAATAACTGTACAATTCAATAGAACATACTTATATCTCCTCACATAGAAAACTATCGAGTTTGAAAGAGTCAGAAACCAAAAAAGTTGTTTAAAAATTAAGTTGTATTAACTGTTTAAAAATAATATTTAATTTAAAATAATAAATAAACGAAAATTCCCAAACGTTCTGTAGTTAGGTAAATAATTGCACAGACTTATTGTATATATATAAATAAAAAAATGTTCAAAAAATTTGTGCAAAACAAGTACAAACTTGAATAATAAATATATTCCAATAAATATCCTGTCACCTCTAAAAAGTTCATTAGAAGCACAGGCGCGTTAATCCTTTGTCATACATATAAACTTGGATTTTTTTTAAAAAAATTTCTAGATTTAAGATAACGCAAAAAACACCTACACATTTCTAAATTCTGAATGTTTAAAAGAAATTTATTTATGAAGAAAATTACAAAAACTAGGAGTGCTGCAGAACACTAAATTAAAAGGTCAAAATCTGTAGCTCTAAGTATATATTTAGTAGCATATGTTACGAAAGACAGAAGTTTTCTGAAACAATTCTTGTTTTTACCAAAGCAAAAGTCTACCTTGTATTTTTCATATACATTATGGGTAAATCCAATACATTTTGGAAACTTACTCCATCTTGTAGTGCCAAGGTAACTTTGGCAAACTAATTGTTTTCTTTGGTACCAGTTCGTTAGACCACGGGCTACACTGCATAATTATGTTATAAAATCAATGCTATGAATTTGACAGGCGATTGAATGATATGATGCCAACAGCATATACTATGGGGATTATTCTATTTCTAAAGAATCTTCAACTGGCACAGAGGATATTTATAGGAATCATAGCTATATAGAATAAAGGTTCTTCATTAGTTTGTTATCCGAAACTTAAAGTTAATATCCTCACCAATGTTACCTATCATTACTATGTGGTCTCTAAAGCCTAGTGGTCATGTCGCGAACTCGTCACCGCATACACAGTGCTATTTCTGACCAGTCCTAGGTTAGACCAAGTCAAGGATATCCTTTTAAGTCTTGCCATGTAGAGCTACTGATACGCATTAAATTTGTTGAGGTTCACAGTCCTTATGATGATGTGGTGTCAAAAGATTGAGATTGGAATACCGTCACTAGAAAGTTGCTCAAAATTACGAGGTCCTTCGCCAGCACCTCTCGTGTTGCTACCGAGCGTGATGTTAGCAAAAAATAACCTAATCAAACCTACCATTTATATGTTCAAGATATTGAAGTTTAAACCAATATTTTGATATTAATTAAAACATTGCTTATTCGCTCGTATCCTCCTATAAATTTTATTTTCCATATGTTTTTCTCTTAAAGTATCTGTGGCATTTATATTAATTAAAGCTTTATTACCGAAGAGTTACTTTTAGTATTGGAGAATTAATCGAATATTAATAGATTATTCGCTAATGAAACAGTTGTTTAAAAAATATGAAATGTGCATTTGTAACCTCAAGCAGTCATTTTTACCGAAGCGAAATTCCGTTTCCGATACTGCCAAAGGTAAAATAGTAATTCGATCAAATTAAAAGCCATAATGAAGCTTAGAAAATCTTTAATTAAAATCTATATTCCTCCCGAGCAGAAAACAAAATTCGTTTAATCTGCACTCAGACAAGGAAGTTAATTTTAATTCCTTGCGACAAAAGGAAATCGACTTCAATTTTAAAAGATATTCTTATAATGATTTTTGCTCTTGGTATAAAGCCGAAAAGCTCTAACCGAAAAGTTCAAGTCATTTTTTTTTTAAAAAGGAACCACTTTTTCAATTAAATAAAATGTTCGAAATCCTGATGAAATTTCGATGTAATAGTTTTTCGTCTTATCGAATATATTCAAAAATTTTAAACTCCACATTTTAAGTTCAAAACGAAGTAAAAAAGATTAGAAGGAAGTACATGTTAAAAAGTAAGATTATAACTTTAAGATAAAATTCGATATATTATATGAAAATTTAACATGTGTGGGTGTAGCCTATAGCTTTGGAATAGATTTCGTGTAAATGCTCGAACAAAAAGAAATGAATTTCATACTATTCCATACTTCTTACAAAATTTGAATTTTAAATTTATTTTGACTTTATCTGAAGATGCGAGTGGGCTATTGGCAACAAACCTCGTTGTGCTGATTTTCCATCAGATGACGAGAATGACATTTAAGTTGGCTTCCCTCTCAGCAAACTTCCATTATACGTCAACAATAGGACTTTAAAGGTCTTATTGTCATGAACCCCACTGCACTGCCGTGCATCAGAACTCGACAAGACTGATCGTAAAATTACGAACATGGCCATTTGGTTACCTGGACCAAACAAGTAGAAAAAGAGTTAAAATATTTGATTTTTTTAAAATATTTTTAACGGAAAAATTAGTTTTTCAATTCCTGTTATTAGTCTACACCATATATATATATATATATATATCTTGTTCAAATTTTCAATCGTTAATAGAATACTTTTAATTCATCCACTCAAGTTCAAATACATTTTTTTAAACTTGTAGTGAATTACACTTAATGTTAATACAGTTTTTTCAAATACTAATTCATTAATTCTATTTAATTAATGAATAAATAGTTCAAACAAAAATAATAGTCCAACACCATGTATAAAAAGGAAAATTGCTCGTTGTGTCCCTGTAGCGCAATGGATAGCGCGTTGGCCTTCTAATTCAAAGGTCGTGGATTCGAATCTCACCTGGGATGACCTAATTTCTGAAAATGTGGTTTCTTTTTTCTGTATTATTTTATTGGAATAATTAAATTTAATGAATGAATAAATAGTGACAAACAAAAGTAATAGTCCAGCACCATATAAAGAATGGAAAGATGCAAGGAAAATCGCTTTCTATGTTGTCTCTTAATATTGTGATTCCGTCATATGTATATACATATTTATATTAATTGTAATTATTTAATAAAAAGTAAATAAGTAGGAATTTACTTAAAAAAATTATGTTACTTGTTCTATTTATTTTACATGTTTACAAATTTTCTATCTATGTAGCTCAAGACTAATTTTGATGAGATAGATGATTTTCTGTCGATGTGGCTAATGATAAACGCTTCGCAAATTCAGAGAAATAAATATGAAGAATGCGATGAGACAGCAGAAGATGTGATTTCGAAACAAGGGCTCTAGAGTGTTTTGTACAATTACATTGTTACAAATTTTGTATAATGAATTTTTTAAATAGTGTAAATAACTTATATCTGGATGTGTAATACGTTTGCATTATTCTATGTTGTATTTATTTTATGTTGAAATTGCAATATTTGCAAGCAATGCCGTTCCTTGCATTATAATGGAGATCCAATGGAAACTTGGCAAAGTCGTGGCGATAGAGCCAAGTTGGCATCATTGACCAGGTTTGCGAGTTCTTGACCTCCTCCCAGAAATTGCGGGAGAAATCTATTAACATCACGTGAGCAGATTTTTCGAGAAAATCCACGAGGCCTATAAATAGGAAGTCGCTCATGGAAACTGAGTCTTGTTTTGACAGTAAAAGAGCTAGTATGGATTTGACCGTGAAGAGTCGACCAGCGATTTGTGATTACTTCGGCTGTTGAGGAAAACGAGCGAGTGAATGCGATTGATCTTAAATATACGTGCATTTTAGACACTGATAGTTGTGTCCGAGTGCTGCAGAAGGTGTGAGGCCATTCTGGTCTTTATTAAGAGAATTTGAGTATTATACCGAATGTTTTAAGAATTGCTTTTTATTTGACAATAAATGTCCATCGCACCTGAAGAGCCGTATTGCTCTTTGCGACTGATTCTCAAAAAATCCTCGAATCCTGATCTACATAAGAATATGAAGGTTGGAAAGCGTTAATGAATTCAAAAGGAAACTTTTTTGAAGGGCGCGTAGCTTAAGGTACCCGACTACCCTAAAATTGTGAATTTTGCCAAAAATTGACAAATTTTTTTCATGATTTTATTTTATAGATCATCTTATTAGCTTTATAAAAATACCAAGTTTATCATTTTCCGCTCGCTAGAACAAAAAATACAAGTGTTTTAGTAAAAGCAAATGCCACTACTTTAAGCAAGATGTCAAACTTTAAAACGCGTTTTACTTGAACTCTGATTTTTTGAAAATAATCAAACGGGGCCAGCGATTGCTCAAAAAGTTTTGAAAATAATTAACTGAAATTTTTTGTGTATGTTATGTTTAAATGTAAAAGTGTTTTAACCTTCAGATTTATCAATCACTGTTTTATTACAAAATTTACAGTCCCTTATGTGAATATAATCACTGTTTTTTTTAAGCAATGTCATATAGTAACTGAGATAAAACGCTCTAGTTTTTGTAAAAATTAAAATATCTCTTATCCTGAAGGTCATTTTGACAATGAATAACATAGCAACACATCAGAATTGAAAAATTGAAAATTTGTTCATAAACCTTTGGTGCAGAATGGACCACGTTTATGTTATTTTTTGTCAATTTTTACCCATGTTTTCCCAATTTAGTAAAAATAATTTACTTTTTTCTTCTTAATTTAGCATATTTTTCTTTAAATGTACTAAAGAAATCTAAAAACAACAAAAAATCCACATATCTCCATTTTTTTAAAAAAAGTTGTCTCAACCAGTCGGATACCTTAAGCTGTTCTAATTACAGTAAATGAATTTTTACTTAGAGATTTTGAGAATATTTTGACTCGGCCCATATCTTTCATAGCCTTTGTAAAGCTTCTGAAGGTGGCATTAATAATCAACCAATTCAAATATATTTTGTTGATAATTAGTTTCGATCTATTTAGTGCTACTTTATCACCAGTAAATGTCTGTTGATAGATACGTCATTATTTTCTTGAGGATTGATTTTTATTTTGTACATTTGTATAAGGACATAATTACTATAGTAGCATATTGCTAGTTTAATTACCACAGGCGCGAAAATCTCTTTCAACATAGCTAGAAAATATTAATATGGAACATTTTACAGGAATATTAATTGGTTTGAAATAGAAGTAACCATATAACTTAATACGAAGTTACCGTCATTCGGAACAGTTTATATGTTTTTTTCTTTGAACAAACCCAGAGATTTCAATTGCATGACTCTATGCCAATAAAATACATTTTAATAACCAACCTTTATTAACCTTTTACCTGCGATTTGACGAGTATACTCGTCATGGAGTTGAAGAATTTTGTGTCGTAAAAAGTAATGACCATTGACTATTTCAATACTAATTTTTGAGACGAAACATATTTTCAAATTTCAAGATAAATAGAATATATTGAGGCCAGGCAGTAGTAAAACAAATAAATAAAAAATAATAAAAGTTTAAGATGAGCTCAAGAATCTCCGCATGCACCAGCTCAAATAGCGAATAAGATCGCAAAGCGATTTTTTTATGTGCAATAATAATATATTTTAGGTGTTAAACTAAAAGGGGTAAAGGCAAAAAGACGAGGATGGCCCTAAGTTATCTAGCTATTGAGTTTAGTAAATGCCACATGTTTGATGTTTAAGACCTGTGCTGATATTATAGTAATGATTCAATGTCGTGCTGCCTAAAGAACAGTTATTTTATTGGGGTGGTAAAGGCAAGGATGCTTTCTGGTAAGAGGACTATGATCCACCTTACAGCTCTCTTACTCTAGAACTGGCACCCCTTTTCTAGTGTGAATATTTCTCTCTCTCTCTCGATACCATCCCCTCCCACTTTAGAGAAATAAAAGTGTACATAATACATGGTGAAAACAAGAGTTAAATTTTAAAAAATATTCCGCTACTAATAGAATATATTTTTTAATTCGATTTTTCTGTAAAGCCGCAATTTTTTTACATGTGAATCTGAAATAACTATTGCCACAAATATATTTAAATAAGTAATATTATATATATATATATATATTAGTCATAGATAGAATAGTGTTGGAATTGAAACGGGCTACTGGATTTCTTCTTCATTTAAAAGAATGGAATAAAAGTTTCAGTTTACCTGCTATAAAGGCAGGCAGGGATTTTAATGGTACGAAGTAATTCATAATAAACTATTGCTTTCAAAATAAATATAAATTGACAGTTTCAACCTTTAAAAAAATCACACGTTAATTTCTAGTTAACATATTTAATTATGTTTCTTGGATAATATACATAATGAAATGCAGTGGACGAAACATTTTTCCTATTGCTCACAGACAAAGACAACACGTGTATTACAGAAAATAAAATGCAATATATTTCAATTTAATGTTGGTCTGAATGTAAAATGTAATCTTTAAGTTTTTCGTCCATTTCCCGAACTACTGAAATATGGGAAATTTCTTACATGTGATATAGAAATAATTTAAATTCATACAATCTACATAAGTATTAAAGTTTACTTTTGTTAGTACATAATCAACATGTTTTTTACCCCTTTTTAGACTATATTTGGTTAAACTGCCCAAGCCCCTCTGAGCCATCTCAACTGTCTCTAATTTTCTCCGGTTTTTTTACTACCTCCCCCCTGAAAGCCTCAAACGCCTACAAGGGGGCGTTATGGCCTCCTTTGAGAACCTATGCTCCAGAACTTCCTTACCATAGAAATAGGTAGAAAATATTTTCTCAAAATAAGGAAGTAAATCAGTATGTGCTTAGGTATCCCACTCCGGAAATTCTGACGGTCTCTAAAATGCATACTCCATAAGAACTCCAATATGAATGATATATATGTTTATGTTAACTAAATAAATAAGTATTAGTAATAAAATTAGCCATTCTATAAAATAAACCCATCTCAAACGGGAATACAATGGTTAACTGGTTAAACCAAGTAAAAAAATTAGTAATAAAATTAAATATTTCTAATGTATAATAGAAATTCACTCACAAAAAATGAAACTATTTTATCATTTAAACATTTTTCATCTCAGCTTTCTGTATTTATATTTTGGGAATTCCTCAAAATTATAATTAGTATCAATTTTAACAAAAATACGAACTAAATTAAGGCAAACTGACTTCAGGAAAGCAATAATTGTGCATCAATATTACTTTTTTTTCTTAACTCTCCTACAATAAGTATTAAAAAATGTTTCGACAGAACTTTACCATAATTTTACGGTAATGAATCTCTATTTTTTAACATATGACGAGAATAAAAATAGATTTGAAATGCCACACAATTATATAAATATATTTTGTGATTGAAATGGATTAAGAATTCTACAGCTCTCTTGGTGCAATTTTCAGCAGACGGTAGTTTAATAAAAATAATTTGGCAATTTACTACCCAAGTATATTAAAGCTCACAATTACTTAGTGTTACTTAATTCTTATGAGAAATTCAAAGTAAAATACTATTTAAAAAAACAAACTTTGCGTTGGATTTTAAAAAAATGCAATTATAATTCACAAAACTGTCAGTATTTAAAATGCTAAGAATTTTTTTTCAAAAAATGCATAGTAGTCGAACTTTGGTGTGTCTCAAAGTCCATCATATAGTCCTTGAAAAAATTTAAAAACAAGCGAAAGTCGTAAAGAAGAAAATTACTTTTAAGGAGTAGGCAGCAAAAATCGATTTTAAATCCTCCCCGAATCGATCGCTAAGCAAGAAACCTGTTGATCTCGGTCTCTTTGCCGAGGAAAAGAAATAACAAGACTTATTTCGTTTCAATCGTTGCTGTTTGCATTTGGTGATGTCTTCTCTCCAAATCGCACATGCATATATATGCACAGAAGTTATATTTCTTAGAGTTTCCATTTCCCATTTATTTTAAAGTTAATTCTTATTAATTTCAAAAATTTTTGATAGCACGATTAAAAAAACACAAAAGAAACGGTAATGCGAAGTTTGAGATGCTACATTCTGAATTTGATTTTTTTCCGATAGAGACAGTCATTATGACACAGTTAATTAAGTTTAGAAAACACACAATACCATATTTTAGCAATACTTTACATAAGCATTGTAAACACTTTCATAATTAATATATATCTTACCTTACATCAATACATTGTGTGACGGATTCTGTCCGCGGTCCTTCTATTAATCCTCTAGGGCAAATACTTTTTTAATTGTGGCTTGAGTTTAAACCACCTTTGCCTTCCGTAGAGGAAACTTGATTTTATGCTAATTTGAGAACTATTTACAACCTGGCAATTGGTGTGTTAGAGTTAGTCCTTGCGCTATAATTCAAGCGAGATTAAACAATTACCTTTCGAAAAACGTTGATGTAGGACAAAATTATTTACCGTATTCTAATCCAAATTGTTTTGAATTAGAATACAGTTGACCTAGGAGAGATCAGACAAGTGCTCAATTATTAAATCAAACTTAAGTAGCTGTTTAATTAATTGTCTTACAAGCTTAGGATAGGGATCTAGATTGCTCCATCGGTTTATGATCCTTATTTTATCATAAATTAATTAGACTGTTATAAAAATAATCATTTATTTCAATGTCTGCTGATTCGGTATCCCAAACTACTCCTATAACTCCGGTTTGTGACAATTGTTTCGTTAAATTATGCACAAACTTTTTATTCACACTTCACAGAAATATTATTCAATTAAAGGCTTGAAAAAATTACAAAATTTAAGAATTATGTGTTTTTTTATTAGCAAATATAGGCAACATTTGCTTATTTATTAAGTTCAATTTTAATTATTTGTTTTTTTTTAGTTGGCACTTTGTTGGTTTTAAATGTATATTGCATAAAGTTAAGTTGTTTGGTTAAGTTACAAATGTTTTTCTTCAAAATAAATGATAAAAAAAATTTTGTACATTTTTTTTTTTATTCTCATGGTTTATTAACAGTTAGGCCTTTGCTGTTGTTGTCCTGGGATACATCAGAAAGACGAGAGATACATGAACAGAAACATAAAATATAATCACAGAAAAATATAGCCTTTATTGCAAACGAGATAATCCCAGCATAGAACATGAGTTCGGTGCTTTCCAAGTTAGGCTTTTAACTAAGCGAATTAAATTTTAGTTATGCCAAAACTTAATTCTAATACAAAATTTAAAATCTGCCATGGAACTATTATCTGTAAATTCTACCATCTTAAATCTCATCTTGTACAATTTCTCTTATTTTTCTACAAATAGCCATGTTTGCTTGTTTGATGTAGAAGAATATCTATACAGGCCTAAAATTCATAAAAGAACCTAAATTTTGGTGGACCTACAAAAAAAATCAGGAAGGCTTTCGATTATGAAACCGCTAAAGTCATGAGGATGACACTTAACTAACGTTTATGGCACGTCAACAATAAGACCGAGAACTTAAAAATAGTTGCTTTGCTACACGACAAATTTTGGAAATGTAAGAGACTGAAGCATTTCTATATGTACTATTCAGTAATGAGGTTATTAAGTTACTAATCATGCTACAAAGATCATGAAAGATAGCTAATGAAATTATTGCCAAGATTGGATAGCATATTGGTTTAAATAAATTATTGCGAATTTCGTAAATATTCCAAAGATAAATTAACCCAGAAAGCAAATTGTCAATTCTTAAAAATAGGAAGCAGTCCCACTGACAGCATAGAGACTAAATTGCTCACATAATTTAATTTGTTTTGATAATTATACTGATAATAATTTTCGATTCATTGATCATAATCACTACATTCCAAAGCTACACGAGGCTTATTGGTGACAGACGTCGTAGTTTTGAACCACGGTCAAGAGACAAGGATTAGCTGGCATCTCATTCACCAAACTCTCGCACACCGACCTGAGAATTTATCCCCTCGATAGATTTAACCTTAATCAACCCCTCTACACCGTAGATTTTTAATCACTGTAGAACTCGAGCCCCCATCGACAGTAACGGCGCCAGTCACGAGTTCGATACGATAACCCTTCAGCTATCTACTGCGGAAAAGCGTACGATTCAAATAAAACACTAATTTAAGTCCTTTCAGAACATGGAAGTATAGAATCGACGAAGACATATGATTTATTCGTTATCGTGTTTTTGTTTGGTGATGCGCAATATTTACGTTTCATTAATCAGTTACTATTTAAATATAGACGGATACATTAAATAAGTGAATTTAAAAATCAAAATCTAAAATTCTAAATTAGGAAAATATATCAACAGCTGTAATAAAATCCTTTTTGTCTTTTTATTACAGGTTTCAAAAATGAATAGTCGTTTCAGAAAAGTTACATCACTTTAATGGAAAGAAACACTATCTAAAACCAGGGGAAAAAATCGAAAATAGACACCTAAGAAAACCGCAACTTTTTTCAGGCAATTCTTGCTGGCGAGAGGGGGGGAAAAAATCCTTCGCAGGTGGTATTGGCTTTTCTTCCCTGTGGGACAGTCTCTCCTCTGTAGAGGATTAGAAGGAGGTGGAAGGATCAAAAAGAATTCCAGGATATTTCTTCCCTAAGAGTGCAGAATGGAAGGGATTATTTTACCCTCTTAGGGCGTCTTGTGCAAACCAACTCGTGTTACGTTGCCACCCATGGCAACAGTGCTAGTGTTTAAGTAGAAATGAACGTACATAACAAAAGGATTTGTAATAAAAGTATTTTTAAATCCTTTTTCTCCAAATATTAGAAGCTTTCATTTATTTTTGTCGCTCATTCTGAATGCATTTGAATTTGCAGATAAATGAACCAGATGGAAGAATACAGTATTTTTAATTTCTTCATAAGCAAAAAATCTCCGGTATTACAAATCCACCGGCACCCCACTCTCCGAATTTCCATATCACGCCAAAATGAGGACTTTTAGCATCGATAGATTTAATATGTGTGTCAACCTCTCTACAAGACGATGGTACAGTGACATCAAAACTCGACAAAACCGACCACGAATTCGTAACCATGCCCACTAGGTTGTCATGGCCACTAAAAAGAAGCCGAAAGGGATCTCATCATCAAATACTCACAAATTTTAAATTTTTTACAAGTACAATCAAATTTATATTTTAATTTTGTAACAATTTTCTTATAAAATAATGATAATTTTACTGATAACTCGATCCCTTTTCTCATGGCTGAATGTTAAAGAGCTTACAAGATCTACATCTATGTAAGATATTTGTCTTACATTCAAATTTTAAAAAGTAAATTCAGAAATTGCAATTTGCCGTACAGAAACATTTTAATGACACGGATTTTAAAATTCTTTAAAATCAGTTAAATATACAAAAATAATTTATAAAATGTAGTTTTCCAATGTTCAGTTTCGGTAAAATATATCTCCAACTTCGGAGAAAATATCTTTTCTTTCTGAAATACCTCGGTAAACTTATTCATTAGGTCACTTTCTATTTATTTACTTTCAATACTACCTTTTACTCAAAAAGAATGAGAAACAAATGATATATTGAACTATAACCAGAACGCAAGTGAACTGAATTCTAAATATTAAAAAGCAAACATGTCATTTCGTTCAATGCATTGAATACCATCTTTCATATAAGCCTACTTAATCCACAAACAGTTGTTTCTGCCGGAATAATTCTGGTTCTACTAGAAAAGGATTAGTGTGCCCCAAGAATTCAAAGATCTTGAGATTTATTTGTTCATTCAAGGACCATAGCTCTTTACGATATTGACAAATACTTTCGAACACAACTTTCAAATACAATTATTTTCTTTTAGTTTGCCCAACAGCAAATTATTCAAATGTTTGCTTTGGATGCGCAATTAACATTTGCAAATAACTACTTTCAAAGTGTTTAAATATTTATTTCTAATTTGAAACAGATGTGTCATCCCTTGAACATATCTACGAATCAAATAACCAGTTTAAAAATTACCTTGAAATTGACACGGAAGAAATTAATATTTGTAATTACAAAACTGACTAAAAGTCTTTTTCTCTTACGAGATTTTAATAGGCTTTATTCCATTAAATGATCTGATAATTTAAAAGTATACCCTGTAAAACTTAAATGTAATTAAATGGTATTTTCAGCCTAGAAAACTGAAATAGGATGTGTAATTAGTTAAAACAATCTATTTTGTATTATTTTTAATTGGGAGTTATTTTTAAAAAAATAAAAATCTTATGTAGGTTAAGTATGAAAATTATTATTCCTTTTTATTAATTTTATTTTATTTATTTAGCTATTGTAATGGTATATTCAAATATTCCAGAGATTTTTGCAAAATCCCAATCATAATTTCCTTACCTAGAACTTCGTATCTGCCTTTAACCCCTTAACCATGACTGGCGTATATATATCCAACTCGCTCAAACAGTGCGTTAAGTGTACGACCGGATATATCCGTCTTTCCAAAATACGATCCTTTGCTTTGCTTTGCTATCAGTAAAACAATTCCGAAGGCTTTGGAATGCAGCAAAATCACATTGACAATGTTTGGGAAGAAATTACTTATTTCAGAGCAAAATTTACTACTTTTACCTTTATCGATGCCCGATGCCACTAAATACCACCGAGTATAGACGGAGTACATGCTCGTTAAATCAGTGGATCCGAAAGTCTTGTGGACGGTCGCAGCAGAAACCACGAGTGCAGGGGGCTGGAGAATATTTCCCTCCCCTTCAGTTCCATGCCAAAATTGTGGAGGTGGAGATAGGTGGTGTTGCTATATATCGTTAAGAAGTCCAACCTGTCTCTCAGGCAATGGTAACTTTCATTCCTTCCCTGCGGGAAGGACACGACAATAACAACCTTTATTTTTCTCCCAATGCACCGCATTATTGCGCCTGTGGGAAATACAGTGGCAGAGGGAAGAGAATCGCGTAACTTTTATTCAGCAGTTAAAGGGTTTAAAGAATAAAAGCGATTCACAATCCAACCATTCATCTCAAGATCTCCAAAACCATAGACCTATTGACTTAAAATTTGACAATCAAGTTAGTTTCGTTGCGTAGAGACGGGTTTTTTGGGACAGACCCATTTTTGGGTCTAAAAATGGGTTTTTGTGGAAGAGGTAGGAGTTTATTGGGTTACGGGAAGTAAAAAATATTTATATTCCCGCTTTAAAAATTCAAGAATAAAAACTTAAGCTTAAGAAATAAATTTTAATTAATGAATTAATATTTGAAAAAAACTACATTAACATCAAGTGTTATCCATTACAAGTTTAAAATAATGTTTTTGAAGCTCAGTGGATAAATATAAAATATTTTATTAACGATTGAAAATTCGGATAAGATATATATAGGGAAAGAGAGGGGACTAATAGTGTAATAATTGAATAAGAACTCCATACATTATTTTACCAATGACATTTGTAACTTTTTTTTTCGAAATACCTTGTAATTCCTGCAATACATCGTGATTGTCTTTTTCCTGAAGTACTTGTATTCGAACTCGATTTATTTTCTTCGATACTTTTTTTTATTCGTAAAATACATTTATTTTCTAAAGTATTTTTTGTAATTCTTGGCATATTTCTCATGTTTAAGATTTATAAACTAATTTGATTTTAATGCTTATTACATGCCCTTTATTTAAACTCAACAATTTCGTATTTTGAAATTGGTAATAAAATTTCTTACATTTGAAGAATAAATTTGTCTGTAATTTTAATCACAAACAGCGCTCCCCTTTTAAGAGAATTTTTGGTTTTTAAGAAATGCATTTCTTAAAGATTTTAATCAGTATTTTTCTAAGGGCCATACTGCTACCAATTAGTGTACTATTTAACTTCTCTATTTGTAAATTAATGTGTTAAATGATTACTTGAAAAGAAAGTCTTCATAAATAATTACAGCCAATCATCGGGTACTGTCTGCTATCATCACCTACAATCATACCTATCATACTGTCTACAATCATCACCTTCTGTACTTAAATACGAAGTAGGTCAGTGCGTTTACCTAAAAAGGTCCAGGACAAAGGGAATTAGGACATAGCCTTATAGGACAAAGCCCAGGTAGTGAGCCTTAGATTAAAATATGAGGGAATTAGAACACAAAATAATCATAGATTTGCAAATTATCCATATTATATAAAAACTAATCAACTAACATCTATTGTAGCTCATTTTATAGATTTATCGAAAATTAACAAATGCTGAATAATAATATCTATAAACATATGGATATAATCGCAAGATCCCTGCCCATGCACAAACGAGGAAACATTTGTTGATATTCAGATGTAAATTATTTTCGAATAATTTTATTCATCAATAGTCTTATGTTATTCAGGTTGGTATCGTAGCAAAATTTATTTCTCATAATAATCGATAGAATGAAATACAATTACAATACAATTACAATACTGTAATTAGGTTTCATGAATGTATTAAAAGTTTACAATAAATAACAAGATATATTAAGTTTATATTGAGTCAATGTAACCAATTTGTAAATTTATTTTTGCATTAAAGATTAAAACTTCGAACGCTTTCTTAATTGTTTAAAATTTTACACATCGTTAATTTGTTTTTCTTTCTTCATTAAAACTTTTGAGCTAAAAACAACTTTACGTTTATTTTAGAAACTTCAATGTAGATCGCAACGAAACGTAATTACAACTGCAAGGAGAAATTTCCCCTTTTACACTACACAGAATCAACGCCTTCATCAGATTAACATACGTCTGGGCAGCAAAAACTGCAATAATTTTGTCCCAGACAAAATTACTGCAGAGATAATTACGCTCTTTTTAAAGATTTATGAACCTTTTTTTTTAAATTATAGTAGTTACCACACACATTCTTTCTTCTAGGTCAGTTGTAGAATCAAAGTGTTTAAAATAGGATCTTAAAGAAAGATATTTTACATAAGTACGGAAATATACGATGAATCAATAATATTGATTACTTCATACATATTCCTATTAATTACTTTCTACATCTCTTACAAAAATGTATAAGAGAGTTTATAACAAATTGAATGTTCGTTCTTTTAATGGAATTATGTGTATCACTAAATTTCCAAGAGAAATTATACCAATTTAGAATATCACTAACTTCAACTAAATCTCAGACAAGAATTGGTTTAAACTCTATGAAATAAGTAGAAACTCTATAAACAAAATTTCATTATTTTAATGGATAAACATATTATTTTGATATTGTATTTTCTCTACAACTATTACTTGTAATTCGATATATATTGATTGATTTAAAATGTTTTGTTAATTTATCGAAGGCATTTTTATAATACTTTTATTTAAATAGATTACACATTAACACAAAATTAATAAGTTTAAAAAGTACTAAAATTCAAATAATTTCTTTATTAACCACAAAACGCTGTTTCTTATATACGATTTCTCATTTAATTATTAAAATATGCTTAAAACACCGGTAATAAAAACTGTAATTTAAAATTTTTAAGGTGATTGTTGAGAATAACAAAATGAAAACTTATTAAATTCCAAGTTATGCAATATTTAAACTCAATTTATTCATAAAAAGCAGTGACAGCAAATTTTATTTACATTAAAATCATAAATGGTATAGATTAATTTAAGAAAACATTCCCAATTTTATTAATTTCAACAAGCTATAAATTTTTTTTCAGTACAGTTTTTTGAATAAAATAGTATATTCCAAATACAAATCAAATAACTATAAGCAAACAATAAAAATAAACTATAGACAAATGTAAACAAGTGAGATATCTTCACTTGTGATCTGAACATTTTAATTGCAAGAATTTCGAGAATCAAAATATTATTTAGATATGGTCAGTCAAAAACGGGTAATTCATTAAAAATAAAAAATGAAATAAAATGTGAAATATGTTTTGTATCTGCCTCATGAGGACTATATAGACTAGTATTAGAGGTTGTTGACTTCTTGTGAAATGGTTAAATGTAGCCACTAATTCACTTACTGATTCTATTTAAGAATCGTTACGCAGAATACAGAGTCAAACAGTTTTGGATTAAGGAAAGTGAGGAAATTTTGTCTCATAATTGTGTGTGCTCATTTCCTTAGAAAGAATTAGACAAAGCTAAATATATAAATTTCTAGCATCTTAAAAGGACACAGTACGATTCAATTGACAAAAATCGGTCAAAAATCAAATCTAATTTTTTAAGTTTAAATTATTTTTATATACTTTTCTACAAACTCACAAAGTTTGAATGCTCTAAGTTTAAAAAATGCAGAGTTATGATACCTTTTACGTTTGTTTTTATTCACATTTCAATGGAAAATCCACACCTTAAACTGACTAATCTCAAAGATAAAATAAGTAGTTTGTTTTTATTTAAAAGGCTAAGGCTTTTTCTATTGCGGTTAATACTTGGAAATTTTTTTCACATGTTACTAATAGTACATGGAACATAAGTTGGTATGCATTTTTGCAATACTTATTTTTTTTAAATAACTAAATTTTGAATTTACCTATTTTTTAAGGAAATTCCAATAAGCATTCATAAAAATAAATATTGTACAAATACCAACTATGTATCATAAAACCCATATCAATTGAAGTTATACATAGTTTAAAGTACATGTAAAGCAAGTTTCATATTTGTACGTCAATTTTTGTGGTGGAGTAGCATTTTAAAATTTCTTCGTAAATTTCAAGTTTTTCCCTTAAAAAATTAAACAGGTTTTTAGGAAATTTTGAGCACAAAAAATGTTTTACATCATACATACACGTAGAAAACAACCAAAAAATTATGAAAATCATTAAATTAAAGAGTTGTGTAAATTGTACCATGTCTCTTTAAATATTGTCAAAAGTAATATCTTCACTATCTTCAATTGTCCCATTTTGCGATGAACTTCACTATTTTCACCGTGTTTCAAAACCTAGGGTAAGAAGATAGACAAACCATCTTAAACAATGTGACGATTTAGATACGTTGATGAGTAGCATGGGACTTTTCTACAGAATATGTTATTGGTGAATGAGGAGCCTAACACAGCATTTCTTTTCGTTTGTTTCAAATGGACTCTCTCCCCACTTTCTTGGGATGGGGCCTTCTTACATTTCGAATTTCACTCGAGGTGCGGCTCAATGGTGAAATCTAGCCATTAGTCCTCTCACGGCCATCGGTAATCGGCGTGATGTCATATGAAAGGACTACCTCAATATTTTAGGGAGGCACGTGTGGATATGAACGGTGTGATGCTATCTGCAAGGCGAAGCCGATATTGCAACTGGGTTGCAGGAACATGTTATAACTTCCTAGATACGCTAGCGAATTACTGAAAAGGAGATTTTCAAAATTTAGAAAACTTCATTATTTCAAATAATCATTCTTTAGTGAATCAGGACTTGAAAACGTACACACAATTCAACCCGAAATCAACAACTAGAACACATTTTACTAGCTTAAAACATCCGTCTCTCAGCAATTTTGAAATCATGAATGTAATGTTGATCATACGGAATTTCTACTTTTTACCCTTGAATTTAGAGCCTACTTAATTTTTACTTGAATAAAATGAAGCATATCCCAGAACACTAATTATATCAAAATACAACAAAGATTTCTAAAGAGTTGCCATTTTACAAGTTATTATTTTTTTTTAATTTTTAAAAGTTTAAGATTCTTAAAAACGACACAAAATATTTTTTTAAAAATTCTAAGAAAAATACATAACTCCTCAAAAAACTTCAGACTATTTTTATCTTTTAAAGATGCGCATTATCTCTTTCCAATAAATAAAATAAATCATGTTTGTTAAGAGAAAAGAAAATTCCCTAAAGTTAATAATTGCGCACTTATGAGTTACAGTTATATTAAGCCTATGTGAAAAACGGTGGCACTGAGTAAGCCATTCATGTAACATTTAATCTGCATTTAAGGGGTTAACAATTAGATACCACCTTTTAGAAAAGAAGGAGTAGCTGAACAGTGCAACGTTAATATTCATTCACTCACTTAGAAAAAAGGAGATGTATATATTTGTTAGAAGAAACAAGGTTAAATGCTTTCTTTTAATGTATTTTAAGACGACCACGAAATATTTATTAACTATTAAAAGAAATTGAATTTCTCTGGGTGGTTTTGTTTTGGGCTCAGATTTTATGGTGCACATAACTGTTTAATATAGCCTAAACGATTTTGATTTTCCTAAGGGGGAAATATTTCTCGATTTTATTTGCAGTATGAAAAAAGTCTATTACCATGTAACTTAAGAGCAATCTAATAAGATTTAGCACTCTTTTAACTGTAGAAAAAGATATGCCTGCTGCTCTTTCACGACAAATGCTATCCTTCCACTTTGACTGTCAAAAGAATGTTAGAGGTTTTCACAAGCTCCATTTTTTCACATATGCTTCTTCTCGGGAAAAGTAATATTTTTATTTACCTCTATGTCTTTTTTTCTCTTCCCGAACGCACAATAGTTAGATCTCTCCCAGGATTACAATGAAGAGAGGAGATAAACAACTCATTGAAAGACCTACCAGTGAAAGCAAGCAATCTGCTGAATCGATATTGACATCCAATTCATTTTCATTAAGCCTCATTTTCCCAAGTGCAATATTTCCAATTGATTCCGTAATAAAAATACCCATTTCCTTTCATTGTATATCTTAATAAATGTGATATGTCAGAAAGGTATAATACATAATTTACTGTAATATTGATTTCTATTGCATATATAAATTGCATCCCAGTACAATAGCGTAAGACTTTACTAGAAATAAAAAATTTGATCGCAATCACATTGGCAACATTGAATAAGACCACACGGATTCTAATAAACGAAATACGCTAAAGAGAATATGAAGCGCGTAGACGAAAATCACTATGTGAAAAATAATAAGTAAATGTAAATAAATAATAATAAATGAAAAAATATAAACACTTTTTCATAATTTAATGTCAATTCCTTATTTAATTATTATTAATTTGTATTTTTTATTATTATTTATATATAACTAGGGGTACGACCTGTCCACCTAACGGCAAAACAACCCCCAGTGTACAAATCATACAACTGTTCATACCCGTTCCTCAAATTATTTATTTTAAAATTTGCATGCATTATGTAGTTCTAATTTTCAACTAATCTCTTCTTTAAAAAATTCTGCCTTTCGTACACATTCTTCACTTGTTCTTTCTTTCGCAAAATTTGTTCTTGTGCCCCCCTTCAGCTAAATTTAACTTTTTACGACCAATTTTTACTAACTATATCTTAAGTGTAAATAAATTTATTACAGCACCACGCAAAATTTTTTTATAGTAATAGTGATAAATAAAATAATGCTGGCAACTACAGGACCAAAAATACTGCAAAAGTATTCTCAATGTAAAAAATGTACTGGACAAATGCGAAAACGCGAAGATACGATCTCTCCTTCCCAGCTCCGAAACTGGCTCGGTTACCACAATTGGCGAGCTAATAAATATCGAGAAGACAGTGGATGATTCTGCAGTTTAGTTCTTAAAAACAGGGCAAAATTCCATACCCCTTTTTTCTTCGTCATGAATGATTGAGGCTAAAATAGGATTTCAGAAAAATCCCAGTTGAAATTTTGCTTTTTGGTGTCCAGAACTTCACCAAATGGTGCCAAAGAGAAGTTTTTATTCACAAGGACCCAATTTGAGTTAAATCCTTGGGCTGTTGGCTTGGCGTAACCTTATGTATAAATGAATTTATTACAGCATCATTAAAAACTTTTTACATAGAGAGAGAGAATTCGGTAAATTCTAGATTCTCGGGTTTTAGTTTTCAAGTATCAACGAACGGTTAGACTTGGAATAGCAGCAAGCGGAGAAATCGGTGTTGCCAGTTTGTTGAGTTATCTTCAAAGTTGGCATGCCTACGATAGCACTTAAATACTAAAAAGTTCAATGATACATTATAAGATTGTAAGAATAAATAAATTCAGATACATAGCTAGCTAAATTTGAAGTTTAATCATAATTCGCAACAAATAATATTTTTATCCAATCCTAATAATTCTAAATGTACTTAACTAACTCCACCCTTCTTAGTGCTTTTAAAACAAATAGAACTCATAAGCTTATTAGAAATAGAATATCTTGAAATCATTTGCAGTAAAATGAATCTAAAACAGTATTAGAACTTATTTATATTTAACTATGAATTTGTTCCTAAAAGATAAAAAAACTGGATGACAATTTTTGATGTTTCAAGACATAAAAAATCAAAACATGTGTTAAATCTTGAATGATGCAATTATTTTCTTTAATTCAATGGATTTAAAAAATAAAATTTTATTTTATAACAAAGTCCTTAACTTTTATATTTTAAAATCTGGAAAAAATATTTATCAATTGTTACAAATACTTTAAAAAGAGTTGAGCAAGAAGCAACGCAAATGCGAAATGCATCAGACATTAGGAGAGACCCATTTTTAAATTTCTACAGATTGGAAAAGCTTTAGAATATTTTTACTAAATTTAAAATTGGATTTCATTGATTATGGGAATTTAGGAAGCATTGTATCCATAATTGAAAATTACTTTTTGGAAGTTGGCGAATTGCAGTTATAATTAGCACATTAAAACTATTCTCTTTCAGGCATTTATTTTGATGCAAACATTGTTTATTTGCATTGGGTACGCTATTATCCCCTTGACTTATGAATTAAATAAAATTGCGTTAATATACAGATAAACAAATTACTATATTTACACATTGCAATTAAAACTCCCTTGGTTCTGTTTATTGTAAAATAAGATATTTCTTCAATTTTGTTATTCCCTCGGTTGAGGACATGCAACAAATAGCCATATTAACTAACGAAAAAGCTCAAAATTTAATTGACGGTAAGTTCAAAATACTCGCTAATCCACCATGAATGTAGATCGCAGAGCCACAGGTAAAATCTCCATTATTAGACAAATGTTCGGGAGAAATGCACAATCAATTTCTTCACTAAAATTAATAACTCTGAAAAAAAATCGATCAGTAGCATCGAAAAATATACTTCTGGTCTTAATTTTCAAAAATCCCGATCTATTTTAATTGATCCTGCTTTTCTTTGAAATCATATAAAATTTCTCTGTATTTAAGTATTTTTTAATTTTTAATTTTAAATTCTTAAATCCTCTTTAATTTTGCAGCTCGACTTGCTCAAACTCATAACTACTCAATGATTGGTCGACCTTCTCTGTCAGCCTTAAATGTAAAAATAGCTGACTTTTCTGTTCAGCCAATCACAGAAGCTCCACTCGGCACTTACTCATTCTAAACTTTTTACATCCAAGTTTGTCTCTCTCTAACTCGGATTTCTTTGTTGTAACCGGTTTGGCTAAGCTTACCCCACCCACTTCCATCACGAAAAGTTTTCAAATAGATTTTTAGTCTCAAATTCTAAACGAAATTTTTATTCACATAAATGTACTATTTTCATTTTTTTAATTCACAATAATCATATTTTTTTAAGAAATAAATTTTTAAAAAGAGCAATAGAAAGTATTTTTAACGTTATCTAGGAAGGAGATAGATATTCTTAAGTGCTAAGTGCTCCATACCAACCCAATGTCAAACCAGTTTTACTGTGGTATTTGTAATATGTAATTTTTATATCATGTCAATATTCATGCCTCATCATTATAAATTTTAGTCGAAAATTATCTGAAGACCCACATTTTATTTAAGGTATCCGACTGGTTGCGACATTTTTTTTTATAAAAAGGAAATAGGGGGATTTTTTTGTTATTTTTAGATTTGTTTAGTGCATTTTGAGAAAAATGTGCTAAAATTAAGAAGAGAAAAAGAAGTTATTATTACTAAAATGGGAAAAAATAAGTAAAAATTGACAAAAAAAATAGCATAAACGCTGTACATTCTGTACCAAAGGTTCATGAACAAATTTCCAATTTTTTCAATCTAATGTGTTGCTATATTATTCATTTTTGAAATGACCTTCAGGATAAGAGATATTTTCTTTTTTACAAAAACTAGAACTTTTATCTCAGTTATTATGTGAAATTGCTTAAAAAAGCAGTGATTATATTCACATAAGGGACTGTAAATTTTGTAATAAAACAATGATTGATAAATTTGAAGGTTGAAACATTTCTACTATTATTCAGAACTTACTGAAAAAATTTCATTTAATTATGTTCAAAACTTTTATAACAATCGCTGACCCCGTTTGATTATTTTTAAAAAAAATCACATTTTGAGTCAAACGCGTTTTAAAGTATGACATCTTGCTTAAAGTAATGGTTTCTGCTTTTACTAAAATACTTGTAGTTTTTGTTCTAGTGAACGGAAAATGATACACTTGGTATTTTTATAAAGCTAATAAGATGGTCCATAAAATAAAATTAAAAAAAATTGTCAATATTTGGCAAAATTCATAATTTTAGGGTGGTCGGATATCTTAAAGTAAAATATTGGATTGATGGATATCAAATTTTTCCGACTAAAAATGACAGTTCGAAGTATTTTCGACTGACGAGAGAAAAACGCGAGTTGCTGTCTTCTTCATTAGGCCCAAGCTGAAAAAATTGAATGCAATGCTTCTGTAAATCCTATAGATATAAATTCAATGAAATCGTTCTTAAGCAGACTTTTTAATGGGAAAAAGTTACCCTAGAGTTTTGACATGTTATAGGTAAACATTTTTTTAAACTTAATTCTTTTAAATGAAACCTAAAACTCTATATATTATATCTGTCTTAAGAAATAAAAATACTTAATTTTCAGTCCCATTGTAAATTTTAATTAATTTCTGTAAAAACATCAACCAAGATACATAACTGAAGAAAAGAAATCTTTAAGTTCATCAATTAATTTTAAACCAAATATCTTTCTCAAGGTAATGAAAATTACACTAACATAATTTCCAGAGACGCTTCAGTATTTTACATTAAAATTATATATTATTTAATATTATGTATTAAGACTAGTATTTTATATTAAGTATAATATATTAATCAGCATTAATCATATTTGATAGATTACATAAATTAAATTTAATGTAAGTATTAAGTTGGTGTCTTAATGATATAAACAGAATGAAAATGCAGGCTTAGGACCGCAAAACGTAATTCCAAGAATTATTATTGATGTGCTTATAAATATACGAAGTTACGCCTCAACTCGCGCACAATATTAGGATCATATGTAAAAGAAACTAATACTATCATGCAAGATGCGACGTTATATTTCATGACGTTCATGAAGCAAAGGTCTAGTGCTCGCAGCGCACAAAACGCGCGTGAATAGTACTATACACAATTTATATATATATATATAAACATAATATGAATAACACAAAAGTACATCATAAATATCATATAAAACAGCACAGTATTAGTACTATACAAAATATTAAATTGATATATACCATACAAATGGATACAGATTCTTATCCGTAAAACAAGCATGAAACACGCACAAAAGTACAACATGAAAATACACAACATGGAATATAGAACAAGAATATAACATAGAACATACAACATGAATACAGCATAGAATATTAAACATGAACACAGTGGGAATAGACAACTTGGAACACAACATGAAACACGCAACATGAACACAACATGAAACACGCAACATGAACACAACATGAAACACGCAACATGAACACAACATGAAACACGCAACATGAACACAACATGAAACACGCAACATGAACACAACATGGAACATACAACATGAACACAACATGGAACATACAACATGAGCACAACATGAACACAACATGGAACATACAACATGAAATAAAACATGAACGCAACATGGAACATACAACATGACCACAACATGAACACAACATGGAACATACAACATGAAATACAACATGGAACATACAACATGAAATACAACATGAACACAACATGGAACATACAACATGGAACATACAACATGAACACAACATGAAAACACACAACGAGAACACAACATGGAAGACACACAACGAGAACACAACATGGAAGACACACAACGAGAACACGACATGAAAACACACAACGAGAACACGACATAAAAACACACAACGAGAACACGACATGAAAACACACAACGAAAACACGACATGAAATCACACAACGAGAACACAACGTGAAAGACACACAACAAGAACACAACGTGAAGGACACACAACAAGAACACAACGTGAAGGACACACAAGAACACAACGTGAAGGACACACAACAAGAACACAACGTGAAGGACACACAACAAGAACACAACGTGAAGGACACACAACAAGAAAACGTGAAAAATAATGAGAACACTACATGAAAACACACAACGAAAACACGACATGAAATCACACAACAAGAACACAACGTGAAGGACACACAACAATACAACGTGAAGGACACACAACAAGAGCACAACGTGAAGGACACACAAGAACACAACGTGAAGGACACACAACAAGAAAACGTGAAAAACAATGAGAACACAACATAAAAACACACAAGAACACAACATGAAAACACACAAGAACACGACATGAAAATACACAAGAACTCGACATGAAAACACACAAGAACACGACATGAAAACACGCAACAATAACATGACATGAAAGCAAAAACTAAATTCAAAGCATGAAAACTCACAACGAGAGCACAACATAAAAACACACAAGAACACAACATGGAAAAAAAACAATGTGCACACAACATGAAAAAGAAACAATGTGCACACAACATGAAAAAGAAACAATGTGCGCACAACATGAAAAAGAAACAATGTGCGCACAACATGAAAACCATATAATGAGAATGCCACATTAAATCACACAACATAAAATGTCTCTGAAAAGTAATTAAATTAATACAAAATACAAAGATGACTAGAACTTTACAAAAGAGAACGACACAGTATAAATATTATTCGACGCTTCAAATTCAAAATATAAAAAATAAATAGAAACTCACCACGAATTTATACAAAGAACAACATTAACAGAATTTAACGATCCAGCGCAACATGAGCAGGAGACATTACGTAAGAAAAAAAAACCAAAAAAACAACATAAACACCACCAAAAAATATAATATACCATACCTATAACACAGCAAAAACAAAATAATGAGCAAAAATGCATCGCAAATTGAACATAAAATGTCAACCAAAATATAAATATAAAACTGTTTTTGGATATATAAAAAAGAAACATGACACTTTCTATACAAAAATTTTCAAAAAAAAAATAAATAAAAAATAAAAAGAACCACCATTTAAGCAGAGAAAATACAATTAAAACACACAATGATAATGAGATTTCACAAATATATCGAACATTTATCGCTTTTCTTAACACTATGAGTTATTTCGTTCGGTAAAAATCATATATGTACGATTCAGATGTTGATCTATAAGTTAGTTAAACTGATTAATAGCAAAATTCATCAATCAGTAAGTAATATTCGTTGATTTGTGTTAATCAACAACCTGAATCAACTTGCAGTTTTCAAAAATTAATACTTCCTATATTTATAATTCCATTTATGTAATAGTAGGAATAATTTCATAGATTATTAAATGACAGATACACAAAACGGGGATATAATTGTAGACTGCCTTATGTTCACTTGAAAAGAAATTTTATTTTATTTCCAATTAAAAACATAACTTTAAATCAACCAATGAAAGGACGTAAACATTGTTTATCTATGCATACCCCATGTTGACTAAAGTTGATAAAAAAACATTATTTAAGCAAGTGCGAGTAAACTGGAATTTTAAATGTAAAAAAAATAAATTACGTAAAAATTTTTATAGTATGAACTAAAATTACAAGTTGTTGGTGAAACATCTGCTCATTTCTAAAGAATAATTTTTTCATGGATTCCTTTAAATTTTTCTAAATAATGTGCAGGATCTAATCTATTATAATCAAAATTCCAATAATTGTACACAAATAAATATAACGATATAAATAAGGATATGAACAAAGAATTAGAAAAAAAAGGGGTTTATTAGATTTTTAATTTTTATACCATAAAATTGTACCATAGGTCTGTGGATCTCCGCTGTGCTTAAGAAAATCTATATCATTATTGTATATATTAAAATGGATATTATCTAATAACATAACAGTCCTTAAAATTAAATTAAATTTTAAAACAGAAAAATATCTTCTCCTGGATAATAAATACATACTCTTTAAACACTGCTGTAGAACCTTTAAGATCCTGTTAAAAATCTCTGGTTCAGCTAGATCAATAATCATTTTATCAAAAAACAAAATAAACTTTATTGGATTATAATTTATGAACAACTAAGATAATTATCTTACCCAATATGAATTCTTTATTTTTTAATTCTTAAAATTTTTAGCAAAAAAAAAATAATTTTTAACGAAATAACGAGTATATTATAGCGAAAAATACTCTTTTCTATTAAGTATATTTAAAATTAAAAAAAGAGATACCGTTTTTACTGACAATGGTATAAAAATGTAAAGACAGATTTTTTTCCAAATTTATTTAAGTATGGCTTAACAAAAAAATTATGTATCACAATTTCCAAATATCTCAGATGATATTTTTACTTAATGATTCATCTTTCATGAGCTTCTTAGTAAAAAGTTAAATATATTTTAGCTGTTAATGTGTTGCATATTTCTCTCAAAAGATCAAAAATACTACATATAATTTACTATTAGAGCAGTGATTCCCAAAGTGGTCTATATGGACCCCCAGGGGTCTATGACAACCTGAAATGGGTCCACGTCAGTGAAAAAATATCTTGGGGGTCTATGAGTTTGAAATGGGGGTCCACGATAGTGGCTCTCTTTAAACCAGATCTTAACCTTGATTTTAAAAGAAAATTTAATCAAGTGGAAAGTAGATTTACCTACTTAACAGATTTATTTACAAACTTAATGAAGTTAATTTGCAGTTATAAAGCGACAGCATAAAATTTCCTAAAACAAAGTCCATAATTTCAGCATTTTTTGCCAAAATTAAACTAAAGAAGTACCATTTTGGACGTTGCTAACTTTCCTAGTTCCTCAATTTGTCACAGACAATCTGCCAGGAAAATGATGTTTTAACCTACGTTCAGCATTTAAAAGCCCTTTATTCAGATTTCGAAACTAGGTTTGAGAATGCTTTGAACACATTGTAATACCACAATAGGCAATGAATTCATGGAGTCACATAAAACTAAAATGTCAGAACTGATAATCGGAATTGGGACTAATGAAGATCTTAAAGCAGTTTATTGACCAATGTCAGCAATTTTGGTTTTAAAAAGGTAAATCTGCTATTCATATCCCGAATTATGGAATATCTTGAAAAAGTTTTTAATTGCTTTTTCAGGTTGAAAAGGGGTTTCAGTGCGGTTGTCAATCTAAGAAAAAAAAGATTAGACACCACTACCGAAAAGATTTAAGGATAAACTTGACAAGATTGATGTCAATTGTTGAAAACTTGTTATTGAAGTTCTAGATTTATTCCTCCTCATTCATATATTAATTAAATTTTAACTTAATTGATATAAGCATGTGTTTCTTAAGTTCTATAACATCGTACTTCTCTACAGTTAGAAATTAGCATTTTGTGAAGTAAGTCAAACATAAAGCTGTCAAAAAAAAAAACAATACTCAAGCAAAATTCAATATTAGGGGTCTACCCAAAACCGAAAAACAGGGCAAGGGGTCTATGAGACAAAAAAGTTTGGGAAACTCTGAATTAGAGGAACATAAGAAACAAGGATAGTATGCAATGTTAGGAAAGGATGTTATGCAAATTACACAACTCAGCTTATTATGATGTTGAAGAGTAATTTAATAGTATTTTAATATAGTTTAAAAATTATAAATTCCTTATATGATATATAATTTATCTATAATAAAATACTTAAAATTATATATTTCGCAATCTTTTAGAAAAATATAATAATTTACTACTCTTTTTCAACATTATACTAAAAAAATTGCGTAGAATTTAGCATTAATTGTTATGTACTTATACTAAGCCATATCATAAATAAGATGTTTTTAAACTTAATTATTAAAAAAGGGTTAGCTTTTTTGTGTAGTACAGGGAACTAATTTATTGATCATTGATTAAAAAACAAATAACATGGGGAAGAGAATTTCAGCATGACAACCAATAATATCTAAAACTAAAAAAATAAGTTCTATACTTTGAAAAGCAGAATCATTCATTTCAAAATAGAAGTATCTTCTTTTATCAGTCTCGTCAAAAAAATAGTCTTTTCTTGTTTCGAATTACAAGAGAGTAGTTCAATATACACGTTATAATTATTAAAAATCATTTTTTTCTTAAAAATTAATAACTTTAAATAACGCACAAGTCAGCTAATTCTAATTAATACCAATTATTCTTTTAAAAATAGAGAAAGAGAGCATAAACGATTGTGAGATGAATATTCTAAAATCATGACAAGTTTAAATGTTATTAATTAACAGAAAGATTATTTTATTGCATGCATAAAATATAAGACAGCTTGAGACACTCTATTTAATTATCTAAAGTAAAACTCTCAAGTTAATTTTTTGTAAATCAAAAGGAATATTTTAATGAACCAGTATAATAAAGAATACATTGAATAAAAGTACAGTAAAATATTAAATAGTAACAATTTTAATAATGGTTTAAATAAAAGAATAGTAGTTTTTTTTATTTCATTTCATTAATTATTAGATTTAAGTACAAAAGTATTTAAAGGATAAATTTAATTTAAAGTTCTCAAATGAGAAATGAAGTCAGCAAGTATGTTATTAATGAAAGAAAAATACCTTTTGCTCATTTTTCCCCCTAATCTCGATTTGAAAAGCAATGAAGAACAAGAATATCAACCAAAAATCTTTTCAATATGAACTATCAAATAAATAGTAATATATCAGGAAAAAATAAGTTTCGAATACAGATATTAAGTAAATAATTAATTAAACATAATAATATATAAGTTTATCCGGAATCTATTTCCTTTTAGTTATTTTTAAAAATAAATCTATAGTAAATTTGATTTTTTAGAAACAGAAAAATATTACTTCTAAATTAATAGTCAATTTTTTCAACCAATTATAAAGCACTAAATATGTATCTGCATATATTTAGCATACTTTCGACACTATCCTTTTAAATTCAAAAAAGTTATTTTCCCTTATCATATTAACTATATAAATATTATTGATAATCGTCTCAAATTAATTTATTTCTCATCAAAAATGATAAATGAATTCAGCATTAAAATAAGTTACAAACAAAATTCGTTAGCATATAACTTTATAATATTAATTACTATCTTACATAAATTAGACACTGATGGTGAATAGGAAATTTATCGCTTATGAATACAAATTCTGCCAAATTTATTTAAAAGTTATAAGCGTTGAATAATTTATTTAATCAATATTCATTAAACATAAAATTAATTAGTTTTTGCATTGAATTTAATAAACGTTGTATAAAATTATGTTTGAAAGAAATTCTTAAATTTTAAAGAAAAATGAATATAAAAAGGTTGTTCTAGTTTTGAAACTAATACTTTAAATATCATTTCAACAAACTGAATGGAAGAGCTCATTCACAGCATTAAATTATTTACAAAATTAAATTACATAGTTTCGATAATAAAAGAGGATAATTCTTGTTATTCTTTTAAAAATATATAAATCCTTTAATTTAAAAATGTTTCACTTATATCATATTTAATGACACTGTAAATTCGATAATATATATTGTAATTTCAGCATTTTTTAAAACATTTCTTATATACACAACAATTTTGAGTTTGATGAACACAATATTTTTCATTTTGAATTTTGAATGATACATTACATAACGGTTCTTTGAGGGACTAATTCACAAATTAAATCATAATGAATAATATTTTCTTAAAAACCTCTATTGAAAATTATAATGGTTCACTTTTCGAAAAACAAATATTTTTAAAAAAATTTACAGTACACTTTAAATTTTACACCAACTGCACAACTCTTTAAAAATCTTGTTTGTAATAAATCTAACAATGTGTGCCTACTAGTGACTCAGGAAAAGAGAGACACAGTTTAATCCTAATCCTAAGGCGAGCAACAGCCAGACTCTCAGTCTAATCCTAAGACTAGCAGCAGTTAGGTTGTTTATATCTAGTTACGTTACGTGATACCTCCTTTGATGATTTTCTTATTTTTCTTTTTCTGTGCTGTGATGTCTGTAAATAAGTACATTAGTACTTATTTACAGACATTCTAGCCGAGTTATCACTATTACACAGTTAACGTATTTTTATAAAAAAAATTTTCTTTATGAAAAATTGCAGTTAATGATTAACTTAAATTAGAAATGTTTTATATCATAATATACAATTGTTTGTATTTTAATTATTGATTAATATTAGTAGCTACTTCGATTCCAAAATAACTGTGAAAGTCTTTTAAGAGTAAATAAAATTATTTAAAAATATAAACAGCTTTAAAAATTTTTAATCTGATAAATCTTTAAAAGAGCATACATACCCAACAGCCATTAAAATACGCATTTGCTGTTAATTACGGAATTTTCACACAAACAGATAAGTATGAATGGTGATTTTTTTACTTTAATTCAAATACCGAGTTCTTCTCAAGCCAATAAATTGCAAATCAATGCAGTTATTTGTTTCTGAAAATAATCCTTATCCCATATTGGTATTTTTTTTTTTTTGCATTTATAAAACGTTTTTTACTTATGTCATATTCATATTTGGGTATATGTGCATGGTGGAGTGAAAAAAATAAAATTCTAACTACCTTATTTTGAACAAATGTAGTGGGCAGTATAACTCATAATTTCATGCAACATAATCATTAAATTAATTTATAGATTCATTCATATATACCATTTATGTATAAATTTTAATATTGTCTGAGATTTTGACTAAATATTTTTACGGAAACTTATCTTTACCAATTTTAGCTTTTTTTATGAATGAGATGCTGATACGAGAAATATTTTACGAAAACATATATCCATGAAATGATTTTAAATTCTAATGCAATACATAATAAAAAAAAAAATTTCGGTTGAATATATGGAATACGGTTTCAAAAAATTTTGCTTTTTTAAGAATTGTTTCTTCAATGAAATCTAATTTTTGACATCTACATTATGAGAGAACAAAATTTAAATAAAAACACCCCTGGAAATATTCTATAATATATCGTTACATCAATTTTTGAAATTTCTATTTTCATTTTAATGAAAGAATTTTAAAAATTGCATTTTACGGACGATTTTGTCAGTTACGAAAAGCGAAACTTTAAAATAAATTTACAACTTATGAGATTTTTTACACACGGAAATTCATTGCACGTTATATGGATATTATAAAAGTGGTTATACTAAAATAGAGAATATAAATATAGAAATAATCGGTAATTAAACTTTTTAATGCCTACTTTAAGAAATCACAGGGAAATAGACTCACAACTCTTTAAAAAATATATAAACTATAAAATAGAAAGCACTACATAATTAAGAAATATAAGCGCAATGAAATGAAATGGGTATACAAAATAATGAAACCTTAAAATAATTACATAAAAGTTATGCATTATATTATAATTTCAGTCGAAATAAATACTGAAAATGTAAAATATAATGAAGTTTTAAATCGACATTTTTTAATTGAAATACACAATTCTAATATTTAAGTACAACTTTAAATCTGGAAGACATTCGGAAAATATACAAACATGTACATTAAAATAAATTAAAGCTTTTTTATTAGTACAGCTTAAGAGCTACAACAGATCTTATTATATTTATTTTCAATCAAACAACAAGAATTCTGATATCCTTACTACCACACAATACCGTGAGAAAGCTCTTGGGCTTATATATACTCCCATTGATTAGATAACACTTTATTTAAGTAACATGTTCTGTTATTCACACACACAAATAACCATTTAATTATATATATATATATTATATATATATATATATATATATAATAACTCAGTTTCATTAATTAAAGAATCTTCATTAATAGTTTACCTATTTCGCTTAAATAATCAGTAGAAAGGAACAATTAGGGCCGTTACTCCTTTTACTTTTTCCAAATGCTTATTGAATCAGGGTCTCAAAAGCGAGTAGATATCAACATCACTATTACAGAAGTAATATTCATTCGTACTCTCTTATTTTCATTTAATTTCGTGAAATTACTGAATTTAGTTTTAAACTAACACAAATGTGATACACTGAAATTTATATTTCAAAAAACATACTTAATCTTAATATTATATAGTAAAAAATGTAACCTAGTATTGATTATTACTAGTTTGATCAAAATAAAAATATACCATGTACATTTTCTTTAATTAATGAAACCTTGTTTCAAGAAAACGCTAAATATTTTCTGAAAAATCCATCTTATAACTTTAAAAAAAATCACTTTAAAAATAATAGTTTATCCCAAAATTCTTATTTTTAAAAAAGTTATATATAGATATTAATTAAATATGTAAATGAATATTATTATACATGTTATCCCTTAAAAATGACAAGCAAAATAAAATTTTAAAAACTAAAAATACCATAATAACTTAAGTATTAAAACTAAGTAACATTTATTCGTACCACATATTTAAAATTTTTATTTACTGCCTAATTGAATTTTATAAAAACATTTTAAATTTAAATTAACAAAATCAGCACTTAAATTTCAGTTGATCAGAAACAAAAGTCTCTCTGCTTTAAATTGAATAGAATGTTAAAGTTTTCGAAGCTGAATCTATTTCTTAAAAACTCTTGAATTCTGGTTGTATTGATAATACAGATATAATATAAATCGATAATACCATCATGCGTGCAAAAGAAATTTATAAGGCTACACAACATGTTTTGTTCCCAAAATTTCATATTAAAGTATCACATTTAAAACATTTTATAAAGATTTTTGTAATGTAGTAAAAAGAGACTTATAATCAATCAATTGATATGCTACAATTCACATCATACAAAGAAATTTCTTTTTAAAATCTTGCAGGATAAGACAATGATTTATCGTTTTTACCCGAACATGACAAATATTTATGCATTATAGGTTGCCTTTTTTTTATTTCTATTGCATGTAAAATCTATCCCAAATGCTCCTTTTCTACTTTTCTTTATTAGTAATTGTCTATAATTAATATCTAAATTAAACTATTTAGGAAATCATTTGTAAATAACACTAAAAAAATTGTTATTTTAATTATTTTATTAAAAATATAATGCATTTCTTACCGAATTTGTTATCGTAATATACTGTATGCGTTATTCTTTTCACTTTGAACTTAATTTTTTTAAAAAAAAATACAAAATAATGAGTACAAAAAGAATAAAAATCTTATGTATATAAAATTGATAATTTGGTTATATTTTTAAAATTTTTACAGCATATATTTGCAAGAAGTACGTTTTTTGTTCAAAACAGACTAGAATTAGACTACATAATAATTTTTGAAAGTAACCAATGGCAAAAGTTTTTTTAAAAAACCTTAATGCATGAAAAAACACATTAAAAATACATTTCATTAAAAATTAAACAATTATTATTTTATATGATTAAAAAAATTATAATTTCAATTCAGTGAAAATATTATAAAATATGTTTGATGGTTTTTTTCTCTTTTTTTTTCCTTCTGAAAATTAATCCACTCTATGAGTTTACTCTTTCATGTCACTTTCTTCCAAAAAAATTCACCATAAATCAGCTACTATTTTTTTATCGAAACATTTTGAATTATTTATAAAACGGTCTTCTGTTCTTTGTCAGTTTAAGTTTAAAAAATTCAATTATTAAAATTTTCAAAATCATTTTTGTATTCGTTGATTATCTTTCCTTTTTAATTTGATTACTTAGTGAATACAATATCTACGCATTACGAACACAAACTCAAGAACAAATTAAACCAATATATTTAAAAATGTATTATAAGTATTTAAACATTTAAAATATATATAATTTGATTTTTTTGGTCACTCATCGTGAACAGCACAATTCAAAAACACTCTTGATTCAAGGTTCAGTTTTAATTTCTTAAATTTCAAAATTATGAGAAATATTTAAAAATATATTTCGCAATTTTAATTGTAATTCTTGCTATTATGTAGCTTTATAATTTCTTTAGCTTAACTCATTTATGATATTTTTTAAACTTAATTTTGCGCAGATATTTTTTAAACTGTTCATTTATTATAAAATGGAAGCAAAATAATATTTCATTTTTCAAACACTTTTATTCTGGTCATGAACATTTTCAGGAGTGGTTTGTACAGCTTCATTGTGGAAAATATTAAGTTTAAAAAATAAAACTACTTCCATATTATGTATTTTACTATTCTTATTACTCCAAGAGGCTACTGTTTTTATTATTCATTATAAATTTCTTGAGGCCTACGTCTTCAATTTTTGAGCAATCATTTGTTTTACATTTAATTTCAATGAAGTACTTAAAAAATCTCAAATCTCATACGGATTATGCATAATTTATAAATATATGTATTTCAAAAATTTATAACCAAACCATATGTATTCAACAATTCCTTTAAAAATAAATAAATAAATATTCTTGAATGTTTTCAGATTCTGTGCGAATTATAAACATTGAAATAAATTTTAGTTTATCTATATAATTATTATTTCCAATTATTAATTTTTGAACTTTTCTTTTGGTTTGCGATTTTCCTTTTTCCCTTTATTCGATAAGAAAATACTATACTTTCACAGTGAGAAACGCCCTTTCGCTTATGTATGCATTTATAAAGAAAAATACATGCCAAATTTTTATTAAGTATATAATTTTAAATATAATATTCTTTAATACAAACCACATTATTGATAACAGGTCGGATAATGTTTTTGTATAGTATTTTGTAGGATTAGAAATGCGCACAGATTATAATAAACAGATTTAAATTCAGTAAATTTCGATTCGTGCAATATTTTCTCGATTTTAAAAAAATGAAACATTTAATTTCAAATTTTAAACAATTTCTAAGAAACATTAAAAAATATGCTATTGTTAAACAAAATATTTACTATTCACAATCTAATATAAATTTCTCCGGTAAAAAAGAAGTCAAACAATTTTATGCAATCAGATACATTTTACCAAGTTTTCAAATAGTTTTTCAAAAACTTCTTTCAAATTTCATACAGAAATGTTTCATCAGTAAACTTTCATTCTAAAAATAGTCCGCGTAAAAATATCCTTTGAGAACACTTTTCGAGAATGAAATGCATATTGTATTTCTACATTATTATTGGTTAATACGTCAATAATCAGAGTGTAACATAAATCAGTAATTATTTTATGTATTTTCGATCTTTAATGTTTTATAATATGCATTGATTTTTTTGCAAATATTCAGAGTTATGACTAGTACTAAATAGAATTTAAAACACTATGCAATGCAATAATTTCTGTTGTATAAATGATGTATATTTGTTTAAACTTTTTTTGTTAAAAATTGCATCTTCTTTATAAAATAAAAACATATTCCCTGATTTGATACTTTGCATCACTTATATTTAGTTCAATAATCCTACAACATAAAAGCACTTCCAGGACATATGCACCATATTTTTTTTAATTTTGAAATTGTTCCAATTTATTATTAAAACATTTTTCTTAAAACCCCTAGTATTTGAAAATAAATTTTAATACGCTCAGAGCACAATAAACAATATATTTTTCCCAATATTTTTCAGACCAACCAAAATATAGTTTCCGGGGGAAAAACTCAGCTAAAAAATTATAAACATTTATTAAAGAAAAAGATTTTGTGAGTGTAATTGTGTTCATATATGATAATATAAACTGCACACATAATACATAATATAATTTTTTCCGCTCCTAACTCCTTCCCAGATTACACCCAAAGGACCCGATCCGGGGGAAAAATGGCCCACCTGTCGCGAAACCCCAGGAGCGTCAATCGCAAAACTTCGCCACAGCTCCAGAGCGAGCAACAAGTCATTACATACCTGTTGTTCCTCTCCTCCCGTTCCTGCTGCGTTCTTAGCTCATCGTCTACCCCAAAAATTCTTCAGTCTCTCTCGCTCCTTCTGCTCCCAACACAGGAATCACATAACAAAATTCCAACAGAAAATCCAAGATCGAAATTCACGAAGAATATTTTTTCAGCCGTTTTTTTCACCGGATTGTAATTTCGGATACGCTCCTTTTTGACCGGACTTGTATTCTATCCGGCAATATCCGTGAACTTACTCGTGCCGGATCAGTGACGGGCTTCGCATGCCTATTGGATGAAGCGTGAGGAACAGGGATTGCGCACACTGCCATCTGTCGGCGAGATCGTGGAGTGCGACAAATTATTTGTGTGTGCCCTGTCATCATACCTGTTGTTTGGGGATTGATTGGGTTTTTATTGGGTTGCAAAGATTCTTGCCTTTTATGGCACCCTGGGCATTTGGAATATTTTTAGAACATCTCAGTGACCTAAAAATAAGGAGAAAGAAAAAGAGGATTGCATGAGTTATATAAATAACATCAAATATCAGGAATTCATAACAGTCATATAAATAGCTGCAACATAACAGTTCTTGCAAGGACTTTATCCATATATATAAATGCAAGGGGAAAAATAGCATATTTATCCAACTATATGTTGCCTTCACAGGAAACTGAAAATATTTTTATCTTTTGTATTGCATGAATCCTCAATCGCTTTTTCTATAGATTTTTTATAAAATTTAAGTGACTGTTTAAATTACCACAAGAAATGACGAGGGATGATAAAAAAAGAAGCAATTGTGTGTTTGATTATTTATATTTGATTTGAGTATTACTAAATATAATGCTTTTATTATTTTTAAAATAAAACATTTAAAAAATGGGCCCCATCCCCAGTGCCCTGGCCCAGTACCTGTCCGTAGATCTAATGGTACCAAGCTGCCCATGGAATATTAATTTATTTCTATTTTATCTTCTGTGCATTCCTCTCGGGCTTGTGCGACTTTCAATAAAAATTACTTTACATTCCATGTTAAATCCCTTTATATTAATTTTTTTGGTGTAACTGTTAATCTTAAGGCATATTTAAATACAAATAAATTAAAACCATTAAATCAAAACAATCTAAAATATAAACAATCAATGTCCCACCCACAACGTAAGGCGGTAATGTTATCAAACAAGGGTAAACCGCGATAAAAGGTTGGGAAGCACTACATTTAACGACGTGTTTGCTTCATTTTTTTTCAATAATAGATTTTATTTTTTTATTTAATTCTTGGATATCTTTTATTACATAATTTCTCACCTAACTCATTTGAATTTATGTAGTCAACTATAGACCAGTTTTTTTTTTGCTTGAAGTATATCTTCCGTTTTCGGAAATTCGTCAAAAAAAAAATTAACACATAATTTCATGTCTCAAAAAAAAGAAAGATAAAAATGACTATTTTAATAAGTTAGAGCAGAAAAAACAGAATATTTTATTTGCTATTCGGTTAGTTTTTAAATTATCACAGAAAAACTAATCATTGTATACATTTGTTTTCCAATTGGCGATACGTACAGAGAATTCTTTCATAAAAATGGAAATACGTATTCTAAAATACAAGGTTGAATTTTGTTTATGATGGATTTGTTCTTTTAGAATTATTCTATACAGAAAACTAACTATTATACACTACATTGACAATATTCTAAAAAGATTATCAGGAAAAATTTAACACATCTTAAACGAAAACCATATATTTCGTTTTTTTAAAGGTATCTCTATATATAAAAAAAGCTTTTCGGGATGCAGTGATAAATTTATTTGTACCTAAGGTATAGTTAGTAAAAATAGGTTGTAAAAATTTAATTTTAACTGAAGAGGGATACCAAGGACGAATCTTTCGAAAAAACAAACATATAAAGTGTACGAAAAACAGAAATTTTTGAAGAAAAAAATAGTTAAAAATTCTCTTCCTCAACTGTTAGAAAAACTCCGAACTAAACAGTGAATTAGAGCTAAATAATACATATAAGTTACAGTTTTACAGTCTGAGCAGGCGAACAATCAATGCCCCTCCCCCCACCTAGACTCTATAAGTTTTGATTTCTTTCATAAGGTAATATTAAAGAAAATATTAACTCAAAATGCTTAAATTACTTTTGAACACAACTTACCAGAACAATAATAACAATAATATGGCGAACAAAACATACAATCAAAAGCATCTCTAAATTCAGTAGTTCTATGAATTCCGAAAGAAAATAAAGGTGATCTAGTCTTTAAATAATTATAAGTGTTATTTTATAAATATTAAGGAGAATAATGTAATTTTTAATCGTAATATAAAACTTTAAAATGTTTCTTTCTTTCTGATTCTTGATAAAAAAAACTGTAATGTCTCATAAATCTTAAGTAAAAGTAACTCCGCCTAATATAAGTGTTTGATTCTACACAATTTGAAAATTTCATGAAATTTTTAATATTATCGTCTAAACCAAATCTAATTACAATGAAAAATAAGCTTATCAGTCGTATATTTATAATAAAAAGGAAACCACAACTACTAATATATGATTATTAATAATTTTAAGCTTCCTGAAACCAAAACTGAAAAAAATTGTTAAAGAAATTTTTTATGGCATTATAATTATCCCTTCAGCAAATATTTTATTCTTCATACACAGAACAAAAAATATATCTAATGGTGTAATAAAATCAAAGATCCTAGAATTTCTTAGCCAATATTAAGTGACGAGTACATATTAAGAGGTAGACATTAATAAATTATAAAAACGCCACGGCAGAATGTTAATGATAAACTTCATCGGATGTTGTTTGAATTAAGTATGAGGAGTAATGAATGTAATATCGAATTGTATGTTATGTTCGTTTATAATTATCTTTGATGAAATCAAGCCCATGCCATATTATTCATTTCTGGGTCTTAAGTCAGTGTATTAGATGATAATGAGAAATGATAGTCATTGCCACAAAAAAGTACAAGTTCAAAAATTTAATTACGCAATACAAAATACAAGTAATTTTTAATTATATATATATATATATATATATATATATATATACCTATTTAGATAGATAGATGATCTAATTGTTTTTGGTAAAAATAATTTAAAGCCCAATATTAACTTTTATCCTGATTCCTCAACCCTAGTTAAAATTAATAATAATTCATTTAAAATGAATTACTTAGATGTGTATCATTGTATATATATGTATTAGAGAATTATAAATTAAATAGTAATATTTATGATAAAAGAAATGTTTTTTTTATTTTAAAATTGTGGTGGTGAGACTAATCCCCATCTGGTCTAGTGAAACTAGACCAGATCCATGTGAGTCCATTTATCTTCACAAAGTCTTAGACAGCAGGGGGGGGGGGAAGCAACAGCCTCCTCGCATGTAAACCCAACACATTGCAGAATGTGCTGGGGAGAAAGGACTAATCTCACATTTGGTGCAAAAAATATAATTAATTAAATTTTAAAATTGTTAAAGTGCCATATTGGAATTCTAATTTATAAATTTATATACAGAGAAATATTATTTTTGACTATATTTATCGTAATATTGTGTATTAGTTAGCGATAAATCTAATATATTTTTAAATTTAAATCTTTATTAGCCATTGTATTGAACACGGTTATCCTGCTAATTTTCTTTACAATTATATTTTAATAGTTCTCAGTGAAATAACAATATGTAATAATATTTGCATTGAGTTTTATTTATATATATTTTTTAAATTAGTTATACAGTTTATCAAAAGATGGCGCTATAAGTTAATAAGTTAATAAAACTTTTTTTTTAGTATCATTGTGTACGTATAGGAAGTCCTTTTATTTTTCAAAAAGTTTTTTTGTTAATATTTAAGGTTTTTAAATGTATATATGTAGAATCACTATTATTAATCATAATCCACTAATTTTACTTTTTTACGGTACTGTTACCTTTGTATTTGGCTGGAAGCATTACCCTGTTGCTGTGTTCACGAAGTAAGTTTTATCTTCTAGTTTTACTACATCGATTTTAACTCTATACTAGTAAGTAAGTAGGCCAAAAAATTTTATCGTTAAGTATTGACAGTATTGTGCATTTTATTTGAAAAATTACATTTATCTTAATATTTTTTTCTTTTCGCTATGGCCCAGTGTATGGGCAAATTACAGGTAAAGGTTGACTAGTCAAAAAACTTTGTTTAAACCTGCAATCTTGGTTCCTAAGACCAATATATATTATAATTTGGTATTATTCTACTGTGGCTAACATTTCTTACTGTCTTAACTATATATATATATATATATATATATATATATATATATATATATATACAGGGTCATTCATAATTCCCTCCGTGGTTTCGAAACGTTATAGTAAAAAAACGAAGACGAATATGAAAAAAAGAAACATATGAAATTATTCCGAAACTATTAAAGTTTTAATTTAATTAGTTGCCGGTAGATGGCAGTAACATCTGTACTGAAGTCAGTTGTAGTAAAGAAAAATGGCGTTTACAGGCGAAGAGAAAGCTTTTTGTGTGTTGGAGTTTGCAAAATCTGAATCAATGGTGTCAGTTCAACGGGCCTTTCGTAATAAATATCGAAAACAGGGACCAACTGACAAAACAATTCATGTGTGGTACCGGAAATTTAAAGAAACGGGATGCCTATGTGACAGGAAACGAAGTGGTCGGCCTGGTCCATCTGCGGACACCGTAGATCGTGTACGGGAAACGTTTTTAAGGAGCCCGACGAAATCAACCGCTAGCGGAAGCCGAGAATTGGGGATCTCTCAACCAACAGTGTGGCGAATTCTGCGAAAACGTCTTTGTTTGAAGCCGTACAGATTGGGAATGGTGCAAGCGTTGACTCCAGCAGATTGCATTTCTCGTTTTGCATTGATGTCCATGAACGTGAAACACTAATGTCGAAATTGATTTTTAGTGATGAAGGCACATTTCACATGTGTGGCACTGTCAACCGCCACAACGTACGCATTTGGGGCACTGGAATTCCCCATTCTGTAGTGGAACACTATCGGGATTCCCCAAAAGTTAACGTGTTTTGCGCTATGTCCTCCTCCCGTGTTTATGGGCCATTCTTTTTTACAGAGAAGACCATTACCGGTGTAGTGTACTCGGATATGTTGCAGCTGTGGCTAATGCCGCAGTTAGAGGAACATGAGGATAATTTCGTATTTCAACAAGACGGTGCTCCTCCCCATTTTTTGTGTGATGTGCGTGAATACCTGAACACACACTTACCTCATTGATGGATTGGACGAGCTTCTGAAGATGACGTACCTCTTCTAAAGTGGCCTCCACGGTCACCGGATTTAACACCGTGTGACTTTTTCTTGTGGGGGTATGTGAAAGACCAGGTTTTTGTACAACCTATGCCTCGTGATTTAGCTGACCTGCGTGAAAGGATAACATGTTATCAATAACATAGACAGTACCATGTTGAGTAGAGTATGGCAGGAACTGGACTATCGCATTGATGTATGCCGTGTGACCAAGGGTTCACACATAGAACACCTGTAATGTATGTAAGTAAAACTTGAATAGTTTCGGAATAATTTCATATGTTTTTTTTTTTTCATATTCGTCTTCGTTTTTTTACTATAACGTTTCGAAACCCCGGAGTGAATTATGAATGACCCTGTAGTTATACTTAGATTTATAACTATTTGTATATATTTATGGATTTCATATATATATATATATAGAAGACCCTACAGAATTGTTATTTTGCAAACATTTTTCTTTTTTTAAAATTAAGTTTTGCTAAGAACGGGTCTTGTGTACATCAATTCAAAAAGGGTTTGAAGAGGCAATATAAATTTTTAAAAATCACTTTTCTGAACTATTAATCCCAAAAGATTTTAAAATTCGAAAACATGATTCTTTAAATGAGTAGAGATACGATAAGAGAGAGAGCGGGTTTTTACCGAAATAAGACTCGAAAGGGGGATTGTGGCGGGTGAGGGGATTAAGAGGGAGTATGGATAAAAATTCTTTTTTGAACCATTATACTCTGTAAGAGTTAAAATTTGGCAAGCATGTTTCTTTTGTTCAGTAGAGATTGCTATAAATACGTTCGGTATAAATCGCCTGATGGGAGCGTAAAAAATTATTCCAATTTAAAACTTCAAGTTCTGTTTTTTTTATTTTTTTTATTGAAGAGGTGAGGTCTGTTAGAATGATTTCCAATAAAAATAAAGCTTGATACTGACTTAAAAATCTATAATTTAAAAACTGTACGTTTTCAAACAACACCAGGGAATACTCTTCTAAGCGGATGGTATGAATATAAACTTCAACAACATAATTTATTTTTTTATTTGTTATTTTTTAACATTAATTATTTTAATTTCCATTGAAATTAATATTATTTCAACCTGTTTAAATCCTTTTGATAACATTTCATTTTAATATACTTAAATTAAGGAAGAACCAAGTAGTTTCCAAGAACTGAACGGTTAATTTTCTTCTACTGTCTATAGATAGACAGCTTAAAACATATTTTATCATATTTATGGGAAGAAATATTTTATTTTTGCTTTCAATTTTCAAGCAAAGCCATCGTTTAATTGAATAATATGTTATGCAGTCGTCTTTTATTTAATAATAATTTTTTTCTGTTTTAAATTCAATTACTGCAAAGATGTAAAAAGAAAATTAGGTTAAAATAAAAGCCATTACAAATTTAAGGGGATAGAACCTTTAAAAAACTTATACATAACTCATGCTTTTAAAGATTCAAGTGATATATTTTTACAAATATGAATTTAATTAAACATAACTTATGTTTAAGTACTTTGCGTGCTGTGCTTTTTGTAATGAAACTAGAGCATGGGGTGCAAAAAGCATTCATTTAAAAAGTAAAGAGCTTTTATTAGAAAGAAAACTGAAAGATAACATGTATTTACAAACTGGAAGTAAATCAATAATATTTCAAAATTCATTCCTGGAAATTTTGCTTTTTATCTGTAAATCTGAGAGATATGGACGTGAGTGAGGTGAAGTACCAACACAAATATTATCCTAATTACTTTTCAGTTGCTATCAGTGCATCTATAGCTGCAACTCAACTCTAATCAAGAGATATTCACTGATTGATAGTTTATTATCGTCTCACTTCGGAGCAATGCAAAGACTTTTGACAGTTGACTTCGTAATTTTGACGCAAGTTCAAGTGACAAGGACGAGCCGGAGAGCCCCACTCAGTGCTATTAGTTAAGAGAGAATTTTGAGTCCCGAGAGATTTAACGTGCATAAGCCCTTTTCCATGGCAGTTGTTTTCGTTTTTACTTGGTTAAAGTTCTAAAATAATTAACCACTTAACTGTAGTCCCGTTTGAGAGAGCACAACTATGTGTGTCAAGGAAATCAAGGGATGACGAGAATACTCGTCATCACTTGATAAATATTAAATAAAATATTTCTATTTTATAAAAATGGAAATATTTTATTACTTATATATATATAGTAAACGTAAGCATATATTATAAACATGTTACTTGAAAAACTTAAGAAAAATTAAATACGTATAAAGGCAAGTATTTAAATTCCTCTCGTAAAGTAGTATTCACTGAAACAGTGTACTGCGCATAATGGAACTTTGCAAATGGAACACCAGTAATGCGATTTGTAAATAATATCTCTAAACAGCATTATCATCGTACATAAATAAATTCGTTATACGAATTTATACACTGTTTCAGCCGGTGCATACGAGAACGCATGTGTGCGTGTGTGCGATCATCGCATATTTTTCATATTTTTTATATATTTGTTATTATGGTATGGCTTCAAAATATTCTAAACATTTTAAAATTTTAGAATATGCTTTTGCTTTTCTCAAAAATTACAGTTTAAATAGCCAGTGATTAGTACTTTTTACGCATGACCACTATACTCGATATAACGCAAATTCCTGCAGCTTTTCCTTAACGAGTACTCATCAATTACAGTTAACTAGTTAAAAAGAAACTGTGCATATCCACATGACAGCTTTTCTTTACTAAGCTGGATTATAATGATTAGTTATTCAATAAGTAGTATCTATATTGATTGATACTTGGTGACTTCCGTACATCGAAGAGAGTGTTGAACTGAGTGCGTATAGATTATTAAGGACTCTGAAGCGTTTTATTACGGGTATCAACAATTGACATATTTATTGTTGTAAATGAAACCAAATTCATTTTTGATGTGTAACATCTTTACTCTCGGTTGATGGATATTTGTTGGAGTGATTTCGTTAAAAGGGACGAAAATGCGTAACAGGAAGTCGGGGAAGCGCACGCTGTTTGATTTGACCAATCAGCGCGCTTGGTGGTGTCTCTTCGCTACCCTCGCACGAGGTCCAACTCTAGTAGCCATCAAGCCAGGGAAGCAACCGCTATTTGATTTGACCAATCAGCGCGCTTGGTGGTGTCTCTTTACTACCCTCGTCTCGGGGTCCAACTCTAGTAGCAATTAAGCCACAGCCTTCCGCAAGTCTTATGACTTAATCCAGAATAAACTTGCGATTCTTACGCTCAAATGTCAAAGTCTCAGGGCTCGTTGTGTGTGAAATCTGAGGATATATTTATATATGTGTAAACTATATATTAATAATTATATTTCCTGTTAAGCGTCTGACAAAGCTTATCATTCTTAAAAAAATATTACTTTAATAAATATTTAAGTGCGTATCATTTTCATACTTTGAGGTTAATCTCTGTCGCTGTCAATATAATATTTTTAATTGCGATTAACAAAGATTTCTCGATTAAAGAAAACTAACTTATTAAGTAAACGGGTATTTTTGATTTTCTCTAATATTTCTAATTTTTAAGCATGCGCTTGATGGTGTCTCTTCGCTACCTTCGTATCGTGGTCCTACTCTAATAGCAATTGAGCCGTCAGCCTTCCGCACATACCAGCAAGTCTTGTTAGACCGCATCCAGAATAAACTTGCGATTCTTACGCTCAAATGTCAAAGTCTCAGGGCTCGTTGTGTTTGAAAATGTACAAACAGTCATTTTGATGGTCGCATACATTTCTCTGAATCAAACAGTAAAAAAATTAAGGATTTCCTTCATTTTGTACTTTTACCGTATACCTAAGTTGGTTCTGCTCTTCTTAAAAAAAACTATCACTCGCTTCCCAGGATTTTGGGTGGTGATTTTAACGTTAACTTCAGTTTGCCAGAAGCTAAACCGCCCATAGCTTTTCTGAAAGATGAACTCAAGCTCGAAATGAACACTAATCGAAATGTTTCGAAAACTAACAGTGGTACTGTTATTGACGCCGTTTTTCAACAATTTTTAAATACTTTGAAATCCCAAGTATGTGTCATATTTTAGTTTTCATAAATCTACTGTCTCCGCTTTTCCACAAATTGAACAAGAATAAATATTTTTGATAAAAAATTGCATTGCTCCTTGTGTTAATTAAATAAAATTTTCATTAAAGATATAATTATTCGATAAAAAATTATTTCCAATCATACCCGATTCATGTTTTTCAGGATTAAAGTCACTATTGCGTATTTACCACTATAACATGTCCGATGTTACACATCATATGTGACTACTGTAAGGCTTGTTTCTTTTTTTTTTAATGGTTTTCTTTAACTCATTACAGAATTAAAATACCTGACACAAAGAAACGAAATGTTCAACCAGTGTTTTTATTAACAGTATATATTATTTTATTTATAATAGAAGTTGATGATAAGTTATTAAGTTTTTTCACTTTATGAGGGTTTGCTCATTTTACCTCAAAGTACAGGTGATTTTTTTACTGATAAATTCAGCCACCTGCTGCTCAATGTAACAACGCCATTGGCACCAAACTATGGCATCCTGAGTAATGTTGATATTAGAAATAAAATTTCGTGGAAAAGAAAAATTTAGTTCCAAAAAGTCGCCGATAAGGATATTTATGTCACTGTACGCTGAATGCTGTGCCGTAGGACCAGGGTTTGAATCCCGGAAAAGCTAGAGATATTTGTAAGTGTATAGTGGAGCATAAGGGTATTCTAAATAGCCTTCGAGCCCCAAATATTCTCGTGAGATTGATAAAAGGATAAGAAAAGTGGGAGGCCTCTAACCACATCCCCAGTGTGTTCTCTCTCAAGATTGCAGTGGTTAAGAGCCAAATCGTACTGCCACCTGCATGATTCTCAATAATATGGCTAACGACAGGCGTATAATCTAGTCCTCTGCCATGATGAATTTCGTGGGCGTCGAACTAGCACAGGCCGAGATCAGGTGGCATTAGTAACAACATCAACAGTCACAACATGTTGTTGTACAGTGCAAAAAATAAAACAAAAAGAAAAATAATAACACATGCAAAATAACAGTAAAATTTTCCCTTTTTTTTCCTTCGTTCGCTTTCGGTGAGGAATTCGACCTCATTCAATATGACCGCCATTCTCAAAGACAATACGCTGCCTTCTCTGCACGATTATAGCTGCAACATCCGTTATCTCTTCTGACATAATTTTACGTCCTCTGTCTCGACTAAGTGTTAGTGGCTTTGTTCCTTTGAACTTCTTATTCATTCTTTTCAAAGCATTAAGAGATGAAACCTCCTTATTTAGCTTCTTTGACGAGTTCTAAGTTCATGAGGAACTGTGGATGTCATTAGGACTTTACAACTTAAACAACAATGCACCTTTTGGTAATGCGAGCTTCATATTCACTCGAGCTATTTCACTTCAAATGAGAACACTATTCTTTGGAGTTCTACAGAATTTTATAACCCAAATTATTGGCGAGCTTACATTATATAAATAGTTATCTCTTCGATGTATTTCTAAAATTTCGTACACAAAAAATATCAAGTTTTTCTCGATTTCAATTAAAAATTTAATTTAAATGATTGATTAGATTTTAGATTAATTTCAAACCTATGGAATTGAATTTTAAAAGGCTAAAAACAGAAAATGAAAAATTCTTCTCTTATATTTCTTAACAATATTTCGATAATTATTTTTTGAATGACTTTTAAATGCACAATAGGTTAAATTTGTGAATTAATATAAATCATGTATTTTTTGTATTATAGTTCAAATAGTAATGCTTGTTTAAGGGTTGGCAAACTATGGCATGCGTGCCACATTTGGAGAGCAGTTACAATTCTCAGTCGCAGATTTGTCAATTTTTGAGTGGATGGAAGTTGATAATTTTGAAAAGGAGATTATTAAACTAGATTCAGAATTATAAAAAAGTAGCATTTACGAAATCTTATAATAAATCGACATTATGTTATTGGATGTCATAACTGAATTATTTAATTGTTTGAAGAAAATCACAAGTACACTGCTTTCCGCTTTTGATTCTACATATGTATGTGAACAAACTTTTTCTCCCGTGAAAAATATTTTGAGTCTATAAGGAAGTTGTTTATCAACTAAACAGTCAGAATCGTGTCAATATTATATACCCCTGATATTGCGTTTTGAACTAAGGCGGTTCAAGTACAAGGTTCGCGCGCATTAATATATTATATATGTGTATTATATATTACTTAACTATATTATATTTCATATTGTTTATTTTTATGTTAAGAAATATCTTACAATGATGCAAAAGTAATATATAATAAAACTTTAAATCTTATATTCTTGACCTATATTCCCCAACTCAGCATGCACTTTCGTAGGAATCAAATTGTTTCAGATATTACCTATACCATTTGGCACCCTGAATCATAATGGAAGATTAGTTTGACATGGTACTAATCATACTAGAGCATACGTTCTCATCTAATGTTATAAAAAATACATCATTGGAGTAATAAATTTAGAAGAAACACATTTTTAATGAATAAGAATAAAATTGTAGTTTTGGAATTATAATGTTGAAGAACGGTCAAATAAAATGGATATGAACATAGAGCATCTTTAGAGAAAGAAATGATATCACAGACGAATTGTGTATTTTTTAAAAAGCAGCACTGTGTGAATATTTATAACGTAAAATGCAGTTCACGGTACGGTTAGTGCTGGAATATATGCAAACATATTTCCAACGTGATTTTAAACAGATAACAGAGAAAAACCATTGTTGGAACGGATTCATTAGAATAAGTTTTTAAGAATAACAATCTTGAATTATTAGTTGCAAAGCAAAACATTAAAAAAAAACTAATTTGATTTTTGGAAGAAGAAATTGAAATTTTTAAAAAGTACATTTTCCTGTAAGCATTTATCTTCAATATTGCAGGAATTGTCGAATTATTTTTTTTTTACTTGAATACAAAAGTTTTCTACATGAAAATTTTATTCAATTCATTTATAATCCATGATGTATTTTATTTAATAAAATAATTTTTGTGATCTAAACGAGGTAGCAATGAATTTTTTTTTGTTTGAAATCACCATGTCAAACAAATTTTTTAAGAAAACTTTAAATTTAGGAAGCTACACACATATTTTAGTTTTTTTTAAATAAAAATCTACATAAACTTATATATGCATATACCTTCCTTTTCTTTTACCATCATGTTTTTTTTTAATCTTCAAGACGTCTAACTATGCAAGAGATTAATATGCTTTTTTTAAAGTTTTTTTTTAATTCTATTGGTTTAAATTTCGTTTGAAGTAAATTATGCGGAGGAGGAAGTGAGAGTTTTATATTAGCATCGCTCTATAAAGCAACAATAGGTCTATTAGCGATGGACCTCGTAAATTTTAGCCTCGTTCAAGTGAGGGAAGCTATACCTGAAATATCCACCCCAAACCAATGTGAGGAATACAAGCTCAACAGGTTTTAAGTACATCAACCACATCTCTACTCGATATGTCTTCAGTGGCACCAGAACTCGAACCCGCGACACTCAAGCCATGAGTTCGTGACGATAACCACTAGGTTCCCACGGTCACATTGTGAGGAAGAATTTAAAAAAATACAGAATTTAAATATTTACTAATATGATATATATCTCGTAAAGAATACCAGAATAACAGAGCAAACAGAAAACAGAATTTTTAAGGGTAAATTAGTTCTTACTTTAATTTGTTTCAACTGAGCTTACGCGAAGGATAGTATAACTAATAATACTGAGACACGAACAACTGAGAAACTCGATGGTAAAAAAGCAGCAGATTTTCAAAATAATTATATTTCAATTATTCCTTTTAACTAAAATTTGATATTTGCTTATACCTTATCCAATTTAATATTAGGGTGTTTATAAAGTAAAGAACCAAGATCAACATGTCACTATGTACAAAAAAATGCAATTTACAAAAGCAGTTAAACTCCGATTTGTTTTCCTATTTTTTTCTCATTGGCTTTAATTTTCTGCACAACTGTAATTAATTCAGTAGAGTCTCGAAAATTCGGCACTCCATAAACCGTAGTCCAGATAACTTGGCTACACCCTTGCGGGGTGAAAAGGGGTGGTTACTGAGCGATACCGGGCAAGAGATTATGTCAGATGGAGAAGTTATTGTGTGCTGTTGTCACTGTTAATAAAGAAATGCAAGAGAACGATGAAAATGCGCGCGTTAACATTGAGGATACCGTATCATCTCCTAAAATATCACAGTGAGGGACTAAAGACTATTTATTGAAACCACCTTTCAGTATTTTGAACAACAAGGTGCGTCAGCAATGGACTTACTGTTCTTTCGTCTTCTTCGTGATGGAGCAGCAAAGGGCAAGGCGCAATATGGAAGAGAACAGGAAATTATGCATTTTTTTTTAAATTGGTCAGTTTTTTTTTTAAGTCTGCTATCTAAGGTATCCAAATACTTGTGTGACAACTTTTTATTAAAAAAATGGAGGTATGAACATTTTCTGTTGTCTTTAGATTTGTTTAGTACATTTTAAGAAAAATAGGCAAAAATTAAGAGAAAAGAAATTATTACTACTAAATTGCAAAAAATGGGTAAAATTTTACAAAAATAACAAACAAGGCTCATTCTGTACCAAAAATTTATAAACAAATTTTCAATTTTTCAATTCTAATGTGTTTCTATGTTGTTCATTTCTAAATGACCTTCAAGATAAGAAACATTTAAATTTTTACAAAAACTAGAGATTTTTGTCTTATTTATTATACGAAATTGCTGAAAAAACAGTGATTATATTCACATAAGGGACTGTTAATTTTGTAATAAACAGTGTTTGATAAATCTGGAGATTAAAACACTTCTACTATTATACGGAACATACACAAAAAAATTTCAGTTAATCATTTTCAAAACATTTTTATTAATCGCTGGCCCCATTTTAGCCTTTAAAAAAAACAAATTTCGAGTAAAACGCATTTTAAAGTATGACATCTTTCTTAAAGCACATCTGCTTTTACTAAAACTCTTGTAGTTTTTGTTCTGGTGAACGGAAAGTAATAAACTCGGCATTTTTATAAAGCTAATAAAATCCTATAAATTAAATCAAAATATTGTCAACTGTGGGCAAAATTCACAATTTTAGGATAGTTGTATACCTTAAGCTTCATTATTGATAACTTTATTCTATCATATAGTATTTTTCCTGATGAGTTTCTGATCAGACAAAATACTGTATCGTTTGTGCTCATTAATTTTCATTTGCATGTAGTAAATGCTCTATGCCTTCATAAAATACGTACCTTCCCTTTGTTTAAGGGTATTTGGACTGTTTATTTTCCGTTGTATTCTACTGTAAACGATACATACAAGTACAGTACAATATTTTCTTAGGAAATAATCGTACTTATTCTTTTTTAATCTAACTCTCGCTCACCCAGAACTTTCATAAACTCGGCCATCCTTCGGTCCCCATTGGACCGAGTTTTCGGGACTTTACTGTATTAACTTTGCATCAAAATATTTTTTTCAAAACTAAATGGAAAGAGATTCATGTTGTTTTTTTGAAAGAGTAATTTAATTAGTAGAAAAATTTCAGCTAATCATTTCCTTCTCATATTTTGCTAAATTTGAAAATATATTTTATACAAATGCTATTTTTCATAAGTATAAAATGCAATCTATTTTTCCATAAAAGAACATTGTTTAAAAAAAACCCTTAAGCTTAAAAATTTATTCGGTCTCCCAACAAATAACACATGCTCTTATATGAAATTCTTTTTTAAAGTAATAAAAAGATATATATCAAATTTTGTAATATTATATAACAAAACGATAACATACTTCAGCAGAAATCTGTGATCCTAAATTGTAGACATGATATTAAAAATCGAATAATTTAAAGCTTCAAAATAAGTCAAACTTCATTATCAGAGGCATTTTTATCCCAGCTGTTTAACATTAAAACAATTCATGCGTAGTATAAGATACTTGTTAGGAATACATATAAAAATTTAGGTAAAACTTTTATTTTCCATTATACCCAGGAGAGTAAAATACATAAAAAAGGGATTAATCAAGTGACACAGCGTTATCTAATACATCGAATAAATAAAAAATATTCATCTCATAAAAGTAAGTAAACAGTCTACATCTATCTTAAAAGGTTGTTGCTTATGTCTTTCACGCAATATCGCAAGAGCAGGCGAGGTCGTATAATAGATTAAATGTCAATACCGAAATGCGGGTGTTATAGGGTTCTGTAGGTGTAAAAGCCTATGATTTATAACACGGGAAAGCGGGAGAAAATAACATTGATATTGATTACTTTAATAAATTTTTGCTGAAGAAAAATTTATGAACTTTATAAAAATAAAATTCTTCTCATACTGCTAGGTACAAAAGACTTAATCCAACGTTAAATGAAAAATATTTTCAAAGATACTATTCATTTTGTATCGTCCAACAAGTGAAGTATGATCGTTATTTAAGATGCAAGTTCCAGGAATTAACTGTGGCTGGGAGTTAGTTAGGTGCTTTCTTTGCATGCCCAAGTTTGCGCGTCTGACACTGGCCGAAGTCGATTGATTTTTATGAAGCAAATAATCGAAAGCACCCATGTCAAATGTTTATGCGGCCTGTAAAAAATCTCTAAAGTGACTGTTTGGCAGGGATGCTCTCAGCAAAATTAAAAATCTAAGTACCTGTTCGCATCGTCAGAACTCGGGTGCCTCCCTCTGGGGAGGGAAATGGGCGTCAATAAAACATTGTTGCAATTTGTAGCCACCTATATAGTGCCTACAGGAAATGTACTATGCAACAGGAGATGTACTATGTCTGCAATGGTTATTACAATCATTATTAGCCTCATTTTAAAGAAAGAAAATGTTTCAGGAGTTAAATATTGACTACAAAAATTATGTGATGGATTTAAATTAAATTAATTAGACTACATATCTATAACACACACACTTTATCCATAACAATGAAAATACAAATCTGATATAGTGGTTGTAATAAAATCTTCGATCTTTCAAAGAGGGAATAAAATATATTTCAAAACAAACATTCCAATCTGAATTAAAGATATTTTTAACGGGATGTATCTCGGATATTCGACTTTAAATAGGACTAGTCTATTTTTTCAACAATAACACATTTAAACGTAGGGGGAAATATAAATTCCGGTCATAAATATTCTTACAATTTTAAACTAAAAGGAATGAGCTGTATTTGCTAAGCATATTTGGCGAATTTGCAACTAACTAAAAACGCATTTCTGGGATCTTCAGAAAACTCTAAGAACAAAAATGGAAGTAAAGAAATGGAAATGACGGGAAAGAAATGAAAAATGGGAAAATCACTGGTGAATCCATGGGACAAAGAAAAAAAGTATCAAAGACAGTAAATCTGATGATGGAATGGAAAAATTATTTGAGCATCACTAAATCCCGTATCTACTTTAAGATTTTTATATGGAGAGGTCTGTATTGATTGTATATAACTTCGTAGCAATATGAGAGCTATTGATGATACACATCGTAATTCTGAACCATAACCACGTGATAAGGATAAACCCCCTAGCCAGGGCCTACTCTTCAAACTTCCGCATCTTTTCAAATACAGTACTTTCATTATTAATATCGCATTTCAGAACTACATGAAACCTATGGGTATAATGCTCAAAGAGGACCGTGCTCACTAAAGTAGTAACTATAAGAGAGGGGAATACGTGAAAAAGTTAGGCTTATAATATATACACTGTATGATGAAAAGTATCCAAACACTCCTTTAAATAGTAGGTTTGGCGATTGACATCAAACTGGCATTTAAATTTGTATAAAAGTCAAACTATAATTCGCATTCATAATTTCTCAGACAGAAAAGTTTAATAGGAGAAAAATGTGAGCTAATTATTTTCAATGTGGTGATGTGTATGGCAATAATCGGTAAGTAAAATTTGTTCGTGACATTTCTGCTATTTTAAGTGTTCCATTCTATTGTGTATGAGGTTATTGTGAAAGTAGAAATGTTCAGCCAGGATCTGGCAGATCATCCGTTTAGGAGAGAGGACCGCAGAGTACTGGAGAGTTTTGAAAGCAAATCGTATGGAATCGGAGGGAAAAATTGTGTCAGAAATTCCAAAAAACCCCTAGATGCAACATCAGTTAGAGGACATATTATTGAAAATTTCAATATAATGGTTTATATGCCAAAGGTACTACTTTTAAATCAAACAGTACCACAACCAATGCCAAGCACCGCTTACAAGATGGACAGAAGTGGACAACACTAGGACTTTGAACAAGGCAGTCATGTGTTATGGCGCGAGAAGAATCGTTGTGCTATCTGAAAATCTACTAGGCCTGGTGATTATCTGATGAAAACTTTGAAATTGACTGTATTGTGCCACAAGCGAAATTTAGTAGTGAAGACATAATTATTTTGAAGGTCTTTTTCACGCCTAAGCCGGCGTAATTTGGTTCCTGTACAAGGAACCAAAGAGCCTATCTCAACATTTTAGACAGTTCCACACTACCTGCATTGTAGCAACAGTTTAAAGGTTATCATCATCCTATTCGCATTTTTCATGCGGTGCAGCCACGGTTTGCTGAAAAAATGCTCAGAAATTGAGCTAACACACTCAAAAAGCTAACACACCAAGTCCCCAAACCGTCGGTAGAATAAATTAAAACGTCTACTGTGAGCTACATAACGACAACCCAAGTCAATGACGAAAATAATCAGTATTCTTGAAGAATGACAGCTAACTCTTGCAACAACTTTCTAAAAAAAGGCCATTGCTTTCCCCGTAGCAGTTACTACACAAAAGATGACTCAAACTTATACTAACTTTTTATTTATTTCCAAAAAATCCAGAAGGTATAGGTGGTCAAGATAGTTTTAATTATATGTTATATAGAGTATTTCTCTTGTTATTATTTACGTCTTTGGTGTACGTGATCAAATTGTTTGGAGACTTCTGATCCAAAAAATTTTTGCCTGCAAAAATTTTAGTTTTTATTTATTAGAATTCTTTTATAGAAGCAATTTTTACAGAACTTACTTAAATGGAAATTAAGCAGTTTTGAAGTATAAAGGTATATCAAGGATACGAAGTAAGTACCAATTACAAAAAAATTGAGAGAAAAATTAGTTCTACAAAAATAAGTACCAATTGCCAAAAAAAAAAGAGAAAAATTAGCTTTAAAATTTCTTTCAAATATAAGACATTACGTGATACAACATTTCATTTAACTAATTAACTGAGGTGCCCCTGTTTGAAAGCGTACCACTATGTGTGTCATGGAAATCGAGCGAGGACGATTTCACTCTTCAGTCACAGAGTAAGTGTCTCAGTTAAAATATTGGACCAAAATGATGAGTTTGTTTTATAAATTTCCCAGTTTTATTACTAATACTTATTTATTTGGTTAATATAAACGTACATTACATACATATTACTCGAAAACTGAAAGAAAAGTTAAATACATATAAGGTAAGAATTTAAATTCCTTTTGGGGAGTAGTATTCACCGAAACAAGGTACTTACATATATAAAAATTAAACTATAAAATTAATTATCAAAAAAAGTAATCTTTAGCCTTTTGATTTTACCTCTATTAAGCTCTTTTATTAAAAACATTATTATGATTCATAAATAGATTCCTTATGGCGAACATATACACTACTAGGACACATACGTTTATTTTAAAATTTCACTTTTTTTTTGTTGTCAAAATATTCTAAGCCTCTTGAAATTTGAGAATGTTTTTTTCTTCAAAAATTACAATAGCACTATTTTTTTTATACAAGACGAGTATATTCATCATGCCCAAAATCCTGTAACTTCTCAATTACGAGTATATTTGTCAATCACAGTTAACTGCTTAAAAGCGGTTGAAATAATTAAAAAGCATTTTCATAACAAACTGTTCAATTACGAACATACATACATATTGTAAAAATTTATATGCTAGAAATATATATTATTTCATTGTATTTTTACACACAAAATTCCTTCACAACTCATACCTGAAATTATTTATCTTCCTATTTTCGATATAACTGATTTAATTATGAGCCATTAAAGCCTTTTTATCGAAAATTTATTGATTATTCTAAATCAGGGGTGGGCAGACTTTTACATAACACGGTCTACTTCTAATTTTTACAAGGTGTTACGGTCCACTCTGTGTTGTAGGTGCGATAAACAAAAAAACAAAGAAAACAATAATACAATATTTATATTATATATAGCAATAATAAATACAAAATATGTACTTACCTATATAACTAAAATAAAAAAATTACACTTTTAAAACTGCGCGTTTTAAATAAAACTAAAAATACAAGCATAATAATTATACCCACAAATTTAATATTAAATGATGCATTTATTATCAAACAATTCAAAATACATCAAAAAATAAATCATTTTCATTTAAAGTTAGTTCTTGTAGTTAGTCTCATCAGAAGACTTAGTATGCATGCTATCCGTACTACAATCTTGAATATCTTGGTATATAACTACTAACTGTTAATATTGCAATGGATTCTAAGGGATCGTCTGGGAAACGGGAATAATAAGTTGTTTTAGTTATATTCAACATTAAAAATGTAGATTCACACAGGTAGGTAGAGCGAAAGAATGATGTTAAATGAATTGGAAGCTTTTTAAAATTAGGATACTTTACTTCGTCCATCAGATATCAAGAGTTATTCTTTTAAAATTGCGTCCTTCTGAAAAGAAAAAAAAATTGTTTCAAGAGAGATAAAGAGACTATTTAACATATTTCTCTTTCCACTATTTTGTTTTGCCCCGAGTTTGTCTTGTAGTGTGTAAGCAATCATGACGCTTTAGACACCGTACTTCTAGAAACCTCTAAAAACTGGGATGTTTCGATCACACATGCTTCAGTTAGACGGGCTCCCAAAATTTAATCTCTTCGAAAGTCTGAGAGATACAACGTTTTATGATTTTGAAAAAAAATTCAAGTCTTACAGAACTCCAATAAAGCTAACGAATATTACTAGAATATATACATTTCTATTTATAAAAAATATCTGGTAGCTATGCTTACAAAGTGCATTCAAAAATATCACTTTTATTCACGGATGTTTCCAGTATTTTGATAACCACCTGTGTTCTTTTAGTATGCACGTCTAAGATCTTTTGTGAAAGCAGTCACCCCGAAATGCTTTGGCGGTGCACCAGTCGACCGCGATCGACTTAATGCCCACCCTGGTTCTAAATATTTTAAAATAAATTTTAAAAAATACATAAATTAAAAACTTACACACACAAAAAAATATCTTTATATTTTGTCGGTAGGAAATACAAACAAAACCAATTTGTTTTTAGAATGGAAAAACCTACAGATATTTCCCAGTAATGATTTCTCTACAAAAGAAAATAAATTAACAAAATTCACGAGAAAAATGAAAGATTAAAAATAAACGCAAGGATTATTTTACAAAAAGGAAACAAAATGGGGAAAACTAAAAAAGAAAGGTAAAAAAAAATCCTCAATAGAGCGAATAATTTGACATGATGTCTAGTAATTACGCTGAGCCTGAAAATGTAACTACACTTTTATCTTTTTTTAGATAACCGAGACTGATTAAAAACTTTTTTTCCTTTCATTTAGGAGCAGACATACGGTAAAAGCTGTTTTTTTGCAGATAAAACTCTGTCGCAAAAAAATATAATTATTTAATTATTTTTTTTAAAAAATTCTTACTCTTATTTCTAAAAAGAATGAAAGATAAATAAGGGGGGGAGGTACATATTTGTTTTAATATTTCCGCTTAGAATTTCGTTATAATAAATAAAATTACATAACCGTTAAATGATGCATTTAATTGTATAACGGTGATTTTTGGTATACAGTGACCATGATGTCAAACGTCGAAATGAACCCCCAATTACTAATAAACATCGTCAATTTCGCTAGTTCGCAATTTCGCAACAAAAGTAAAAATCTGTAATTTGCCGATAAATAAAGACGGAATAAGACTTTTTCAAAACAAGGAAATTTTACTGCGACAACTCTTTGACCAAACAACCACGCCTTTGAGATGGAGGGAGGGAGTGTTTATCAATGTCACTCCATAAAGTTTCACGAAGGCTGTTAGCAATGAACCTCAATTTTGAACATTGGTCAAATTTTTATAGAATTTCTGCGCCTCACAAAATTATTCAAAACAAACAAAAAATAATTTATTTGTATTCGAGAATAAATCTATTCAATATACACGTTGTGCAAAAATAATACATGTAACATTTTTGTGTAGTTCATTTTAATGAATTCCATTCAAATAAAGTTATTTCCGTTCCACAAATGGAAACATTTTTTAATCTTTAGATAAATTTTACTGAATTAACCCTTAAAATTTCACAAAAAATAGTTATTCTGAACAATATACTCTATCTGATATAATACTCACACAAATCGTATATTTTTTTCAATCGAAACAAGTGTGACGGATCTATACGCGCCCTTCCATTAACCCTCTTGGGAAATCTTTGGGCTATGAATATCAAGAATCCCTTCTGAAGAAGAAACCGTGATATGCAGATCAGGTCTGTTATATATAGAATAGGTTTACTTGCTAGTAAGAAAAATAGATTATATATATCTACATATATATATCTATCTAATATATATATATATATATATATATATATATATAAAGAGAGAGAGAGAAGAATTGATGATTATTTGAAGTTGCACGGAGATTGAAATATTAAGAAATAGAAGATAGGAAGAATATCTACCAATCAGGTATTAGATATTTTGATAGCACGTTTCGAGCTTTAAATTGTTAACGAGATTTAAGTGACAATTAGTCACATAGCTCCAGTGTAAATCATATATTAAAGTAGAAAATTGATTCATAAAAGGTTGATCAATTGATTAGAAGTATTCTCCCAGCTCGCAACTCTCGTAGTAAAACCCCTGCTCTATATCTGGAAACATTTCATTTAATATAATTAATTGTTTTGTGTTTGAGTTAATTAGTGTGCTGAATAAATAAAATGTATCATGTCGAGTCGTCCTTTACTTTCTCCCACACTTTTAGCCGGGTTCGAGAATAAAAATAAGGGGTTAAACAATTAAGTCTTTTTTACAATTATCTGTGTGTAGTTTATGTGTAGCAACAAAAATGCAATTGCAATTTTTATGTAAAAAAATGATTCTGCATGATTACCTTCCCCAAATATTCCGAATTGCATACAAACGATTTTTTTTTTAATTTTGCAATCGTTATGGCAACAACAACTACTTAGGCATTTAATGAAATTCGAATTCTTTTTTTTACAGATATAGCAAGAAAAAAAATTTAGGAAGGAGGGATATCATATTAACTTCTAAATTAATGAACAATGATTTGAATTTGTGTTTTTCACTTCTTCCATAAAATATTTCCAAATCCTTATTATTTTATTTCTAAGAAACACAAACTATTTTACTTAGACTATTTTTATCCCTCAGCACCAAAAAACGCCTACTCGAAATTCAGTATTCTGAAATATTATATACTGCATAAAAATGTAAAAATAAAATGGAATATCTCTCACGAGATCTTTGAAATATATTTAGAATACTTTTCAATTTTCTCCTGATATATCTTGTAAAGAAAACTTCACCAAAAAAATATAATAATAAAAAAAATGCATTTAATTTTACAGAAGGTTTAAATTTCCCGGAAAATTAGCTCAATTATTTTTTTACGAACTGAAATATTTCGAAGAATATTTTTACAAGCAAATAAGAAATTTCAAGATAATTATAACTGTGATTTCCTTTACAAATACAATAAAAATATCTTAGAAACATTTCCAAGAATTATATATCCAGAATTTTTGTCTTAATATAATAACGCTTTAAAGTTTTTTTCGTTTGTTCATTCTATAAATTCTTATAAATTCATTCGAAGTTGAATTCATTTGTTGTGTGCGTTTCAGAATAACTTTAATTCAATTTTTTTTTACTAATTTTATTCTTACTCTTCAAATTAATATTTTAAAAGAATTTTTACGACTTACTAATGCATAAAAAGTGGATATGTTAAGATTTAATTTTGTTATCTTAACAATTCTTCAAACCAACATTTAACATTGAGTTGTAAAAATCTCACGCATAAATTAGTTTGTAAAATACTATGCAATTAGATTTGTGAGGACATCTATATGAAACGAAAGGAAAAGGAAAAGTATTACTGTGGATGTCTTTCTAGAGTAGAACTTTACCCTAAACACCACTTGATAACTCATAAGAAAACTATGCCCGATATTTCACTGACAACTACGATAGATCTGATAGTAAGCGAGTGTACAAAAACTGCCAGCTACGAGAGATCGCGTAGTGTGTGCTTTCATTTTATATTGGTTACATATCTCCATTTGAGTCAGGAATTATTAGAAAGGATGAATGAAAAATTTATGTAGGGCAAAAAACATTAATCATAAATTTTTAATATTAAAAATTGTAATTTAGACAATTTTATATATAAAACACTGCAACAATAAAAATATTTCTTTTTTAATTTTTGGAATACATTCATATATATATATATATATATATACAGGGTGGCTATAATTAAACTGCAAGTGTTCAAGGGGTGCTGGAGAAAAAACTCTACCTGGAATATTCCAGTGAAATTTGGTATCTACTAGTTTCAAAACATGCGCAAGTCAAATATGCAAAGAACAAAATTCGCCATTTTCACCCGGTAGATGGCGCTGTGCCGTGTTTCAATGCTTATCGACGGCATATATGCAAATTTTAAGCCCATCGAACAGTATAAAATCAAGACCCACGTTCACCGGACCTTAATACCAACCACCAAGACGTATCTCGCAGACGAAAAAAACCCACATTCGCCAACTTCCACATCACAGAAATTCAGATATGGGATGGAGGGCTGCTTCGCAGCCCATATGCCCACAGATTCACCGCAATCGCCGGACCTTAATCCTTGCGGTTTTTATCTGTCTAGAATCTGAAAGATATGGTTCACAGAGAACTACAGGCTTCTGTTGTGGAATATATATCTAGCATAACGAGACACGCGTGAGGTGTGTTACAACAGATATTTTAAATACGACGGTGGACCATGCTATTTCACGTTTTCAGTATGTGGTTGCATCTGGTGGTTTGCATATTGAGCACGTCATGTGATAACTTCATTGAATAAATGATGGTTTAATTGTTTTCCAAGGCGTCTTTATGGATTGTTTAATATGTGATCTTAATTTACGTTAATTTTTGATTACATGATACTGTAAAAATTTAATTACTGAAGCGAGTTGTACGGAATTTTGATAAACTGTAATTGCTGTTTTATATTATTTATATGCCTCATAGAATGTCATTATGCTCTGTCTAATGGTTTTGGAAGTTGTATATGTCACCGTTAGCGTTGAAATACGGTACAGCGCCATCTATCGGGTGAAAATGGCGATTTTTTTCTTTGCATATTTGACTTGCGCATGTTTCGAAACGTGCAGATACCAAATTTCACTGGAATATTCTCAGTGGTTTTCTTTCCACACCCCAACTTGAACGCTTGCAGTTTAATTATGGCCACCATGTATGTATATATACATATGAATGTTTTCCAAAAATTAAAAAAGAAATATTTTTATCGTTGCAGTGTTTGATGAGTTTTAAAGCAAGGATCAACACAAAATGCGGAGTTGTTGGCACACTGCACAAATATACCTAGTCTCTTTGCATTTTTTTTTTTTTTTTTGCTTCGTATACATTTGACTTGGTTTTATAGGCATCCGTTTTTTTTATTATTTTTTTTATTTGATATGGTAGGAAGATGTTTTAAGTTACAAAAATTCAGTTGTATTTGTATTATAGTTGCTGCTTTCTCCTGCGTTGCTACCGTCGTCATCAAATAAACGTATAAATACTGATTCCCTAAAAATTGACCAATCTTCACATCTTTTCATTCCTTCGATTTCTTTGGTTATAGAACTGGTATGCCATTCGGAAGAAAGATTCCGAAGTAGGTTTTAGCGATTTTCGGCAGCAATCGTTGACTTTCCTGATGTCCGCTAATTATTACTTAATAACTACCATCGCCTTATAGATTTCCACCAGTGAGTATCATTATAAGTCTGTAAGAAATCTGCCATTACAATACACATCTGACTGTTACCAAATGAAATTAGGGGACGAGCTTCTAAAACCAAACAAAAAAATACCAAAATCTTTGTATATGAAAAGTTTTTTTTTAAAAAAAAAACCATTACGAGCTACTTTGTAAGCGGCACTCACACAGAAATCACATTCAGTGACGCCACATACCATTACAATATTCTATAAGTAACCAAATATTATATTTTGTAAAATTTCATTTTTTTTAAATAAAACCTTGGCACCCAAAGCAAGTCGCTCTAAATTTGCTTAGGGCTCATTTAACATTCGCATAGCAAACTGTACGGACAAAGAAATCAAACATAAAAAAAGATCGATAGCCATCTAACCAGTTATACGAAATCATCTAATTAGACCAAATGAACCTTCCCCCTCCCTCATCCCCAGGCCCGTTTAGTCATGTGCACGTAACTGACCTTGTCGAGTCTCGAGTTCGGTTACCAATGGGCCGATGAACGCTAATTCTTTCTTGGGTCAGTGAATGTGAGTTATAAATGCGTCGGACTATAAAGCTGCACGATGGCTATTGGCGACGGACCTCGCAATGTTAAACAATGGTCAAGTTGTAATGCCGGTTGGTTCCTGCTACCATCTGAAACCCCTTGTCTACCCTCAGACCCGGCTAGGTGTGTGGGAGAAACTGAATAATCGACAGACATGATTCACACTAATTAATTTATTGATAACAAAATATCAATCAGACACAATAACAATCTAATTAAGATAACAGATCAGATAGTAGTGAGCGGAGGTGAGACTCAATAGCCTGGGGATAATAATACGGACCCTCAACTGAATCCACGATAGCTTAAACAAACTCAATATAAACTACACGTCGTACACTAATAAGCTAACTTCTATTTATATAAGGATCACGATTCCTGTACTTTTATGAAGTTAAGTCTTCCCCTTGAATCATGAAGGCGGTCCTTATCTGGATTTAATCCTCGTCGATTGATTCACTCTCAGTAAACTTTCATTGACAAACTTCAATTGCACTTAAGGTATCCGACTAGTTACGACACCTTTCTTTTTTTTTAAAAAAAAAAAGGAGATATGGGGATTTTCTTGTTATTTTTAGATTTGTTTAGTGCATTTTAAGAAAAATGTGCCAAAATTAAGAAGAGAAAAAGAAATTATTATTACTAAAACGGGCAAAAAATAGCATAAACGCGGACCGTTCTGCACCAAAGCTTTATGAACAAATTTCCAATTTTTTCAATCTAATGTGTTGCTATATTATTCAGTTTTGAAATGACTTTCAGGATAAGAGATATTTTCTTTTTTACGAAAACTAGAGCACTTTATCTCGGTTACTATATGAAAATGCTTAAAAATACAGTGATTATATTCACATAAGGGACTGTAAATTTTGTAATAAAACAGTGATTGATAAATCTGAAGGTTAAAACAATTCTATTACACAGAACTTACAGAAAAATTTTTATATACAGTTAATTATGTTCAAAACTTTTTTTAGCAATCGCTGGTGCCGTTTGATTATTTTCAAAAAATCACATTTCGAGTAAAACGCGTTTTAAAGTATGACATCTTGCTTAAAGTAATGGCGTCTCCTTTTACTAAAACACTTGTAGTTTTTGTTCTAGTCAACGGAAAATGATAAACTTGGTATTTTATAAAGCTAATAAGATGGCCCATAAGATAAAATCATTAAAAAAAATTGTCAATTTTTGGCAAAATTCACAGTTTAAGAGTAGTCAGATACCTTAATGATTCCACAATTCTTCACTTTTCAACTAACCAACTAACTCTCCAGCTAAGTTGCCAACTCGCGAATACAGAATTTATATAATATACTTCATTTGCATAATCACGCTTCTTTATTCGGTGAAAGTTGGTGGAATTGAATATTTTTCTAAAAGAGATCTGAAGGAATTAGCAGAGCCACGCATAGATCCATCACAAAGTGACGAGCACGGCATCCGAGCTGGCACCCCCTTCTAACACTTACACCACACCAACGGGGAAACTTTTAAACCTCGATGAATTTAACGTGCAATGGCCTCCTTTTCAAGGTGGGTCTTCAGCGACACTAGACGAACTCGAGACACGCCAGCCACTAGTTCGTGACAACTAGGATGTGTTGTGGAAGTTAGGAAAGTGAGGTGTAACTCGAGTCCTCTTCACTTGATCTTGGCTAAAATTTACGAGATCTGTCCCCGACAGCCCTCGTGCTAAGTGAAAAGTCACTAAACAGTTATCCTCCCCCCCCCTCTCATTCCTATCTCCATTCAATTGATGATTATTTCCCGAAACAATTGTAATCCTTTTACAAGAGGCGTACTCACGCGAGAGTAATGGGTCCAAACTTTGTCTCCCATCCCTAGCAATCACGTGCAGTTTATCGAATTCAAATGTTCTAATGCGTTAATGGCATCTGCAAATAACTTAATGATTTGTCGAAGGGAGAAGAGAAGGATGGATTGATAATTGCTCCTCAGCTCCTCTTCCAACTTTATCGTAAAATTTCACTCTTGATTTGTCTGCGAGTTGACTCAAATTCCTAGTGATGTGGTTTTCGTGATAATAAAAGATTGATAAACTGATAAGTTTTTTGATGACACAATAAGTTGGTAATTGTTCAATTTTACCTAAAATTAATACCTTTTTTGAAGTGGATTGAAGTGATAATTATTTATTAGATTCTAGATGGCAACGTATCGTCTTTGAAAAAATATGAGTTATAAATTATGTTAAGTATGGGTGTCTGAAAAGTATGGGTACACTATCAAATTTTAATTACAAATTGCTCTTAATTTGGTAGGAAAAATACATTTCAATTAGATACAAGCACTAATAACTACATCCAGACTCGATGTCATTCTCTAACCTCAACATATCCGTTATCTTCATTTTAACTAGTGAGAAAAAGAATCTGAAAAATCCATTTATGTACCAATACTAAACTCTACGAGGTAAATTAGCAACGAGATAATATATTTTATTTAAACAACTTATTTACAAACTCTCTCCGCACAAACTCTCTCTCTCAGTAGTAAGATAGAGAATAAATTAAGTTTGTGACGGATCTATACTATATACATCCTCTGTTTTTCTTAAAATTATTTATTTATTTCAACCAATCTTCACCGAGAGACAGGCGAGATTTATGTAAATAAGATATATTATATAAGTTCGGGTTTTTCTCGAGATAAAAAGTTAAGTGATAGGAAGAGTGAAGTTAAGTGAATTAAAGATCGAGGCCCCAGCACGAAGTTGTTGACAATCGGAGATAGCCTGTTACGTGTGGAGGTACGCGAGGAGAAGCGGATTGTATATGGTGAAAATCCTTATTACAGAGCGTGGATTCTTCTGCCTTTTTACTGGTTTTGGGGAATGGGTGAAGTCATCGTGAAGGAACAGCCGATGTAAAATATAAGGTCAGTAATTTTATTTGAGATATTGAGATTATTCGTAGGTGGCATAGCTGTAATTGTGCGCGTTTAAGCTTTCCTAGATTCAGTTGATATTCTGAATATTCCGCTGGTAGTGATTCCCCACTTAGTTACTCCACTCTTATTTGTTTTTCTTAAATTGATTAGTGTGTGTCTAAACGTATTTGCTGATAAGAATCAATAAATCTATTTGAATTGCAATTATGTCTTTCGATCATTTAAGTCCACCTACACATTTCGCAGTATTTTCAGATAGACAGGGAGATAGTAATGAAAGGGGAGGTCTTAAGTCACAACAAGTTTCTATACATATATACTGGAGGCTGTATTAAAAAAAAGGTTAAAAAAGTCGCATAAATAACAAATTAACTCTTTCCAAATATTTTCCTGACTTCACATATGTATTAGCAATGTATATAAAAATTCAACCTCAGAATTACTCTATATAAAAATGTGAGTTAAAACGAAAACAAATTTACATCTTTATTCATGGCATAAATTCAATGCATCCTAGTATCTTTTCCTTAATCCCTCCTTTCCACTGTATGAGAGGAGCGTTTTATATAAAACTTTAAAAAATGCAGTTCAATTAGTTTCTTGACTAATAGGCATAAACTGACTTCTAGAACTAAATGTGTGTTTGCTAGTAGTAAAATCGATAAAAAAATTAAATAATAATTGAAAGTCAATTAAAAATGAAACTGAATATAAGCTCAAGGTATATCTATATTATATTTTAAAGCAACAGCATTAATGACAAAGATAACTTACGGACAAGCATGTCTGATATGAAATGTGTTCCGCGCCATATAGGCAAAAATGTATCGATTAGCAAAGAAATCTTTCAGGAAATAAACTTTCAACCAAATGGTCTGCCTTTTGGCGGCTAAGTTTTTGCTGACATGACAAGTCCCCAAGCGTGACACCTATTTTATTGGTAGCACCATCTAGGGGCAGCTCCTGCTACCAAATTTTTGACGCTTGAATTTATTGAATTCAAGCTCTCGTTCGAGACTAAATATCGCGGTGATTTAATTTTGCAAGAAGTACTGGAGCCAAACTGATACTCAAGGGATCATTTACATGTTACATGATCATATAACATTCGTGCCTACGATTTTCACATTCAGAAAACCTATCGACTCCAGCCGGGATCGAACAAGCAACCTTTGACTTACGAATTGGGCTTGCTATCTCTAAGCCACCGAATCGACTTCAGGAAATAAACTGGGGATTTCGTTTTAGAAAAATAATCATACACAACATTACCACAATTATAGCCTCCACAATTATCTTTTTAAAAAATAACTTATTTACTGTTATGCCTCAAGTTCATCCTCAATACTTGAAAAATTAGAAGATTTACATATATATATAGTTAGATTTTGGCTAATTTCTTGTTAAAATTAGCAATACTATATTTTTCTGTGCTTTTTAATTTAATAAGATAGCAAAGCTAATTGCGTAATCTGACTTAATAAATTGCTATTTCTTTCATCTAGAAATAAATCTACGAATTAATTACATGCAAGTAATATAAATATTTTGAGAGTTTGGGTATTTTTTTATATGTTTAAAAAAATTATTCAATCAAGAAATGTGGTTTTATACCCATGTAAAAAAAGGAAATCGAATAATCATTATTTACTTAGATGCAACAATAAAAACTTTGTCTTATCAAAAATATTTTTTTAAATTAATGAATTTGAAATAAATATGTAAGATCATATAATTAAATATGAATCAAATCCTCAGGTATGATTACTTTAAAATATAAATTATAAAAAAACCACATTGAAAATAAATTATTTCTTAAAAAACCATTTCATTTCCTTTTAATTGCATAAATAATTCTTGAAATATATATATAATAAACATTTGATTTAAATATGCATGGAATTATGTTACCTACTAATTAAAACGAGGTAAAGTAATAATTATTTGCCTGAATCAGTTAGCAAACGCTGTCAGATGAATAACTTAAACACCATAAATGTCAATGCACATGAGCATAATTACTAATACATTTAAAAAAACTTTAGATTCTTTATTGCTATGTTATATATGCACGAACAATGTTATAATTTTTTCTTTAATATTTGCTTATGAAAAGTTGAATCTAATCAAAAGATCTACTTGTTGTGTATTTATTCATAATGATTTCAAGGCTTATGAAATAAAAGTTTGGTACTTATGTGCTGACATCCAACCAAGCAATTTTGCAACCTCTATTTCGCAAGTGCTGAAGGTTCTGAATATGCAACCACATGCTTCGTTTCATATTTCTCCACTTACCGCCATTCTAAGCCTGACAGTTCGTTAATTTCATAAGCTCGAATACTAAAAGGCGAATCCGGGATTTACCGAATTTTTTAATAATAAAATTACTAATAATGTGCTATTCTTATTACATATAAAATAATAACAATTACACAAAAATAATTATAATTTATTAATATAATAAAATTAATAAAATAAAAATTAGTTTTTCTCACCTATGTATCAGTTTCTCTGCTCCTTCTATTTTACATTTACAAAACCTTGACTTTATATAGTCCAACTAATCTACATATCAAGGTTTCATCTTGAGGGATGGTTGTGAATTAACGTGAAAGCTAGCCCCAAAGTTCCCCAAGAGGATTATTCAGAAGGTCACGTATAGATCAGTCACATAATTACTAAATGTAAAGAAATTTAAGAATTAATACCATTTCTCAGAATTTTTCTTACAAAATTTGAAAAACTCTAAAATATTAGGTGTTTTTTATAAGAAATCTTATGTTTATAGAGTAGAGTCCCGAAAACTCGGCACTCGATAACCCCTGCACTCCGGTTAACTCGAGCACTCCCTTGTAGGTCAAAAAATCCCATGTGCATACCCATTAAGTCCAATGCAGAAATTATCGCTGCTGTCACAGTTAATGAAAAATGCTGGAAAATGATGAAGACAATTACCTTGAAGACACCGTTCAAACTCCTCAAGATATCTCATAGTGAGACACTAAAAACTGTCAACCAACCTTCAGTAATTTTAACAACTATATACACCTTCAATTGACTTAATGTCCCTTCATCTTCGTGGTGAAGCGACAAATCGCAATGCAGTACAACAGACAACACGACATCATTTCTTTAAGAAAAAGTAATCAGTTTTTGCAAAATGTGGGCTTATTTATTTTTATTATAGACATCTTTATGCTTTCAACAAGTATTTTTCTGAGGTTTGCCTTAGGAGGTAAATTACTGCACCCACATACTGTGTATTCATGAATTTTCATTTTCATCTAATAAATTCTCTATGCTAGGGGTGACGAACCTTCATGGATCAATATGCCGTTTTCTCTAAAAGAAATGTTTAAAGAGGTATATAGACATGCCGTCAAATAATGTTGACTTGCTATTAATGGGGAAATAATTAAACTAAATACTAACAACTCAAAACTCTTTATTTACGTCGAAAGCATACTACATAATAGTAAATGTTTCTACTGTGTAGTAGTAAATTTTTGCACTGTATAATAGTAAATGTTTTAGTTATACGTGTAATTCAAATTAAAGTAACATTAGTGTGACTTCTGTTATTGCAAATCAGATGATAAATAACTTAAAATTCTAATATAAGATGTTACTTAAGTAGAATTTATACTGAGTTGGAGTCATCTCCAAACGGTTTCCAAGCGAGCCTTTAATGTTATTCATCTCTAAAAATAATGACTCTCTCAGGCATAAATAGATGAAAATATGGTTAAAATAGCATGAGTCAGCTTCTTCAAACAGTTAAATGTGTCTGGAATTGAATTTCGTGTTTCCAAAATTTCGTTACTGGCATTTTTACTTATATTGCCTGTTAATCACTCGTGTTTGTTCGTAATGCTTCATAGTACACTTAGTTATTTTGAACTAAAATGCAAACCGCTTTGAATGGCGGCGTACCCAAAATATTGTAGAACGTGCCATCAATGGTACGCGTGCCATTGGCTTGCCATCCCTGCTCTATGCCTTCATAAAGTACGTGATTTTTCTTTGTTTAAGAGTATTTGGACAGTTGGTTTTCTGTTCTATTCTCTAGTAAACAATTTATACAATTGCAGAACAATATTTTTTGAGGAAACACTCATACTAATTGTTTTTTAATTCAATTCTCATTAACCAGACATATTTTGCCAAACTCGGTCATATTTCAATCCACATTAGGCCGAGTTTTCGAGATTCTACAGTATTAAATTATAAAGTTAACTTCTATAAATAAAAATAAATGACAAAAATATATTAATAATAAAATGCAGAGAAATTGGAATGGGAAATGCATGTTTATTTATGATTGCATTAATCGAAAACTTAGAATTGTTTTTTTTACATAATTTTTTTGCAATAAAAAAGTGCCTGTATTTCCTACTTAAGAAGTCAAAGAGTAGCCATCTAAAAGGTCATGATTTTTTTTAAATAAATTGACCTTTCAAAGGAGACATAAAAACTATGCATCTTTTAATACCCTTAAAAGAAATATAATACATCATTTTCATACATTTACTCAAACCGTGCATTCACCCTTATCTTACAAGCCCTTAAGTCTCAAGAGAACGATTTGATTAAACAACTACATAACATTATCTTTACCTTACAAAAAATGGGTTCTTAGAAAATAAATGCATATGAAAAACTCATTACTTAAATTTTTTTTTATTATACATTAAAGAGGTAAAAATAAACAACTGGAAAACAATCTTTTCAATAGTCCATCTAAAAACTTTTTTTCATCATTATTAAAATGTCAAAGTGATGTTGACTTAGTAGAACCAATTTCTCGATTCAGCGTCTTCCAAGTGAAAACACTCATTGTTGAACAGAGTGAAGACGAAGGAATTGTCCGCAGTAAATCGGTTTCCACGCTAATGGAGCCAAATACATTTCATGCGTAATAGCTAACAGGATTTAAGTTTTAGCTAGATTTTATGCAAAATATTCAGATGCGAGAAACATTGCTGAACATCATTCTAAAGTATCTTTGGCATTGTTTTGTAAAAAGAAGACATTAGAGAATTCCGATTAGTTGGTTTGTCGAATTGAATTTTTGAAAAACATGCAGTTCGCAACTAATATGTCTCACAAACCGATTTAAATATAATAGAAAATCTATTTTTCGTTTTAATTCTTCTCGTGAATTTAAAACTTTTAATAAGAATATTTTTAAAAACATGTATGATTTTTCAAAACTTTGTTCAATCTATTTTCATATTGTTAATAGGATACCAGAAAAACACACGAAATCGAAAAAAATATTTTTCGTTTGAACATTAATAAATATTCAAATTATCAAAAATCTTGAAGCTGAATTATTGTAGGGAAATACACTATATACTAAGACTTTTATATAGGTTAATTCTAGATAAAATTTCAGCACTTTTTTTAAAAAGATGTGGCCTCTGGAATTTCGAAGTACTGTTATCGAAATTGGATACAATCAATTTATACCCATCATTAATAACAAAGTAATACTTTGGTTATAGAATTATATCAGAGAGTATTAAAATGGAAAAACATTCATTTTATACATTTTTCTCAAATAGTCTGAAACTAACAATTCTCCAAAGTTATTTATGTATTCTAGCCGGCTGGGTGGCGTGGTTAGTTGGTTTGTCGCTGGCCTTCTACCCCCAAGGTTGCGGGTTCGACCACGGCCCAAGTCGGTGGATTTTCGTGATGCAGAAAATCGACAGCGGCCATGTCGTATGATTATACAGCATGTGAAAGATCCGTAGAGTGTCTGTTTGGCTTAGATGCTCTCGACAAAATTAAATCCTAGTACAAAGTTCGCATCGACAAGAGCTCAGGTGCCTCCCTCTGTGGAGGAAACTGTGCATCAAAATTGCTTTCTGTAATTGGTATCACCTATATGGCGCAGCGAAAAAAAGTGGTACCAGCTCCTGGAGAATGCACTAGGTCTGCAAAGGTTTAAATACCAATGCGCAGCCCAGTTAGAAAAAAAATTTATTAATTCTCAAAATGTCATTCCCATAAAAATGTTCCTCTTTCTGATATATAAATATAGATCTATAATATTTTTAAAATACACATTGAATGTATCTTAGATTAAATATATATATGCGCACATAAAATGTCAGAGTACACATTAATGAAAAAGTACAGTTTCTTCAATTCCATTTAATATATATAATTACCCGACAAGTTGTAACGTAGTACAACTTTTCGAGTACTTTTAAGTACTGATTAATTAAATGTTACTAAATTAAAATGGTCTGATCTTCATTTTATCCATTTAGTCTCCAATTTCAATAAATCTTTTCAAACTGAATAATCTTAAAACATTACACTAATTAAAAAAATTCGTTTCAGATAGAAATTACTCCACATAAATGATCAACGTATCTTCATCGTAAAGTCGGAATTCAACTTATCATTGCATAGCTTTAATTCCTGGCAATTAAAATTTAATTTAAGAACTTCTTACTTAGTCTAAGTCTTTTAAAAGATTATAAGTAATTAGAAAGTAAGTCCGAATATCGTTTTTTTTATGCTAGATCTATAAAGGGGACTTTCAAAGTATAAAGTTAAAAATAATTACTCATTTTCAAGAATTGGTTGTGGCGTTTTTAATTACTTTAGTACTATTACTTCACTTTAATTAAAATTAATTAATAAAAAATATCCCATAATTTAAATAATTAATGCTACATTTAATTTTTATAACATAAAATATTTATTATTTCCCTTTGATTTCCGAAAGTACTTGAATACTTTGTTAAGTACTTTAATTAATATTCCATCAGTGATTACTGTATAATGTATATGTTCATTCAAAAATAAAGTCCTTTTTATTAAATCGTCATTAAACAGCTTAAGAATCTCCATTTCCCGCCATGAATAGAAAAGGAACAAATGTTACCACTTATTGCTATTTTATAAAAAAAAATTTTAAAAACTTTAATTTTTTTGTTTTATATTTACATAATTTATTTGGCGAGATTATTTTGTAGTTAAAAATTAAATAAACACAACGTGATTTATTTCATTGTAATAAAGTATAATTATAGCTATTTAAAAATAGCACGAATCATATCCTCAGATTCCCTAGCGAAATTCTACTGTAACCGCCAGAAATAGAATGCTTATTGTAAGATTCGCCAGACTAAAACAAAACTATATAGGTGGCGCTGCCATCGGAATGGAGAAAAAAAGGGGGAGAACATCAATGGCGGAGGAAGGGATTGCGGCTACGGCTGTAGCATCAGAAACAAAATGGTGTGAACAAAAGTGTAATGTTTTAGTAGTAGTGAATTTTAAATATTGAATGAATTGTGTGTGTTGTGTGGCTCTTAAAAACAAATAAAATCTTTAGCCACTAAAGTTGAATTATTTTTGTTCCTGGTAGTGATGAGAGAGAGAGAGAGAAATCTTCATAGTTGAATTAAGAAACTACAGTGGGAGAAGAAGTGAATAGTAATTATTATGTAAGTAGAAAACTTTACTTTTTCTGTTTTACACTGTACTTCTGAATGCAGCCGAATACGGCTTAAAATTACTTTTACTTTGAAAATCTTTTATAAATCCTTAATGTAAAAAATCTTTGTAATTTTCAAACACAACAACATGGAAGGGAAAGTGGTGCAAAGAAGGTAAAATGGGTAGAATAATATGGGGAATATAATGGGTGGAACAAATTGCCATAAATAAAACGCCAACAACTTTATTTTTATATCTGAAAGCCCTACTGGAAGCTAACACATTTTATCCATTCATTTGGGGTCTGAGCTAGACATAATTTCTGCGCCATTTTTTTTTCTGGAAAATTTGCAAGAAGAGATATTTGTATACTGCACGTGATCGTCGATCTATGCTTCAGCCCTAGGAGGAAAAATTTGCTGCATGATGATTATATGTTAATGTGGTCTTGCCAATCTACTTTCCGACATATATCTAATAGCGCACGGTGTTGTCGGAGCAATACTGTCTATAGACCCCCGAAGAATTCCAGGACGAGAAGGATGACCCCAACTCCTGTTGTCTTTTAGACGATAGAAGAGCAAAACGGTTCACATGACGAAAAGGAAGACTTTATAATCTTTATATCATCGATGTAAATATTTTGTATATAGTAATGAGCAATTAAATTTAATGTTAACTGAGTATTAATTATCTAGCACAGAAAGCCAAACTGACATCACGACATATTCAGACATCCCGATGAGTAAACAGGAATTTAAAGAATAATTCGGAATCTCAAATTATCACTAACTTTGAGGGACTTACATTTGAGACAGTTTTTCATCTTTTAGACTAATTCCTTTCCTTTCACTTTCCCATTCAAAACATCCTAAAACTTAGAAGATTAAAATCCTTTGTACATGTCTAAAGGAAAATGTTAATAGATATTATTTTGGATGAACTACTATAATTTACATGTGAAATGTGGCGGTATCCAAATAAGCCAGTAACAACCTCCAATAGGAGTGATCACTTTTGTCTAGTGGAATGTTACGTGCTTACGAATCAGAAGGTACAGAGTACAATCTTCCGACATTGGTGACTGGCTGAAAAGAGAAAAAAACGCAAAACCTTCTGATCTGTCGTGGCACCATCTACCCGCAACAAAAGCAATCAAAAATCGCCATACTCATTTAACGCAGCAAAGCCTTCAGACTCACTTAGCGCAACAGTACAGGTCACACACTCGCCATAACAAATATCTCGTTCGTTCACCTACCCACCGACTCATTAATGGGGGAATAATGTAGCGGTATCTCAATAAGCCAGAAACAGCCTACGGGCAGGAGTGATCACTTTTATCTAGTGGTATGTTACGTGCTTACGTAATCAAAAGGTACCGTGTTCAATCCTCCGACATGAAACATTGATCTTAATATCTAATGCTTTAAGAAGTAACCAGTGATAATTACATTATGTTCGATTTTTTTTTTAGAAACCGTAGTCCAGTTAGTGGATGATGTTACAAGGTTAAGCTATCATTTCCTTACGAAAGAACGTACATCTCTCGTCTCTCTCTCAAAACAACGTAAATTCAAAAATAGAAAGTGGAATGACCAAGTAAAGAGTTGAAAAAATGAATGATCCCTAGGATATTTCTAGGAAACGACACCTGTATTTTCAAAGACAGCGATAGTGTAAAACCTTTCAAATACTTCGGGATTGAAGCCATCTACTTACCTAAAGAGGATTAGCCCTTGAGAGCCTCGCTTTTTTAAATAAAAAAATATGTAAAAAGAAACAGTTAGCAAAAGTTTATAGCATCTAAGATCACAAATGATCATGAATTAATATCCAAAACTACAAAACGTTTTGAAGACTTAAAAAATTATAGTATCTTAAAATCAGTAATATGAAACCTCATCTGTATTTATTGATAACCCATTCTAAAATAGATCTGAAAAACAGGCTTTATTGATGAATATATTTTATTTCTAAATCGAAATAAAATGTATCAATATTATTCTGAATTAAGGGGTGATTTAATTATTTTTAGACGTCTTATATTTAAAATCTTAGGCAAAATTCATTCGGAATTCTTGTATTCTGTGAGAGGTGAATAAACAACCAGATAGTCTTAAAGTGAAGTGGTAAACATAGTATTCCATCGTTTTTTTATTCAGCTTTTAATGTTGATTTAAGTTTGCAGTAAATACACGTAAATATAAATGTGCTATATATTTCCATGTGCTAATTATATATTTTAACTTTCTATAAATATGAACTATATTTACTTGAAATATATAGTTGGTTTATATCAACTAACCTTATATGAAGAGAAGGGGGTAGCGGGAAATCGTATCAAAAATTCTTATTCATACTCAGGTTATGGAATCTGGTCTGGTATACTACTGTTCTTTCTATAAAACATCAGGTCTTACGAAATTACCTGAATTTAACAACATCACCACTATTCTAAACAATTAATTTTGACAAAATCAGATTTCGAACTCGAGATTTAGTTCGATTTGAACGTCACCGATTATAAATTTCATATTAACCACTGAGATAATTTGTCCCTAGGGTTTGACGGTTTTACAAAACCGGTTTTAAAAGTAAATTTGTCACATTTGAAAACAGGTTTCTTAAGTTAAGAAAACCGGTTTAAAAATTCATATTGTTATGTAGATTTAGAAATTCATTTGCTCTGTTTGAAATATCCACAAAACATTTCTAGTTCAGCGAAGAAATCTAATATACATTTTTTAGCTTCAAAAACCGAAATTATTAAGTTATCTGGAAATGTATTGTCTAGAATATTTCGAAATTCTTATGTGGAAACCGATTCTGATAAAGAGTAAATCACAAAGAAACTACTCGTCAGAATAGCGCTTTTTTAAAAGAAGCCTAAGAAAATCAGTTCATTAGTTTCTTGAAGACCCTCAAGAAAAACTTACAAATCCAAAACCAATGAAAGCTGAATTTCCATAATTTGAAGCAGCGTTGTTGGCGCCAGTTGGAGATAATTCCTTGTATAGATTTTTCTCCGAGCCAACTGTTGTAACCTTGTATTCAGTTCGAAAAGTATAGCGATCCCATATGGTTGGGATCCGTTTTCGCTCATTAAAATTTGTTAAGAACTTACAGTCCATTAATTTATATCGGCATCATTGGTCCGCTCGCGGAATTGTCGTTTGAGAATAAGAAATTGATTATAAATAGTCATTTCAGTGAAATATTATCATTGGAAAAATTTACTCACGAATCAGCAAAAAATTTAAGAACTTTGTCGTAGTCTCCCACTATCCCTAGAGATATTAGTTACCCTTTGCATATTATCTATGTTTGGATATGTAGGATTCATAATTAATGACTACTCAAATAATAAATCACTTATTTATTATTTCCGTAAGATAGAAATTCACAATTAATAATCAACTTTAAGAACAATAAATTATCATGGAGTGCTATCAGAATTCAATTATGGACGACGGAATACTAACTGATATCACGAGGGGAATAACACGTACAATCAAACTACACATTTAAATCTAAACTACAAATATTACAGACCTGAAATCTTCTTCAGAAGGAACTTGGAAACTAGTAGAATTTATGAAGAGGCTGCAATCCAAGATATCTTCAATTACGTTTGAACCCAGTTAATGAATCTTTTTCAATAATCTTCTTCCCACTATCAAACTTCACTTCATTAAACTAAACTCTTAGAAACACCTTCTTAAGCAACCACGTAGTTTACTTTTCAATCCCAAACACGGAGTTCTACTCTATCAAACCGCTTAGTCACCCTCCTCTCTTCATTTCATTTCTCCCTTTTATATCTCTTTCGAACTCGCTAAACCCGAAACTATCTTATTTGCATAAGTCACACTTCCAGCTCTCAGTGGGGATTGGTCAAAATAAATACAATTTAAAGTTTTTAAGAGAAGGTTAGTGAAACGCGTAAGCACCCGTCACAACCCCCCTCCGAGAAAAAAAGCGTGACTTATTGAAGGTCTAAACGACCTGCAAGAATTCGCTTAATTTACCTAACATCTGAAAAACACTGAACCTGCACAAATTTTAACTACTCTAGAATGCCTGAACTTGTAAAAAGTTAACTCACGAACTTTATAACGCCTGCAAATTCTTAACTTGTAGAAAGTTTTAACTCTCTAAGTTAGAAACTTTAATTAAACTAACACACAGAAATGATTACTCAAAAGGGGTACTCCACTTCAATTTATTGTTCTTGCACAAGATTAGGTTTCCTACAGTGCATCCCATTCGGGCGAAGATCAGGGGAAAACCTTTCAAGGAAAAAACCCTGATCATGCACTTTACTTAAGTGCTAATAAATATAAAAAATTTTACAACAGTATCTTCATACGACATCAAACTTTCATCACATCACTATGTTCAGGGACTGCTGCCCTGAAAGGAAACCTTGTCAATTTTTCTAAAACATGACATTAAATGCACAGAACTTTTATACAACTTCCTTATTGACATAAAATATGGCATACATTATATTATATATATATAGTTTAGTAACAAAATAACCCTTATCTGGTTTCATTTTCAAAAATTCCCAATCAATCGCGCTGCGCTGTTAATGTTTTTTGTTAGTATTCCTAATTACGCCGCGCCCAGAAACCAGACACTACTTATACATCTTAATAATTACACACAAAATATATACATTTTACATAGAATATATTACAACAAACAATACAAGTAATCTCACATATAAAGCCACGTCTTTAATGTGTAGCAAAACAATTGCAATTCAACAAATGTTTTTCCACAATTTGGAAAAAAAAAATTAAATACAAAAGTCTTTTCAACCGATATGAAAATGCACACAACTCAGTGACACTTTTGTACGTTAACTTTACAAAAAAAAATTAGACTAGCCCACATGGAAAATACTCCGAACTGTCTGTCAGAGGAAAAATAAACAAATTAGAATTATACAACCTGACTAGTCTTTAGATCCAATCTGCATAGGCTTTGTCTCCCACCATGGCTTCTGTGCTGGATGACCTTGTCCTCGAGTTGTCCACTCTGCACTCCAACCTTCTGGGTCTCCTCTTCCATCGAGTCCGTTGAAGTTGATATGCTCCTGCTGAGGCGTTGTTTTCTTCTGTGAGAACTGGAACTTGGCTGTTGTCCACTCGACGTCGGCTCCGAAGATTGTATGGACAGCTCCTTTCCTGATGAGGTCTGTTGTACTTGAATCTGTGGGATGGTCCTGGAACTGCTCTTTCAGAACTATTTTCTTCCACCTTTCTATAACGTTTTCTGGAGGGACGAGAGGACATTGACGAGGAAATCTTTCTTTTCTCGCGATCTACTTGGGCCTCTGGTCTCTTCTTTTGTAGGTTTTCCTTCCATGATTCAGGCCTTCCTCTTTTCTCTCTCTCAGTGTATAAAGGTCTCCTTTTCCTGAAATTATACGCGCCACCCCCCGAAGAAACAGCAGATTCCGTCCGTCCACGTTTTTTTCTCACCTCCACTCCATCGCGTCTATTCGCAACTATATCTCTACTACCATTTACATTTCCTGATTTCGATCCTTTACGACCACCCCTATCATTCTCCGATTGCACCAATGACGACTGCGCATCATCTGACCTGATTGATGTCACTGCACCATGATCACTACTAGTGTTACTTTCCGACTCGGCAACACTGTCTTCTCTTTGATGGTAAATTCTCACCTGGTCCACATTAACCGTTATTCTTTTACCAAATTTTAATATTACTAAATTATTATTATTTTTTACACTCAGAACTTTATATGGGCCTCCAAACTTTGGCATAAATTTACCTACTATTTTTTTACATTTTGAACTTAACGGGTGAGTTTGAACTAATACTAGATCACCAACTTTCACATTATTTTCACGCCTCTTTTTATTATAATATTTCGCCCACTTCTCTTGCTGGCGCTTTGTATGAACTCTAGCCTCCTCAAACAACCTTTCTATGTTCCCACAAACTAAATCTGATCCATCAGTTACCATAACTAATTTCTGAAAAGGGGTGATTAAATTTCGACCTAAAAATAATTCCGCCGGTGTTTTACCCGTTGTCTCATGTACTGCTGTCCTAATCGCATAACCGAACTCTTGCAGAAATTGATCCCAGTTAGTGTGATTATCCGCGACAAAACTCGAAATCATTTTTAAAAGAGTGCGATTAACTCTTTCTGTTTGATTAGCTTGTGGACGATATACCACAGTTTTAACGTGTTTTATGTGCAATCTGCGACATACTTGCTCAAAAACTTCGGATATCATTTGGGGGCCGTTGTCTGTGATTAATTTAACAGGAGCTCCATAACACGCAATATAATTTTCAAAAAATGCATTGGCGATTGCTTTAGCCGAAGCTTTCCTTAAGGGAACTATTTCAACCCATTTAGAAAAATTATCGGTAATTACTAAAATAAATCTATAGCGTTCTGGACTAGTTTCAGGGTATGGGCCTAACGAATCTAAAGACACGATTTCATTCGGAAAATTCGTTATTATGGGAATTAATTGACCAGCTGGTAATCCGTTTTTATAATTAATTTTTTGGCATTGGTCGCAGGATGCTACATATTTATAAATGTATTTCCTCATGTACGGAAAATAACACGCGTCCTTTAATTTTAAGTAGGTTTTCTTTTTGCCTAAATGACCTGCCATAGGCGAGTCATGAAATTCTCGCATAACATCTTTACGTAATGTTTTGGGTATAAATACCCTTAATTCACCTAGTGTGGTTGTATACTTTGCATAATATAGCAAACCGTCAACGATTTTAAAGTCATTGGACCAATTTCTGCAGATCGATTCATTAACAGAACTATCGTCCGGATTTTCCAAAAACCTCATTATATGCCCTAGCTCCGGGTCATTTCTCTGTTCCTCTCTTAACTGTTCTCTAGAAGATAATACTAACGATCTAATCACCGCACAAGACACTTTTGGTTCCTCATTACTTTCTAACGGGTTTCTAGACAACATATCAGCAACTAAATTTTGCGTACCTGGGCGATGTTCCCATTCTACATTAAAATTTGCCAACTTAAGCGTCCACCTTATCATTCTAGATGACAAATTCTTTCCCTTTGTTAATTTGGTAAGTGCAGCATGGTCTGTTATCACTTTAACCGGCAAGGATCCGAAATACGTGCGATATTTATTTAATGCCCATATGACAGCTAAACATTCACGTTCCGTCACAGTATAATTCCTTTCTGCTCGGTTTAAAGTTCTCGATGCAAACGCTATAGGCCTATTATTCTGTGTCAATACTGCTCCTACCCCCACTGAGCTCGCATCCGTATAGAGTTCAAACGGCTGGGAAAAATCTGGTAATTGTAACACTGGAGCTTCTGTCAGTGCTTTCTTAATACGATCAAAGGCTTCCTGCGCTGATTCCGACCAATGGAACTTAGAGTTTTTTCGTTTTAAATTATATAAGGGTTCACACATGTCTGCGTAGTTTTTAATAAACTTTTGATACCAACCCGTCATTCCTAAAAATTTTGCTATTTGTTTTGCCGTTTTCGGAGGCTTCATTTCAATAATTGCTTTTACCATTTCCTTATCTGTTTTAACTCCTTCTTTATTAATAACTAAACCCAAATAACGTAATTGTTCCCTCGCGAAATGACATTTCTCGCGATTCAATGTCAAACCAGCCTCCTGCAATAATCTGAATACTTCCCGTAAGTGTTCTACATGGCTTTCAAAAGATGGAGACGCGATGATCACGTCATCCATATAACAATGGGCAAAACAGCCGAGGACTGGCCTGAGGATCATCTCAATGGCCCTTTGAAAATTTGGAGCTGCCCCCGAAAGGCCAAATGGCATGCGAGTAAATGCAAAAGTACCATTTTTTGTAACAAACGCTGTCTTATGCACATCTTTGGGGTCTGCAGCCATCTGAAAGTATCCGCTGCGTAAATCAAGTGATGTCATAATTTCGGTGTGCGGAATATTAGTGATCAAATCATCAATTATTGGTAGCGGATATCGCGGATATCTCGTGACCGCAATTAACTTCCTATAATCTATTGCAAACCTATAAGCTTCTGGGTCATCTAACGGCAACCCGTTTTACTTCCGACATAAAACAACTGGAGATGCGTAGGGCGATGTTGTTGGAACTATTGTTCCATCATTCAACATCTTCTGAACATGGTAGTCGATGATACCCTGTTTGACCCTGTCATAGCGATAAGGTCTCGAAAAAACAGGAGGACTATCACCCGTTTCAATTTCATGACAAAATACATGTGTTAGACCAGGCTTAAGCGAAAACAACCCATGAAATTCTTTAAACAAAATCTGCAATTCTTGCTTTTGTTTTGAATTTAACTTAGTGTTAGATAAATCTATTTGAACCGGTTCGTCCAAAATTGCCACTTTTCCGTTTTCGAATCCGGAATGATTAACGATTTAGACAGGAAATCAAAACTAATTTTCGCGTATGACATGAAATCAATACCCAGGATGCATGGGTATTGCATCTCAGCAATCACATGAAATTTCCATAACTGCGAAAATTCTCTTATTTTAATTTCCAACTCAACTGTGCCTAAATTTCTGCACTGTGACCCTTGAGCTGTAACTACTTCAGCTAACGATTTTTTTACAGGACAGAAAGAAAAATATGACCGGTACGTTTTTTCTGAAATAAATGACTTTTCCGCACCTGTATCCCAGAGCGCTTTTAAAAAAGTATCATTCAACAAAATCGGCACATACGGAAGTTCAACTGGTGATAATCTCAATGAATTAAGTGTAATTCTATTAGGAGGATTTGACTCAATACGATCTCTTTGAGAGTTTAAATTGGCATTTCTTTGCCTTTCGCTGTTGCAATCAACACGCCTCCAATTCTGTTTTGCTGAATCATCATTAGGACCCTTCCTAACCACCATCCTACGGTTCTGATACCGGTCTGTTCTCTGATTTGGCTGATTGTATCGATTTCCACCCTCGAATCCTTGATTTTGATAATTACGACGAGAAAAATTATTCGCACCCCTGCCTAGTCCTCTTTGATCATTTTGACTATTTCCGACCCCAGTATCTCTCCAATTTCTATTATTCCTTCTTTCCTCAGGATTCCTACTCACATCCCAACTTCGTCTAGCAAAATTATTACTCGAACCCTGGTTTTCCCTGCAGTTATGACGTTCCTCATACCGGTCTACCAACTCTATCAATTGAGTTTTCGTTGTGGGGTTTCGAACTTCTAAATAATCCATTATTTGGGGTTCTAGTCGCATTACTATGTGATCAATCAATTTTAACTCATCATAATTCAAATTGAGCGTTTTATGTATTTTCAACAACTGAAAAATAAAGTCTGACGGGGCTTGACCTCTCCGTTGTTTTGACGAAAAAAACTGAGCTTCTAGCTCTGATTTATTCCGTATTACTGGAAAACTATCTGATAATTTCTTTTTAAGTGTTGCAAATGCAGTCGCTTCTTCATTTACACTCTCGAAGCCAATAACCTCATACCAGTCTAACGCTCTCCCAATTAAATGACCTTTTAAATATGCACACGATAGATTCGCCGGTATTTCATAGTAAGCTATATTATCATCGATATTATTGATAAACTCAGACACATTTTCTTTACCCGAAAAAAATAACTCCGGCAAAACTCTAAATCCTGCACCTGCTCTTAATTCCGGTATTTCGTTTGGGCGCCAGTGTCGTAGTCTCCCACTATCCCTAGAGATATTAGTTACCCTTTGCATATTATCTATGTTTTGATATGTAGGATTCATAATTAATGACTACTCAAATAATAAATCACTTATTTATTATTTCCGTAAGATAGAAATTCACAATTAATAATCAACTTTAAGAACAATAAATTATCATGGAGTGCTATCAGAATTCAATTATGGACGACGGAATACTAACTGATATCACGAGGGGAATAACACGTACAATCAAACTACACATTTAAATCTAAACTACAAATATTACAGACCTGAAATCTTCTTCAGAAGGAACTTGGAAACTAGTAGAATTTATGAAGAGGCTGCAATCCAAGATATCTTCAATTACGTTTGAACCCAGTTAATGAATCTTTTTCAATAATCTTCTTCCCACTATCAAACTTCACTTCATTAAACTAAACTCTTAGAAACACCTTCTTAAGCAACCACGTAGTTTACTTTTCAATCCCAAACACGGAGTTCTACTCTATCAAACCGCTTAGTCATCCTCCTCTCTTCATTTCATTTTTCCCTTTTATATCTCTTTCGAACTCGCTAAACCCGAAACTATCTTATTTGCATAAGTCACACTTCCAGCTCTCAGTGGGGATTGGTCAAAATAAATACAATTTAAAGTTTTTAAGAGAAGGTTAGTGAAACGCGTAAGCACCCGTCACAACTTTAATTGATTGTTGTCAAAAACATTTAAGAGGTTTAAAAATGGTAGGATTAGAACTAAACGAATTCTCCGAAGTACTATTGATAAATTTAATTTTAAGAAAATTAGATAGGGAAACCAGGAAAAATTATGAGCTCAACTTAACCTCTACCAAACTGCCTAAATGGGACGATTTTATGGATTTTTTGTTAAAACGCTGTTTAATACTAGAAAACATCCAAACAAATAATGAAATAGTTGTTCCATCGGAACGAAGTTATAAAACGAAATCTTTTCTAGCTAAATTGGATCCAGTAAACTGTGTAATTTGTAAACAACAGCCTCACCCAGTATTTAGATGTAAAAAATTTAATGATTTAAGTGTTCATGAAAGGTTTAATTCGGTGAAAAAAGAACAATCTTTGTATAAATTGTTTTAGTTCTTTTCATAGAGTAGCTCTATGCAAAAGTTCGCGGAATTGTCACAATTGCTCTAAGCGGCACTATTCACTTTTGTGTAGAAATTTTGAGAGAAAGTTCGATAGCCAAAGGAGTCAAATTAGCGAAACTTTGCCAACTCTGGAACCAAAAAACACCACAACACTAAATGTAAACAGCGAATGTTTCAAGCCGAAGCAAACTATCCCCTATGTTGAATCATTTGAGAACGAAGGGGTGGAATTCGTAGGACATGCTAAGGGTCATTCAACTGTGATGCTGTCCACCGCAATAGTTTATTGTCAAAACAACCGCGGGGAACTCTTTCCCCTCCGGACGCTTCTTGATTGTAGGAGTCAGTGTAACTTGATATCACAGGGGGCCGTCTTAGCTTTGGGATCGCAAGGTGAACGAGTAAATACCTCTATTTGCGGTATTAACGGGACTTCGCAAATGATAAAAAAGAAAGTGTCTGCCGTGGTTTCGAATAAAAATAGACAGTTTCAGAAATTAATGGAATTTCTTGTTGTTCCGAAAATTATGGGTTTGACTCCAACAAATAAATTAGATATTAGTGGGATAAAAATTACTGAGTATATAAAGTTATCGGATGAGAATTTCTATTCACCAGGAAGAATCGATTTGCTTTTATCAAATCAGATTTTCTTTGAAATTCTAAATCATGGGAAAATAAAACTAGCAGAAGGGAAGTTGATATTACAAGATAAGTATTCGGTTACGTAGCTTCTGGCGTCATGTCACATAATTACCCTAATAAGAGCTATTGTGTACTAGTTACTGATGTAAATGAGCTCAATAATAGTATCAAACGCTTTTGGGAAATTGAAAATTGTCCTGATTTCAAAATTCCTACTTTTATTGTGAAAATGCCTTTGTCAAAGGATCCGAGTTGCTTGGGAGATCCGAAATTAACGGCATTACGTAGACTTAACTCCTTGTGGAGAAGATTAGTTAAAGATCCAAAAATATTGGAATTATATAGAAATTTTTATACATGAATATTTAGAAATGGGACGCATGGAAGTAGTAGAAGATAATGATCCTGATGTTGTGTATTATCTACCTCATCATGGTGTGTACCGCCACGAAAGCAAAACAACTCCCTTACGTGTAGTTTTTAATGCATCCTCCGCTACTACTTCAGAGGAATCGCTAAATTCTTCACAATTGAATGGTGGTGTAATACAAAGGGACCTCTTTTAAATTTTATTAAACTTTAGAGCTCACAAATTTGCGGTAACAGCAGATATTAAAAAACTTTTTAGAATGATTTTGATTGATGAATCCCAGTGTGATTTATTACACATTCTATGGAAAGATAAAATCGACAGTCCTGTGAAGATTTTCAGATTAACTACGGTTACTTACGGCACCAAGAGTGCACCATACCTTGCGACAAGATCTTTGAAACAGCTTGGCATAGATGACGGTGACAAATATCCATTAGCTGCCGATGTTATAATGTCTGATGTCTATATGGATGATCTTCTTACTGGAGCAGATGATTTAGAATCTGGAAGAAAACTCCAAGAACAACAAGTGTCACTACTAAGAGGTGCTGGAATGGAACCTCAAAAGTGGTCAGCTAGTAATCCATTGCTATTTACCAGACTCAATGTGTCAAGATAAAGACCTTTCTTATTCTTCTTCAACCGAGACCAAGACCCTAGGACTCTTGTGGAAGCCACATCCAGACTCATTTGCTTTCAAAATTTCTCCTATGACTTCAAACTGTGCCAGTCTCATAGTCACAAAGAAATCAGTAATTCTACAATCGCAAGGATATTCGATCCTCTTGGACTGATTGGACCTGTAATAACAAGGGCCAAAATCTTCCTCCAATCTTTGTGGCAGTTGAAACTTGATTGGAATGATCCGTTGCCTTCGAACTTAGTTTCCTATTGGAAATCCTTCATAGATACTTTGGAGTCTATAAACTGTCTCAACATCCCATGTTATTGTCTACAAGATAAGTCAATCAGAACTGAGTTACATGGCTTCTCTGGCTCGTCTGAAAAGGCTTTCGGTGCTGCAACTTTACCTACGATGCATTGATTCAAGTGGACAAATTTCTGTTAGGCTCCTTTGCTCCAAATCAAAGGTAGCCCCACTGAAAAGTATTACTATACCACGATTGGAACTTTGTGGTGCAGTACTTTTATCAAAGCTTCTTAAAGGAACCCTTCATGCCTTTAAAATCAATATCAGTCAATATTATTTTTGGACTGATTCCAGCATTGTACTGGCTTGCATCAAAAAGCCACTTACTCAACTAAAAACCTTCGTAAGAAACCGGGTCAACATAATTCATGAGCTCACAGAAAAGGATTTTTGGAAGCATGTGAATTCCGAAAATAACCCTGCTGACATCCTTTCAAGAGGTATTAGTCCAGATAAAATTCAACATTGCGGACTTTGGTGGTTTGGTCCACCTTTCTTGCATCAGTATAAAGAACTGGAACCTTACGACACTAATGCCGTCGAAGGAGATGATCTTTTCCTACAAAATTGAAGGAAACTTCAGACATTTCTCTATGTGCCTTATTAAAGACCTACGAACCGCTGTATATAATTAGTAATTGCTCATCATTTACTAAGTTGTAGAGAGTAATTGCCTGGTGTAAACGATTTATTGAAAATGCAAGATATCCAAGGAGCCAAACTATGGGACCTTTAAAGAGCAAAGAACTATCAGAATCCTTGAAGTGTATCGTAAATAATATTCAAAGAACTTCATTTTATAATGAAATTCAATATTTATAAAAGGGAATTCCTCTTCCAAACTCATGTAAATTGTTAAACTTGCATCCTTTTTTAGATGATAATGGATTAATTTGAGTTGGAGGATGGTTAAGAAACTCCCCCATCCCAAGGAATCAAAAACATCCCATGATAATTCCTACCAACTATAATTTAACTTATATTGTTATTAATCATTTTCATATTCTCTATTTTCATACAGGTGCTGAAGCTACCTTAGCAAATATTAGAAATAGTTTTTGGATACCATCCGCAAGGAATGTAGCTAGAAAAATTCTTAGAACATGTAGAAAGAACATCACCTGTAGAAAGGTTAGTGCTAAAGGTTCGCAGCAATTAATGGCTGATTTGCCAGCGAGAGTCACCGCTTGCAGAGTTTTCAGACAGGTAGGTATAGATTATTGTGGACCCTTCCAGTTTAAAACTTTTTCTGGAAAATGCAAGCATATTAGGAAAGTTTATGTTTATGTTTTTATTTGTTTTACAGTTAAGGCTATCCATTTAGAAATAGTTAGCGACTTAACAACGGAAGCCTTTCTTGCGGCTTTAAAACGGTTTGTGGCCAGAAGAGGGCGACCCATTGAGATCCATAGTGATAATGGTTGGAACTTTGTAGGTGCAAATAATGAATTAAGAAAAATACTTAAAACATTATTTAAGGAAAAAAATGGAAAAAATAATGGATTTTTTGTCTAAAGAACAAATCAAATGGAACTTCAACCCACCTTCCGCACCACATTTTGGTGGTCTGTGGGAGGCGGGGGTTAAATCTTTAAAATACCATTTAAAGACAGTAATTGCAATTCAATTTTAAGTCATGAAGAATTTGTAACACTTATAGTTCAAATTGAAGCGGTTCTTAATTCTCGACCAATTTGTCCTCTGTCTAATGATCCGAATGATACCGAAATCTTAACTCCTGCACATTTTCTGATTGGATCATCATTGGTTGCAATACCTGATCCTGATTACACTGAGATCCCCATGAATAGATTATGCCGATGGCAGTTGGTACAAAGGATGAACCAACATTTTTGGTGCAAATGGTCTTCAGAATATTTAAATAGACTGCAACAGAGACCCAAATGGTGTAAAGGCTGTGTAGGTTTCAAAGAAGGGGATTTAGTGTTAGTTAAACCCTCAGAGAATACAGACACTTTAAAATGGCATTTGGCACGCATTTTAAAATTGCACCCTGGTAAGGATAATTTAGTCAGAGTAGTGACTTTAAAGGATAACCAAGGAATTTATGAAAGACCAGTCACTAAAATTGCTAATTTACCATATGTCAATTGATTTTGTCATCAGAATTGTATTTATAATTATTATTGCATCTTTATTGAATTGTGTAATTATTATTGTCATGTGTTCTTACTATATTATTGTAACTTTTATTGTAATATTGTATAATGGAAACTTTGTTGAATGCTTTCGTCATTGCTAGGCGCGGCAGGATGTTGGCGCCAGTTCGCGAGAATTCCTTGTATAGATTTTGCTCCGATCCAACTGTTGTAACCTTGTATTCAGTTCGAAAAGTTTAGCAATCCCATATGGTTGGGATCCGTTTTCGCTCATTAAAATTTGTTGTTAAAATTACAGTCCATTAATTTATATCGGCAAAACAAACTTTGAAAGATTTGTTATTTGACCCCCTGATAACTATAAAACCAAACTCAGTAGCGAGTGAATAAGAACAGTTATACCCCCGATCCTTCGCGATATAATGAATGGTAACCGCGTAAGTCGGGATATAATTTCCATATAAATAGATATAAACTATTTTAGTTGGGGTCGGAGACGAAAGAAAATCAAAATTTAGAAGAAAAAATAGTTTAATAAAATCTTAGATAACACAAATACAAAATCGCCATGGGTAGCCTAGTGGTTAGAGCATCGGACTCCAGACAAGAAATCCTGGGTTCGATGCCCGATGCCACCAAATACCCTCCGAGTACACACGAAGTACGTGCTCGTTAAATCAGTAGGTCCAAATGGTTTCGCCATCTATCGTGTTGTACCGCACCTTCATGGGGCTCAAAGCTTAGGCTAACGACAGGAGTAAAATTCTAGCCCTTAGCCACGATGAATTTCGTGTAACTTGATCTGATGTTACTGTCGATCAGGTGACATAAGCAACAACAACAAAATCGCAAACCGAAATTATTTTGATATAGAAGTTTTAATAAAATTTGACTAATAGTCTGGAGGCTCAAAAAAAATTTTTCACCCCAAAATTTCATCGTAGTATGCTAATACTTTTTTATTTCTTGCTTTGTTCAAAAAATGTTATCTTCGTTGGAGTATGTATTTTCTAAAATCTGTAACCTGTTTTCAATCACACTAAAGCCTCCTGTCAAATTACCAACGTCATTTGAACTTCTGATTAAACTGGGTATAAAGACTGAAGTGTTTCGATGTTATGCTCTTGCTCGTGCATTTCTACGAGTTCATCACTTTTTAGTTCCTGTTTGTGAGAATCCAGCAGTTTTGAATGCCATTACATACAAATTTATTTGCCTGGCCAAAGCGATAACTTCTTGAATCAAATTACCAATTTCATCAAGTTCTGACACTGATTTCACCTTTGTTTCAGTGATGGGGGAAAAACGACGAATCGACGAGATTTGAAAATTGCTTTTATGAAAAGTACATTTATTATTTCTCAGAGTATAATTAATAATTTTTTTTAAAAAATTGGCGGCATACAAAGGTGCGCAGTGGTTGAAAATCGCTGCTTTAAATTCTAAAAAGAAATATTGGTTCAAGTGTAGTATAGGGAGGAAGCCTTAGAATTTGGCAATTTTGCTTCGGATTTGGCGATTTTTATATAGATATTATGTTGAGATAACGAATACATTCTGGCTTCCGGACACATATTGCTAAGTGAAGTAACTTGGCGATTGATTTCGGTCGCCAAAAGAAATTGACATCACAAAGGCCCCCCCCCCCGTACTACATTTTAACCGAAATATTAACTATCTATTGATTATTTGGAAATTTTAAAACACTGTTTTATGAACAATTGTTTTGTATAATATCGCTAATTTCAATGAAAATTAAGACATATTCTGTCTGAAAATGTGGTTCGCGTTTAGTTCAGGTTCTTGCACATTTGGCGAAGACAGTCTTAAGCCTAATTTCTTCTAGTAATATTGATTGAATTAAACCTTTCAATATAATAAATAATAATTTATTTTGCAAAAGAAATATCATATTCAAATATTTAATAATTATGGTATGATATTTGGATTCTTTACTTTCCTTGATAATTTATTTAGTTATTTAATAACTTGTACATATTCATGTATAAAAACGTTGTGTTTTTAAATTCATAATAATTAAGTTTTACGTTCTCTTGCTAAAAAAAAGAATACAAAATAATATATCATAAGCTGTTCAAAAAATTTTATAAATGATAAAACTTTACTTTCATTGCCACTCCACTAAGTATGCAGTAATTAATTGGTTATGAATTTTTTTCTCAATAAGTTACAGAATCATCGATCAAATAAAAAAATTAAATTTAAAAAATCAATATAATAAATATTCAAGATTAAGTACATGTCTACTAGCTTTAAGCAGCATACTGAGTAAATAATCAAAAAATGTTATACCCAGATATAAGTTATTTACAGAACTTTTATAATACTTAAGTTTTTCACGCAATATTAGACCATCTAGTGAGGTCATATAGATTAAATGTCAATACCAAAAAAGAAACTTTTCAGTGTTCTGCAGGGGGGGAATATGTGATTTTTCCCACGACAGCTAAAAAATAACATTAATATAGATTTTTTTTTAATGAATTTCTACGTAAAGGAGAATTTATTTTCTAAATTAACTTAAAATTTCTTAATATTATCAATTTCTCTAAAAAATAATTAATATTTTCTAAAGTAGTTTTATTGAAAGCAACCTTTGTGTAACGAAGTTTGAAGGAAGTATAAAGTGTTAAATTAAGCTTAAAATAAAAATTAATTACTACAAAAGTAACAATAAGAAATCAATTTCAATTAAGATAGTCATAGTATAAATAGCGATGTGTGTGTGTGTGTGTGTGTGTGTGTGTGTGTGTGTGTGTGTGTGTGTGTGTGTGTGTGTGTGTGTGTGTGTGTGTGTGTGTGTGTGTGAAGATGTTCATGGTTAACGATGTCAACAATAGGGGTTGTATTTTATTCATGATATGTTATGATTCTTTAAATTGCGAGATTCGAATAAATTTGGGGATTTTACTACTTTTGTATTCAAGAAGCACAAAAGAAATACAAGGACATAACTAATTAAATGTAAAGATTTGCTGGAAAAAGCTACCAGTTACTAAAGCATTTGATTTTTTTTTTTATTAAAGATGTTATACCTGTCGGTTCCTGCTTGCCTCCAAAACCCCTTGTCTACCCGCAAACCCGTCTAGGGTGTGGGAGAAACTGAATGATCAACAGATATTATTTCAATTAATTTATTGTTACCAAAATATCAATCAGACTCAATAACAATCTAATTAAGATAGGCGATCAAATAGTAGAGCGCGGAGGTGAGATTCACTAACACTGGGATAGTTCTACAGACCATCAACTGAATCTAAGATAGCTTAAATACGCTCAATATAAACTACGTCGCACTCTAATAAGCCAATTTCTAATCAAACAAGCTCACGATACCTGTACTTTTTATGCAGCATATCCTACACCTGAATCTTGCAGGAAATCTTTATCGGGATTGATCAATGTCGTCGGATCCACTCACCGTAATCCGTTTTCCTGGACAACTCCAAGACCCCTTAATAATTCCACTACCCTTCAATCTTCAACTAACAAACTAACTCGCATACTCTTTGCTAACTCCTACTTGCCAACTCTCAAACTCGTGAAAACAGAATTTATATAATATACTTCATTTATATAATCACACTTTCTTGGTCGACGAAAGTTGGTTGAATTGAAATATTTTTTCCCAGAAGAGTCCCCAAGGTATTAATATAGTCGCGGATAGATCCGTCACAAAGATACTCTTAAAAGCTGCACAAAAACCATTGACGATGGACCTCGTAATTTTGAGCCACTATCAGGACGACAACAGAGATAAAACCTCATGTCTCAACCTTCACATCCCACTAACTTGGGGACATTGAATCGACACATTTAACGTGCACCAACCCTTTTACAAATCTGCACTCAGATATTTCTAGACTTCCTGTATCTGAACCACACACACACACATTCATAAAAATTAATACAAAATTATTCATGCTGACTTTTGAACCAAAACTGACCTAATTTTGTTTTATGAACTACATTTCTGAAAATTGGAGGATATCCATCTTTATCTTGAGGATTTTGTATGTATGAAAATAAATCCAACACTTTATAGGTATTTACATAAATGCATTTTTATTTACGAGAAATATTCTCACAAACTGTACTTATATATATACCCCTGCGCTAGGCGTTCTTCAAAAAGTTCCATCCATAGGCGCGTGGCATTTCTCAGATGCATAACCTAATGCATAACTTACGTTTGAAGATGATTTAATCATTTTTTTTGGTAAGATTTGACTTTAAAATATATTTGACGTAAAATAATATTTAAAATAGAATCAGAAATTAAAATTTTTGTTCTAAAAAACATTAAAAAGATAATAGTTATCACCGTGTCATCACTGTTTACATTTTAAGATGACTTGTTGCAGTCTTCACATATCACCTTACAGTATTCAAGAAACATGGATTTTTCGTACCATGCATTACAAAATTTTAATAATTTTTTCTTTATGTCCTCACAAGAGAAAAAGTACTTTCTTTTCCAAGTTCCTCGTGATGTTTCTCTTGGTCTTTCGTTTTGAATGGCGCGTTGTGTATCAGATATTTCTTCAATCCTGACTCAAAACGAACAAGCCATGGGAATGTTAGACAGTCATCGCAGGTGCTCTTTCAAAATTCGCGTGACCTACTTTTCCTTATGTGTGTGAGGATCTGAGTGATTTTGATTCCCATATAGAAATTTTGGGAGTTTAATCCTGCTACACTGAGAGTTGAATGAAATGCATTCACTGGCTAGGCGCACGGCACCCTAGTATTTCAACTCCAAGCCAAAAAAAAAAAGAAACTATTAAACAGAAATTACAAAATACTTGTTTCGAAATATTCTCGTATAAAACTCCAAGCTACGTTATTTTACAAGGTAAAAAAATTAAAATAAACGAAGTAGTACAAAGTCATAAAAACTGACGTTGTTAGACGCGCTGCATCTATCGGATTCAATGGTCCCTGCTGCCCGAAATATGAAGAAATCACCCTCGTCCTTGGCACTGAATCCTAGAGTGAGTGACAAAAAGCATATAAGAGAGCATATAGAGTGTTCCAGCCTACTGTGTTGACGCAGCACCGATGCTATTTTTATTACGCATTTAAGAGAAATTGTCACGTCTAATGGAGGTGTACTGTAAAATCCAGCGTATAACGCGCCCTTTTAACTCGAAAAAAAATTGAAATTTACGAGTCGCGTTATAAGCCGAGTATATAAAAACGATAGCTCCAGAAATAAAGAGATAAGCATAAAAAAGATTAGACTTCTACTTTGAATAGGAATAATATTTATTTAAAAGAAATGACATATATCTAATGAACATAAAAGGTTGTAGTTTTGGAAGTATACAATAGTTTCAAAACTCTTGCTAATACAACGAGTAAATTACTTCAAAGCATAATACTAATGCTCATGTATATTTCAAGTTCCTTCTTAAGGTATCCGACTTCCCTAAAGCTGTGAATTTTGCCAAAAACTGGCAAATTTTTTATGATTTTATTTTATGGGCCATCTTATTAGCCTTATAAAAATACCAAGTTTATCATTTTCCGTTTACTAGAACAAAAACTACAAGCGTTTTAGTAAAAGCTGATGTCATTACTTTAAGCAAGATGTCATGCTTCAAGACGCGTTTTACTCGAAATGTAATTTTTTGAAAATAATCAAAAGGGGTCAGCTGTTGCTAAAAAGGTTTTGGACATAATTAACTGAAATTTTTTCTGTAAGTTCTGTATAATAGTTAGAAGTGTTTTAATCTTCAGATTTATCAATCACTGTTTTATTACAAAATTTACAGTTCCTTATGTGAATATAATCACTGTCTTCTTTAGCATTTTCGTATAGTAACCGAGATAAAGTGCTCTAGTTTTTGTAAAAAAGAAAATATATATCTTCAAGGTCATATCAAAATGGAATAATATAGCAACACATTATATTGAAAAAATTGAAAATTTGTTCATGAACCTTTGGTGTAGAATGGGCTGCGTTTATGCTATTTTTTGTCAATTTTTACCTATGTTTTCCCATTTTAATGATAATAATTTCTTTTTCTCTTCTTATTTTTAGCACATTTTTCTTAAAATACACTAAGCAAATCTAAAAATAACAAAAAAAATTCTCATATCTCCTTTTTTTTAAAAAAAAAAGTTGTCGCAACCAGTCGGATACCTTATAACGAGGGTGAACGTTATATACTGTGAATATAATTAAAAATTTTAAAAAAATGCAACTTTAATGTATTGGCACGCGTTATACTCCGGATTTTGCAGTTTATATATATATTTCTATAAAAATTAAGTTTTATTTTATACGAATCATTTTGTAATAAGTAGTAATATAAGTTATAAAAATGTGCATGTTCAGAAAAAAAGTTTCGCTCATAATATTAAATATCTTAAAACTAAAGAAAGATCCATCAACTTTCAAGTAATTTATTCCAGGAATGTACTTTTAAGTTGTTAATAGGATATTACCAAAGCCTTACTTTTTTCACCTAATTTTTGTGATAAATTTATTAAAAGGAGTACATGTACAAATACTTATCAGTAATGGCTTCTCGTGAGAAGCGAAAATTGAACTTCAGAATTTTTAAAGAAAAGATCAAAAGCAAACTTTGTAATTGTTTTTCTAAAGTGAAATAAGAGGGTGAAAAGCTTAACAAAAAGGTTTAAAAGGAGCTTAGAAAAAAATACATAATATTGTGAGTAATTTTAATACGACCTTCAGTAATTACATTGGCCATAAAAGAAAGTACAATACAATACATTTTTACTTTTTTTACAAAATTACGACTGATTAGAAAATTTTCTTTCTTTTCTTAATTTGGAAGTAGAAACAATGCTTTTTTTCCGGTAATGTTGCCGCGAGGAAAATTTTATGATTAAAAAAAGTTAAACAATGTTATTTGTTAAATAGAAGGAAAAGAATATATTTGCATGTAAAATATTTACACATGAAAAAAATCCCTTGATATAAGTAAAATTAAAATTACGCAACTGTTAAGTAATGAAAGGTTGAAGAAAAAGGATTCTTATACATTTTTATAAAGGAACACATCAGTGGTGAATAGTAAATTTTTAAATATGCTAGAAATTTTAGATGTAACTTAAAGCATTTCACTTTAAATCTGAATATTTTTTTCACTGCTAAGTACTTTATTTTATATTTTTATATTAACTAATTTAAATATTATTTTAAACAAATTTTTATTAGAAAATCTAATTACAATTAAATACCATTATACCATTTACAGCCTAATATTCAAATGAATTGAAACAAAATCTGCTTACATCTGACAAAAAATAATTTTTTTTTTGAAAAATCTGGCTTAGAATTTGTAATCTTGAACTTCGGTTAAGTAACGAGTTTGATACCTGAGCTGGTACCCCCACCCCGTAAAAAAACTATCACATCACACCAATGGGAGGAAATTGAGCCACGACAAATTTAACACTAAGAAAAATCTCTACATGACGGTTTTCATTGAATTAATGAATATTAACGTCGCACTATTTAACTGTACGAGGGCTTTTGGAAACGGACCTGGAAATTTTGAACCATGGTCAAGCGACTAGGCAGACAACTGAGCTGGCAGCCCCCTCTCTTAAGCGGTACTAGGCTCGACTCATGACACGACGACCAGGAGTTCGTTACCTTGACCACTAGGCTACCTCGGCCACAAGGACAACATCTAAGGTGGCAACCCCCCTCTGTCTCCTAATTTCTACACCCACGAGAGGACGTTTGATAAAATTTAATGCAAAATTTTAAACTTTTCCCAGCCCCGAGGTAGCCTATAGTTGCCAAGGCAACGGACTCGTGGCTGGCGTATGTCATGAGTCTGAGCCGAGTACCGCTGAAGACCTTCCGTGCAAAGGAGGCTGATGCATGTGAAATACGGCGAGGCTCAAACGTCTCCTCGTTGGTGTGGTATAGGGGTGCCTGCGCAGGTGTCTTTCGTCACTTGACATTGGTTCAAAATTAGGAGCTCCGTCACCAATAGCTATCATGTAACTAAATAATGCGAGATTTTAATATGCACTCATTCATTCAAGTTTTTGAAAAACAAAACATTTATTGGGATTTAGGAAAGTAATGTGATATTTATTTTCTTAGCTTTCCATTTTTAGCATCAAATTGTCAATAAATTGTTTGATGTCGACCTTTTTGTTACTTATTTCTTCTTTGGAATGTGAATCTAAATCATGCTTGTCTAAAGTGCGGCCCAAAAGCCTTTAAAACGAGGCCCTAACGCAAATTATGAAAATATTTAAATTTACACATTTTTATTTTTAAAAAAAATAATAAATGTGTGCAATATTTTTCATATACAATCAACTCGTTGACTTTTAATTTTGAAATAAAAATTTTAATAAAACATCTTAGTATGCCATGAGAATTTACGTTTCGAAAAAATGATGACGTAATGATGACGTATACGTAAATTTACGTATGTGTGTATACCCTTTTCGAAAAAATTATGCGCATTTAAATATATTTTCTACCCCGTTTTTCTAGAAATAAATAAAGTACCTTCAAATCTTCAAATGGAATCCATTTAACTGAAAAGTGACATTCAACTGAAAGAAAAATTTGGGAACGTTTCTAAAAAAATATACCGGAGTTTTATACAGATTACCTATCCCACGATAAATATCCTAATTTTCACAATCATACTTTATTAATGTCTACAACTTTTGGTAGTACCTATATTTGAGAACAATTTTTTTCCGGAATAAAGCGTACAAAAAACAAAAGTAGGACAAAGATCACTGACAAACATCTCGAAAAAGCATTAAGAATTGAAATTTCGTCTATTGAACCCAATATCGATTTGCGTGTTCAACAAAAGCAAATTCATCCAGTTCATTAACTTGATTGTTTCCATCTTTATGAAATCCAAACTAAGTGAAACGAAACTTTTACAAATATGTACCTATATATATCTAATTCAAATTTTTTTTAAAAAAATTATAAAAAAATGTATTTATTTTAATAAAATTACATAGAGTTAATTTTTATTTCAATTTGTTAAAAAATTATTGAATGTGCGGCCCAGAAAAAAATTTTTTTTGCAATGTGGCCCACAAGCGGTCATGATTTAGACACCCATGATCTAAATGATTGCGTATATTTTCATGATGTTTCTCATTTCGGAGCACGTGGGACCAAGAATTGCATTATTCATTCCGTTTTCTTCGTCGAAATCTGCATCAACGATATTTTTTGGGCTTTGAACAAACTCCAAAATGTCTTTGTCACATATTTGGAGTTGTACATACATTATCAATATTTACTGCAAGGATTTTTTCCGATGATACAATAGGAGAGCCCAATAAGAGACTTACTCAAACATTTCATTAAGTGCCGGCTCGGTTTCAATATCCTCCTTCTCTATCTTTTCGTGTTAAGTGATTTTCTTTTCGTGTTCAGATAAAAAAATTCTTGTAAATACATAGTAGATTGTCGAAACCGTTGTATCATTTCATGTTAACCGAAATTTCGTCTAAAGCGTTCTCGCGTTAAGCGAATTTCACTGTATATACAATGTCTTTAAATATATGTAACCTAAGTTAAAGAAATATTTGGTTCTTTGCTAATGCATATTTCTAATGTATTTTCAGTTTCGGATGTCAAAATATAAACTTATTTTTAATGAAATTTATATTTAAAGAAAATTATTTTATTGTACAAATTTTACTACCACACAAAGTCTAAGAATAAATATACATTAAAAAATAAGAAAAGCTTGAATTGTACCGGAATTTTTATCAATTTCCCTCATAAAAAGAGATTTTGAAATTGGTTTAAAAGATCCATGCATCAACATTTTTAATCTAAATATTTTTATATGAATACGTTGCATCAAGAAATGTTTCAATTTCATAAAGAAAAAAATAATGTTATATTTTAAAGTGTTCTACTTTTATTTGTTTATAAAATTATTACACACATTTTATACTTTTTAAACACTTACGTGTATATTATATGGCTATCTTTAATTGCGTTTACCAAATGTAAATATTTGAAAGCGCCTGGGTTTTCTAGAAATAACTCATTAAAAAGTTATTGGTGAGTGGTAATGAACTGATGTCTCAAATTGTATTTCAGAAAGTACATTTTCACATGTTGACAAAATTTTCAAAAAAGACATATAAAAATAAAAGTTTTATCCATGTCTGATTTTTTTAAACTTTTTTTACTGATTTCTCTTTTTTGCTGCATGCAGTTTGATAGTAGTTAAGTAAAATGAAATTGCACATTCATAGACCAATGGATCATGTTAAAAAAAATTTAAGAATACATATTGTTGCATTTATAAATTAATAATAATTAGATATCATCAGCGTAATATTCAACTTAATATTTTTAAATTATCTATGAGATATTAGCTGTGTAATTAATTCTAAAATGTATCTGCATACTTTTTAAAAACTTACATAATTTTTCTTTTTTTTTTATCCAAGCTAAAATACAAATTTTCCCTGTTTGTTGAACTTTTTTATCCTTTATAACAGCATACAATTCAGAACATTTTATGTATAGTTTAAACAAATAACAAAGGACACTACACACAGAAGGAAAACCTTTTTTTTACGTAAAAATATAGATAAGAATCATTTTTTAAATATATATATATATATATAGCCAAATAAATAAAAATAGATTGATGTATATAAGTGAATGGTTTATTTTATTTTTTCTTGTTCGCATGGAACTGAATATTTTTCATGAGAGTGCGAATAATCAGTAGTATGAATTTGAATCTCTATATTTCTGATTATGCTGTCCTTTTATGCAGGAAACGGCTTATTTTGTATGAATGCAGTTGGGCTCGTGGTAGAGCGAATGTGTTTCTTTTGTAAATGTTTTGGTCATTTTATACATAAACTTGCATAATTTGCATGAATGTGGCTGAGATTGCTACTTTTGTTTACGAGTAATGTTTTTATTGCAAATTTTTATGTATACATAAAGAATTAATATGTAAAAAATTTCAAATAAATAAAATTTCAATTTTAATTCTAAACGTGTTTCAATCAATTGTTCGACACAATCACTAGCTGATTTTTGAGCATAATACGTAATAAATTTGTCAGTACATTTTAAGAGTCTTAGAGACTACGAATTGTAGGATATTCCAGAAAATTCCTAACATATATAACATATATAATACCCAAAATAAATCTTTTTTACATAAAAAGAATAATTTTTTAACCCTTATATAAAAACGCTAAAAAAATTTTAAATATAGAAGCATACTTTCTCATAAACTTTTGAGTTTTTAGAATTCGATTTTATACATCTACCAGCATTCTACCCTTAAAAATGAAGTCATTTCTCTAAGTAAAAGAGGCAAATGAAAAAAATATTTACTTAAATTTTTTCCCCTTTTGTTTTGTATTCAAGCGATGAGAAAGAGATGAGACGGAAATAAACCACGAGATAATAAGCTTTGAAAACTCCTTTTATCAAGAGAAAATATTATTTCATCTTTATTAAAATGTCAAAGCGCTGTTGACGTTCTAAAACTAATTCCCGAACTCTGCGTTCTTTAGAATAACGCTATATTTTCTATTTTGAATTATAAAGAGAATGAAGGGTTTTTTACTCGAAAGTGGGTTCTTCAGATAATGAATCCAAATACATTTAATGTGTAATGACCACCATTATATAAAGGAATGGTAAAAGAATTGTTGGTGAAATATTTGAGCATAAAGCTGATTAGCAAATAGTACATTTATTTTCCTAAAAACATTTCGATAAAGTTCCGATTTACCTGTTTATTTGATAAGATGACGGTAAAAAAGGATCATTCTTATTATCTGTAAATAAAAGGACAATTTTGATTTAAATTTTAAAATACTCTTTGATTTTCTGAAATTGTGTTGACTGTCTTTAAATTGCTATCATAAATATTGTATAAACTTCTTTAATATATTTATGATGCCCTTTCACATATGAAAATGTTTTTAGATAAATATCACTTTAATGACAATGGTAAAAACTTTGCATTTTAGTTGCTTTTTTTTTTCATAAATAAAATAAATCTGTTTTCTTAATTCAAATACAAAGTACAAAAACTCGTGCTTTTATTTCGAAAAATATGGAAGAATATCACTTTAATATCCATCACACGAAAACTAAATTTATCATTGCTTGTAAATAGACAGTTCATTAATCGATAATGTTTGGTAAAATGGGCAAATCATATGCAAATAAAAATTAATCAGAAATATAAATAATTGAGCTTTTTATTTTAAGACGAGAATAAAATTGTATTTTCCAATTTATCTTATTTATTTTATGGTATATGTAATTAGATTACAGAAGAGATTTTCAACGATTCCTTTTGCTTTACGAAGAAACGATTTTTTAAAATATAATAGATTGTATGATAAATTTAAAAGAATGAAAACGAAGTCAAATTAGGAGCAAGTCATTCTATTGTTCAGTTATCCAAAATATAAAAACATTACCATATTTACTCGAATCTAAGCCGCACTTTTCCCCAATATTAAAGCTACTGAAAATCGGTTGCGACTTAGAGTCGAATTTTTTAAAAAAATGCGTTGGATGGGACAGTTAGAGCAATTACATTCTCTAGATTATTTTACACTATTTTTCCTTTTCCACAATGACTTGTTGAGAATTTGGGGTGTGGCTTACATTCAGGAAAATATGGCATTAAGAAGAATCAATAAGGGATGCAACATGTTCTAAAAGTGATTTATACTGATAATGTGCTAATTTTATTAATATTTTTAAAGTCTGAAAGGGATAAATGCATAATTTTTCGAAAAAAAGAATTGTTAGTATCATTTATGTAATATATGTAATGCTTTTAAATCAATCATAACTCAAATGTTCTAACTTTCAATAACTTCAATTTTATATCCGCAAATTATTAATTTTAAAAAAATAAAGTACCCTTTTACTCTCATCAGATAATTTAAAGTATTGGCCTATTTTTTTTATAAAAAAAATCTGTTCAATGTTGGTTTGAAAGATTGGTTTAGTATTTTTTTTAATGATTAATTACTTTAATTGATTTGAGTACTTCATTTTAAGTTCGTACATTCATCTTATAAACCAGAATTAGATTTCTATAAACAGGACCTGGCCACTTTTTAAATGCTTGCTTTCACTAAAATTTATAATTTCAAAATAATTTTGCAATACATTCAAACAAAACACAATTCCTTTCAAAGGAAATCTTTAAACGGAAATGCAATGTTCCAAAATATCTTTCATTTGTAGATTATGACATCTAGACTTAGGAATTTGATTTAATTTTTGAAAGTGGAATGTAGTTAAAGAAGTAAAACAGCTCAAAAATGAAGAATCGGTATATACTATTTTGCTACTCCCAACATGAACATCCATTACAATATAGTAGCCCTTTCTATATTACTATAGTTCCTGATACCTAAAATTATACTCAAACAATTAAAAAAATTGACTCCTTCTAGTAAAATTGAATCATCACAAATCTTCGGTTTAATGTATCTGATCATCATAATTCTTCCCACAGAAGGCGAGAACAGAAGCATCTTAAGCTAACATGAAAGCAACAACTCTCTCTCGTCACATCATTATTTCTTCATGAAGTCCTACTTTAGTTACACCCTAAAAACTGGTATGAAACCAACTCTGACGCGTGTATTTATTCATAAATTAGTGCACGAAACTGTCCAATTTTAGCTGGTGAAACGCGATAGTGCGGTTGATTATCTTCTCAGAGCAGGAGTTTGTAACCTATGGTACGCGATACAATTCTCAGTGGCACTCTGCACTACTCTACAAATTTGTCAATTTTTGAATGGATGAAAGTTGATAAATTTGTAATGGACCTTATTTGGTAAGCATCTTCAGAATTATGGACATTTACAGAATTATGAAGAAAATCGGAAACATAACTCTAACGGTAAATTTACAGCTATTGTTTAAATTGTTGAATGTCATTACTGGACAGATTTAATTGTTCGAAGAGAAAAAAAATTGCCTTTAGTCTGCTTTTTTCGCTTTCGTACATGTAAGCTTTTCAGCTTTTGTACGCATATTTAAGTAAAAAATATCTCGAGTCGGCAAAGAAATTGTTTAACAACTGAATGCTCAAAATCGTTTCAAGCTGAAAGTCACAAATTATATCCTTTATTTTTCAGTCTGAAAGTAAAGAGGTGCAAGTACTAGGTTCACATTAAAATTTTTATTATTTTTTATTTAACTATGATGAAGTGAAATATATATATTTTATGTTGTCTATTTCTTATATTAATAAATATGTTTATTTATTTTTGCTGAAGAAATAATTATATTTTTTGCTGTTTATATTTATGTAATAAAAATCTTTAAATGAGACAAAAATAATTATATAATAAAACTATAAACATCTTATTTTTTACCTCTTTTCTCTAATTCTGCGTGCATTATCGTGTGAATTGAATTATTTCAAAAGTGTCCTACTGTGGGGCACGCTGAATTATATTGGTAGATTTGTTTGGCACGCCACAGCTAAAAGGTCGCCAAGCCCTGACCTAGAATAACAAATTGTGCAACCATAAATTGAGCAGTAACAACTCAACGACATAGGCAAATGATATAACTGATTCAATCATATTGCTTAGTAATATTACTGACAAAAGTTTTACTTAAAAATTCGAAATATCACTCATTCAATATCATTTCACAACAAACCAGTTTTTTATGTATTGTGAGGAGTTTTCTTAAGTGTTTTAATTTAATGGGAATTTTTTGTTCCAATTTGTGTTTGGCCCCAAATGCCTCATGGCGACTGGATAAAACAACCCCAAATAAACACTCAAGAATCACAACGATAACTTTAAGCCACTTCTTATTTTGCAAACGATTCCTGTTGCTATGACTGAGCCCTTGGAACCTATTGGATAGCATATCAAATATAAATTCAATCAAGCATCTTTGGATCATATTATGGAGAGGGATCTGATTTTTTTCATTTTAAATCCAAAATAATGTGTCAAAAAGATAGCTTTGTTCTGTAGGAAGGAAGGAGTAAAATGTTATTCAGTCCCTCCTTGATGTTTTAATTTCCATTCCTTATAAGTTATTGGACAAAAAAAATGCTTTTATTCTGATTCATTTTTATGGAATCTTTGCAAATGCACATCTTTAGAAGAGAATTTTACTTATTTCTTATACAATGCGAAGTATTTTTATACCTTACAAAATTTACGAATCTCTAACAAGATATTTTAACTTTTTAAATTGTTATTCTAATTAAATCTGTCATAATTGTTTCCGGCAGTTATTTTCCCAGGTTTTGAAAGAGAAAATAATAAAAACTATTTTGCAATAACTTTAGTTCATTAAATTTTAGTTAATTGCTATTTCTTAAGTGGAGGAAATAACACATCAAAATTTTATACCAAAACTGTTTTCAAAGAAATTCAATTGAATTCCGATCCGACAGTTAAAAGGATTAAACTTTTAAGATGTGTTATGTAAAGAAAAGAAATACTTTGCTGTCCTGTGCATCATTAAATAAGGTTTAATAACATAGGATAAGTTTATATGGATTGGGGAAGTTCTCCAGATTAATTAATTTCAGTAAATGTTTATTTTCGAAATATGAAATTTTAAAAAAGATTATTGTTGCAGTCTTCGGCTCCAATTACTGTGTTTTGTCACAAAAGTGGATATTATAATAAAATTTTTATTCAAAAATTATCATTATTCTTAATACTGCCTTTTAAGTAATTTATTCAGTGGCATAAATTTAAATATTAAAACACAGTTTCAAATTTGGCGAAAAACATTTTGTTATAAACTACTTCGAAAGAATTTCCATATTTTTATTTCATATTTATTTATATTTTTCTATAAAATGATATATTTCTTGAAATATATGGATTTTAATCATTAATTTTTGATGAAGAAAACGTATAGAGTCATAAACAGGAATTTGATGACACAGATTGCGATAGTAAAAGGAAAAACTCATAAGGAACATTTATAAAAAAAAGAAATATGCGTAAGTACTCACAGGGATAAGCATGAGTAACTTAGTGTTTATATATTCTTAGTTTATATTACCCTCGCATAAAATATTACGATATCCAATTTCTCTCAATGTCTCAGACAATTGCTAGAAATTCAGTTTAAAGTAATTATTAATATGCAGAAAACATAAGCATTTATAGATTTATTAAACAGCGTTATTTATTGAACCATCGAGAAATGTAAAAGTGCAGATTTAAGAGTAATTTCCATATAATTGTATGATTTTTTCTGAAATCGCTCTTAAATTAAAAGGCTTTCTTTTGGAATTTCATATTTTCTTACAATAACATTAATTTTTCTTAAATGTAAGACAAAGGAGAAACAATACAGAAAGAAAGGCGTTTATTAGAAAAGTTCTTTAAAGGAAATTGTTTTGAAAGAACTTTAAAATAAACTATCTTAAATGGTTTCCCATTTTAAACCATTTTACTAAATACTTTAATCCCCATAAGTTGTACATATTTATATTATATTAAATATTTTATTAAATAATTAAAAAGTAATCTTGAAGTTTTGTTGATATTTAGAACATCTCTCTTATGCATTTCTATAAAAATGAGAATTTAATCTTTTCTAAAAAATGATGCCAGAATTGAATATTTTATTTCGTGTACAAACTACGTTAATGAATATATTGTATACATGCATTTGCTTAATACATTTTTAAAGATTTATGTTAATGACATAAAAATTTAAATTGTTTTTGTATTTAATTTTTTAGCTATTTCACTCATCGAAATAAAATTTGATTGTGAATACTAAAAAGGTACATTTTCTGAATTATTCACAAATTCTTAATTTATTTTTTATCAAAGTAAACATACCTTGTATAAATTTTTAAATATATAATTCTAATAAGTACAAATTTTTAAATTTAATCTTACTTTGAAAATCTTCAGATCTCTTACATTTAGTTAAAAATTCATTCAGTTAAAATTAATATCAGTATATACTACTTTCATAAGTTAATCTTTTTTTCTTTAAAAAAAATTTCTTTTGCATAGGAATAAAAAAGAATTTTAGTTTTTATTTTGAGATAAGAATAGTGAACATTAGTTTGGATTTTAAATATATATAATTAGGAAATATAAAAGTATACTTAATATAAATAAATACTTTCATTTACATCGAATAATATTAGTTTAAAAGCCAATTACATTAGATTTATAAATATTTTATTAAACATCTTTATTTTATTAAAAAGTATTTCATTACAAATGTTAAAAATTTGCTTAAAAATCACTGCATACCATGTTTTGAAAACTTTCGAATAAGAGCATAAAGTTACAAAGTGATTTAATTTTAAATTTAAAAGAATTATCAAGCAATTTAAAGATTTCCCAAATAATTTCACCAATTTTATGACAATAGGGACTGCTTTTGTATTTTAAATGAAGCAAAACATTTTTCTGTAGCTTTGAGAATTACATTTTATATTTTAAAAAGTTTATATACAGATACTTTTAAGATACTGAGAAATGTATTCATATTTCTATAAAATTTATTTTTACAATGAGAAAAGTATTTAGTATTTTCTCATAGTTCATATGAAAATAAAAGAAAAAGAACTTATAAAACTTTGTCATACATCAATAATAGTTAAAGAAAAAAACTTTCCAATAGTATCAGTTATTTCTTTTCTTAATGCATACATGAAGCCAATCAAACTTAACTATTCCCAAATATTTAACCTAAATTGTTTTTTTTTGGTATTTTATTTGTCTCTAGCAATAAAATATTGATACTATTGTTAACAAGTGTCCAGTATTTCAAAGAAATTCATCCATCGCTATTAATGTGAAATCAATATAGCTTCATTATTTTCTTATTGTGGATATGTTGTTAGTCTCACCATTACTGTAACGACCTTGGCTGCGCACGCATGCCCGTTGAATGTACTAAAACTGTCAAGATAGAGGCAATACAAAGAAGTTGCGATGGGAATTTATTGATCTCCATTTGAATAAAATTGAACACTTACATTTAAAAAGTTTTAAATAATTGCTTAATTTTCACTAAGCTAAACTTCCATTTGAGCGAATTCAAGAAAAAGGAATATTATACAATGCATAAAATTTGCAAATATTTTAATGCTTAACAAACTAAAAAAGAACATTTTTTTTTTATTTTAATACCATTTGGAAATAGTTTATTAATTTTACTATAATACTATGCATCAGAAAATTCAAAATCATAACGCAATATTTCTTTTTTAATCAAAAAATATAGATATATGGGGAAAATTTTAAACAACCCTATTTCGTACTTTTATTAGAGTACCTAAATTTGGTTTTGTGTATTTAGTTTCTACTATGCGCAGAGTCTGCGTTTGGGTCATAAAGATCGATCATCACAAATACCTTTAGTTCCACCCATCTTACATTACATTTCGTAAACTATTTTCCATAAGACTGGAAAAGAAACTGATTTAGAAGGCCCCAAGTTTAACTTATTTGTATCTTAATTTTAAGTAACTCAATGTGTTTCTTAAAGATTAACTCACAGATTTTTACTTAAATGTATTCTTAATTATCAGTGGGAAAATATTAACAACACATCTCAGTCACTACAACTTCAAATATTGTAGATTAAAGCCCGATAGACCAAGGTACTTTGTCATTCTCAAACGAGATTTAGTAGATTACCACATTTCGCAACTAAATATTTCCTCCCCCTCCCATCTTACTATTACATTTCTTTCTGAGACGAAATGACCTCGTTTATTCAACAGGTCGGAGTCAAAACACTTCATCGATCTATGTTATAAATTATGCAAAATTTTTTCTTATTTACACAGGAAATGGGAAAAGGAAATGACACATATTAAAACCACGGCATTTAATATAGAGTGCTTTTTAGGTAACCTAGTCTTTGTAGTCACTAAATACTAAATTTAACTGAGTTATCTCGAAGGAAATGAGTGTACTGATTCTTTGGCCAAGGAAGCCAGGAACCATGCCAACCTTATACCGCCATCACATTTGCTGATGCAAACACTTTGGCCAGATCTAGACTTTTACCACATTCTTTTAAGAAACCTCTCATAACAGACTGATTCCCCAAGAATTATAACATCCATAATCGAAAGACTAAGAACTTATCACTACAAGGGCATGGAAATCCATCCTTATGAAACAAGATCTTACATACAGCGTAAAAGCTGCCCAGAAACACAACCATTCACACCAAAACATATCTCTCAGTGCCCAGCTCCCCCCCCCAAGAGCACTAAAGCTCTGTCTAATTCACCCATGGACTCACTGCGGGAGGTCCTCTATTGCCAGGACTCTCCGGAATCGGTAGTAGCAGTTGTTGCCACCTTCGGTGGAATCTAATGTCCTTAAACTATTTTTCTTCGCCAAATCTATGGACACGAGAACAGCAACAGAGTTATCAGACATTGTGATCATCAACTGTTTTTTTTTCCAAGCTTGGCTTTCATTAGAAGGTTATGAAAATAATAAAACTTCATTTATAGAAAAATAATTTTTGAACTTCTTATTTAAAATAAATGTAGTGTATAAGTCAACACAATTTTGAACTTGTCACACACTATATAATCTAACATGAATGCTCGAAGTAAGATCCAAATGATCAATCCGAGGTAGGTTAAGGAAACTTTAATTACCTCAACCTCACCATAAAACGCGACAAGACAGTTTAATAGTGAGATTAAAAGGGTTTAAGCTGCTTTTTGACCCATCTAAAAGCTCGTCCTTCCCTTTCTGAACAGTTTATCATATTTTGAGACTCCAGCAGCAATACTGGAAATTGCTAATGGCTGCCACTCTTTTATTTCCTTATCTGCAATGCAATGTAGATCCCTTCTACGAAAATTATACGAAAGGCATAAAAAATGGTTGTTTTGCATTGGATTCCTTCCCATTGTGGTATTCCCGGAAATGAGAAGGTGGGTGATCTGGCCAAAACAGGATGCCATATTACTCAAATTTCAAATGACCAGGCTGGTTATAAATCTGCATCGACCAAAATTAATAGGACCTCCAAGGCCAAATAACTGGCACAATTAAAAGAGCAAGTGATACTATATAAATCTACACTCTATATACTGTACTCTTTCTCCCAGACTACCCAAAAAGCAGATCCAGGTTGATTCTATTCGTGTTATTTGACTGACTGTTCATGAAGACGTTGTGTTTCGAGTTTAAATATCTTGTCTATACGACGTTAAAAACGGGAGTTTTCAAGAACATCCCCGTAATAATGAATTTCTTTTTCAATATTTGGGTAAAAATCATAAGAAAATACAGAAAAAATGCCTAGAAAAGTATGCAGGGGTTCTACAACGTTAAGATTGTAAGGTGTATGAGTGGTATATCGGACGAGATTGCACCACTCTTGCAATCTCTAGGCATCACTGATAGTATTCTGTTAATTTGTTCCCAAATGCTAAGCGATAAGCAAGAAGTGTTATCTAGATATTTTACTTTGTTTGAAGCAGTACAGTTGCTCGAAGGAATCATGAAGAATCCGATGAATCAGCAACACGTCATCTCAAAGTTGCTAAAAAAAGTGGTGAATTGGCCAAAATATCGGCCCTGGCAGGAAAAATCCCTTGAAACCGCTCCTGCGCATCTGTCAGATGCTCGGTTGCCTGCCGACCCTGATCGCCCCTGTGCTCAAGGCAGAGAAAAATCGTTGGAAAGAAGTGAAAGGTAGAACAAGGAGAAGTAATATGAATATTAGCACAAGGGAGAGTAATTTGAAGATAAACAATACTAGAATAATTTATTTACATTTGATACATTTTATGAATAAAGGTAGGATATTTTTAACATAACGCTTGCTGTGGTAATGATTATATAACAATACAGTTTAAAATTCTAATTAGTTGATATTTTCTAATATAGTTGCAATTACTTTGGTTTAGCCTATTATTTCCTATTGTGTTATGCAACAGCAGGTTAAGTGTAAACTATACATATTAATTCACACGTATTAATTTAAAAATTAATAAATATTAGCAAATTTTAAAGTGCAGTTTTTAACGATTATAATTTTTCCTTTAGATATTTTTAGAAAATTTAAATAGGTAGTGGATTGTAAAACAAAAATGATTTGAAAAAAAAAGGAAACAGAAGATCAATATCGAACTATGCTATATTTGGTCGGGTAATAAAAATAATTATTCGAATGTAGATAAATTGAAAACTTTAAAAGTACACGATGCGAAAAATTGTAATATTACTACTGAAATAGGTATAAAATAATTGACATGTTAAGAATATCCGTGAGTGTGACTTCAGGGAGTAAATTAAAAATTAACGGAATAAGGAATTTTTTTTTAATTTGATTTGTTTTTCCGCGAATACCTATACGTTTTCACTGTTCTACAGCTATTTCATTATACCCGCTATCATTTATAAATTATCAAGTTTTAAGTAAATTTATATTGTTACGAATTTTGTATAAAATAATGTAAATAATTTGGATTTGAATGTGCAATGCCTTTATATTCCTCTATATGTATTTCATGTTAAGATTGTAATATTCACAAGCAAGCCGTCCCTTACGTTATAATGGCAATTCAATGGGAACTTGGCGAAATATTGGCGATATAGCCAAGTTGGCATCATTTTTGGCGACCAAGTTGGCGACTTTGGTGACCAATTTGGCAACATTGGCGAGTTCGGGACCCTCTGGATTCTTCTAGAAATTAGTAGAAAAATCCACTAATTTCACGATCTGTGGCGCGAGAGCATCTTTCCAGAAATTTCAGCATCTGCTATAAATAGAGAGAGACTCGCCGCAACGGTCAGTCTGGTTTTGACTAGCGATTAGTGAACTTGCCTTGATCGTGATTAGCTCGGCTGTGCTTGTGAATAAGCTTATTTTATTGTATTTTTAGATACTGGTAATTGTGTTTATAAGTGCTGTTGAAGATGTGAAATCCTTCTGATATTTATTCTGCGAATTTTGCTGTTGAATCCTGTATTTCAAGAATTGATTTCCGACAATAAATACTCATCGCTCTTAAAGAACTGTCTTGTTGTTTACGTCTGATTTTGCATAAAATCCTCGAACCCCGATCTACGTAACAATATCTTATATTATCTTACCTTATTATCTACTTTTTTCTTCATTTTTTATTTTACTTTCATGCAAAAAAAAAGTATTTAATTTCAGAACTTTGCTTAAAATAAATATTCAACATCAAAAAGTGTTAAATTAAAAAAGAATTAGTACAAAATATTGAAATATTTGTCTTCAACAGAAGACAATATTTAAATGCATTGTTAATATCTCCAAATTTCTATCATATTAAGAAATTCGAAACATATGGTTTAGTTCGTACTATTGGAAACTTTTCAAAAAACAATGAAAATAATATAAACTAGAACAGGTTTCATTTGCTTATTGTTACAGTTTATTGCTCAACAAAATGTAGTTTCCTTAATTCAGTATAACTGTTATACTATTATTTGTTACTACTATGTTTATTCTTCAGAAAAAGCCTTAAACTATTTTTCATGAAAATGCTGTTTGAAATGTTAAATTTTTTTTGTTAGGTACTTAAGCACATAGGCTTTTTTTTTTCATAGTTAAAAATGTAATAAATTGTATGTTATTTACATTTTTTTATCACATGTTTTTCATAATTTCAAGATAATTACGATCAGGTACGTCTTAAGACTTCTTGAGGCCCTAGGCCTCTACAAAAATGTAGGTCCCATCTATGACCAAATAAAAGAAGACAGTAGATAGAAAAGTAGTAGTTGTCAAAGTCTGGTACGTACGTAACCCGAAACAAATGAATGTGCATGGCTTACAACCGCACAAAACGGTTGAAACAACTGCCGCCTTCTGACTGAATGAGTAATGAGGGCATAGGGTGATAAGCCTAAGCCTATACACGGATGAGTCATAACATGTAACCAGTTGACATATCGTCAAAATTCCCAGTTTTTCGGTGAATACAACTGGAAATAACATTTTATTATTACAATTATTCAAATCATGAGCTTTTTAGACCGATTCCAGAACGAGACGAAGCCAAAGTGGGGCCAAAGCCCTGGGCCCAGACGGCCCATGCCTTAAGGTATCCAACTAGGTTCGGAGACCAATTTTTTAAAAATTGATTTTCAGAATAAATTTATTGTTTTAAAGAACATAAATAGGCTTAACAAGTCAGAATTATTAAATAAACATCGTGTATCACCCTTTGTTTTTGAAAAAAACTATTTTTGAGGGAAGCAAAAAGCAAAAAGCAAAATTTATAAAGTTAAGAAAAACGCCATAAATACAAAAATTGCACAGTATGCAATTTTAATTTCGTTAATATATTTCTTGATTCCTATGAAGTGTCACAAACCGCAGGATAAAAAATATTTTAGGAAATAAATATTTTATTAGCATTTAAATTTGATGATAATGATTTTTCATCAAAATTACTGCATGTTCTAAGCTAAAAATGGCTGTACCATGTGATGAAATGTAGGTGTCTTAAAACCTGCAAATTGTTACACTCTGAAGGGCCCTTAACATATGCGTTACAAATTTCGTTGAATTTGATTGGATTGTTTTGGAGATATCCCGTTTTTCGTGCACAAATTATCGTAAAAATTTCATTTTTCAAAAAACGCATTAAAAAAATAATTTTATAAGTTAGATTAAGTAAATGCTATAAAAACAACTTAAAACACTCTCTAGTTTTATGTGTTGGTCCTTCTTTCTCAATAATTATATTTATTTTTTCCCTAACAGCCCAAACATTTCCAAACATCACAAACTTAAAAAGTGCTTTTCAACCTAGATGGATATCTTAAGGAAAGACGGAGGGGATAGAATAGACAGTACAAACTTGGCGAGTTTGGAGTCCTTTTCATGCATACTTCATGTAAGTACATGGTATATTTTAGAAAATAAAGCCTTTTCAAAACGGATAAATCATTTATGCTATCCCTGTATATAAAAAAACCTAGAAAATTTTAAAAAGTATATTGTTCCAATTATTAAATGATTCGAAAACTTCTTAAGTATTAAATCTCAATATAAAAAAATGTACAGTTTTTACGTTCACTTTTTGTCCGTCTTCCCTCAATAGTTAAAACAATAAAAATCATAAAGCAATAACATAAATTACAAAAATTAGGGTAAGAATAAATTAAAAGTTTCTTGTGAAAAATGTTCAAAAGTTGTTGTTGCAACTCCTTAAAATCCACCTGGACAGTAGACTAAATCCATATTATCGTGTGTGTGAAGAAAATCTAGATCTATTGATAAACTGAAAATACTAACTTATTTGGAAAGTCCCATGCAATCAAAAATATGATCAGGAAATACTTGGTTATACTCTTGGGGTAGATTTGATAAGACTCAATTCCATTAAAAAAAATCAAAGACCTAAGGTGACCATTGAGAAAGCTAGTCAAAATGGTTTGCTCCTGTTCTCTATACTGAAAGGAAAGGAAGTACTACGATGGATACCATAAATTCCTCGGTGAGGTGAACTAGATAGCTCTGTCTTTACATTTGATTTTAAAATACAGTCCCATAAAAGTCAGAGGCAGGAAAAGCCGATAGCTCACACGTACCTCTTTTATCTACAGTGTCTGCAGTTTTGTTGCCAGCGATGTTTACTTGGGAAGATTCCCACTGAAGATCAATGAATCTCTTGGGACATAGGTATCCGCTTCAACTTATTTATATGAAATAGCCATGCTCAAAAGTAAAGTAAAAACGAAGTAAATTAAAGTAAGAAACGAAATTCCATAGTGCAACATGCACTAAAAAAAAGAACTTATTGTGTGTGTGGGGGGGGGGGTATCTTAGCATGAAAAACAACTCAAATTAACAAAAGCTTATAATTTTATCTTAACCTTCATAAATTCCGGAAAGTATCTAGAGAAAAACCATTTAAGTAGTATTTTCCCCTTAATTTTTTTTCTGATACAAATAATTGTTTACTTTTCAAAATATTTTACTCGCATTTACTCCATTTAAAGCTGTTTTTGTTTCAAAAACTTACAAACTTACATTTTTTATTTAGTGAAATAACTTTTTAAAACAATTCATAAGCACAATTCAGGAATCCTTTCTACAAAAATACACACACACAGCTTTTTACCTTTACTCCAACATTTCAAATAAATAAAAAGAATATTTTTCGTTTACAAGAACTTTCATGAGATTTATTTACAACATATTACAGGGAATAAGAAAAAAAAAGATATCATTGAAAACCTTATTTGCATTTGTTTAGCTTAATATAATTTTTGGAACGTATATGAATTTTAGATTATTTTCTTCAAGATGAAAAGTATGATACATCAATTAATATAATTAAGTGAAATGCTAATTTGTTGTTGTTTTACTATTTATAGCTTTTCTGAAGGTTAAGTAACAAAACATTTTTTCGTGATAGTTTAAAAAAAAGAGTTTAAGCTTTATTTTTATAAAGTGTATACTCGTATACTTTGTACTCAACATATCCACAAGAGTACTCAAACCTTTTTTTTATGTAGTATTTTTATGTACGAACTTTTGTGTACAATTTTTATGCAGTATAGCAAAAAGTTCATCAAATGGATATTAATGCAAATGAAAAAATGTTTTACTACAATTTTATTTATATCTTCGAATTCCATTTGAAAGAATGTTAATGCCATTTATTATTCTTAATTAATATTTGACTTTCTCTTGATTTTGCTCAGTGACTCTGACTAATCTCTTTGATACTATAAAATTATTATTAGTTTAATTATTTTTTATTATTTATTTTATTTTTAATGTCTGCTATATAGCAACTCTAAGGAGAGACATTTCATTTATTTTTTAAACTGAAACAATATAGCAATTTAAATGTATTCATTTTCGTAAGCAAAAAGTGGATTTAGATTTGTATTATCTGTTGGAATCCAGATGTTAATTATTTTATTGTTTAGTTTTTGAAATCCAAGGAAGAACACGGATTATAAGCATCAGATTCTCTCAAGAACTCATAAGTTACTTATCTTTATTAGATAAGTTAGAAATTTCTGAGGGAATCGAGGCATCTTTCCTCACTCTCATGATGCCTTCATTGATATAAACAGGTAGAGCCGTTCCCCAGGATATGAAGAATATGCTGTTTTCGATCTTCATTCATGTTAGTCATTGCTTATTTTTTCTTCCTTACTTCACCTTGCGTCTAGACCACCGATATATATTTAATTTTTACATGATAAATTGTTAATAATAAATCAACAAGTATTTGGCTTGACTAAATGACTTGCTCGGAATATTTTGCCTTCGTGTAATTCTGCGCAGGGCGCGAATCAAGCGATTTTGTGTCTTTCCGCTAGGGTCAAAGCCTTTGGGGGGGGGGGCTTCTTTTGAAATTCCAATTTTTGGCCTGCGCGTATGGAGGATCTTATTGTTCTTTAAAGTTACTTGGTATTATTAATTTATCATAGATGCAGTTTACTTTAATTGCACATGGGTTATAGTTACGTTTTGAATAAATCTTATTTTTTAATTGATACTTTCTAGCGCAAAATTTACATAGCAAACACTTTTGGAGATGATATACGAAGACTGTGTCAATAAAAGTGAGTGAGAGAATATTAACGTCACACTGTTCAGCTGCACGAGGGCTTTTTGCGATGGATCTCGTAATTTTGAAGCATGATCAAGTGACGAGGACGACACCTGAGCTGGCATCCCCCTCTCCTAACTACCACACCACACCAAAGGGGGGATGTTTGAGCTCTCGACAGATTTAACGTGCATTGCACCCCTACCCGGTGGGTCTTTAGTGGTGCTGGATTTGAGCTCATGACATGCTAGCCATGATCCGATACCTTAACCACTAGGCTACCGTGGCCCCAATGTGTCAATAAAAGCTCTTTATTGTTCATTTTATTGAATTAAACTAAAATCCACGCAAAAAAGGCGGAAAATTTATTAGCTTCGTGATATATCATCTGGTGCTGATACAATCAATTTTTTGACTGTACTAATCGAATGGTATCGTTGACTTTTAGTAAATGATACGTAAATGATTTAGTAAATGATACATTTAGTAAATATTAATCCCTTTAAATGTGTGCATAAAGCAGGTCATCACGCGCATTTTCCTTAACTAGCCTATTGGTTACTTCTACGTTGTTTGAGAAGATCATCTTAAGGGAACCATGACATACATAGAGCATTTGAGAATTGTGGTTTAATACAACAAAATAAATGTTATTAAAGTGATAAGTCACGGTTCTGAAATTCTTAATTATCTATCAGCGAGATTGACTCAGAAAAAGATCCTGACAGCGAGTGAGTGACCATTAACGTCCCACTATTCAACTACTCGAGAGCGTTTGACAACTGACCTAGTAATTTTGAATCATGGTTAAGTGACGAGGACGACACCTGAGCTGGGACCTCCCATCTCCTATCTTCCACACATCACCAACAGGAGCACTTTTGAACTCTCGACAAATTATCCCCCACCATACGCGGTGGCTCTCCAGTGGTACTAGGCTCGAACTCATGACACGCCAGCCACGAGTCCGTTACCTTGAGCTCTAATATACCGCGGCAATAGAAAAAGATCCCGAGTAAATGTGTTTAATGATAGAACTGCATCATTTTCACTTAAGTAAGGATGATAAAATTTCAAAAAAAATATACCATTTCATTACAAAGGCAACTATCAAAAATCATCTTAAATGTGGTAAAATAGGGGAAGATTTGTTTATAATGCCGAAAAAATAATGCAAGTTATCGATATATTTTTTTTAAAAATTAAGAACAGGTCTTTTATAAGAAAAAAGTCAGAATGTTGTTTTATGAAGACAGTTAAATTGTTCGCGCTTCGTGCCATTTGAAGCTGTATTTAGAAGATTATAGTGACGGTAACTCTGCTAACGAACCTAGTAATTTTCTATAATTGCCAAGTGACGAGGATGACATCCAAACTGACAACACCTCTCCTAACTTCCAAACCACACCATCGGGAGGATGTTTGAAACTCGATGGATTTAACGTGCATCGGCCCCCTCTACACTGCAAATCTTCAGCACTAGGAGACTCGAACTCACGACACCCTAGGCACGAGTCTATGACCTTGACCATTAAGCTACCACCGACCACTTTATTACATTAGAATTGTTATATATAAATTAAACCAACCTGGCCATAAAAATTAAATAACCAACAATCTCATTCAGAAAAAATCTCTCATAGACTACGATACAATTTTGGTCATCAAAAATCAGGCTAGAATAAACAAATATACGAGTATTACGTACCAGGTGGCCCAAAAGTCCGTTAACATTTAAAAGTTCAATAGTTCACTTAATAACGTAAATAGAGAGGCAAGAATTGACATTCATTGACATTCATGCTTGAAATGAAATGGTGTTTTATTGGAACCCCCCCCCCCAAAAAAAAAAATGGCCACACACATCAGTCGGAATTGGAACCTTTTCACCGTAGAAATTCATGATTCGACTTAACAAACTGTCAGCTTGATGGGTGCAAACATCCGTAGCCTAGATAATCAGCACATGCTAAAAGGTACAACTTTTATAAAGGATGGCTCTCCACAAGGGAAAGATCTCTTGCGCACATCGTTTGGTGAGGATCGCGTGTTGAGCCACCACTTCCCTCATGCTTGGCTTCCCAGGTTTCTAGACCTCAGTCTGTGTGATTATTGATTGTGGGGTACCTGAAGTCACAAATCTATCGCGATCGTCTGAACTTATTAGGGATGCTAAAAGACAACATTGGGAGGTAGTTTCTCACCATACCTACAGATATGCTATACAATGCTGTTATTAACATTTTCCTCTTCCAATAAGGGCGCATATTAGCAATTTAGCCTTTGCAGACACGGCAAGCCCTAATAAGAGGAAGCCATTTCATTGGTGGCTCCGTCTGATGGCGACTTTTGCTACCAAATTATAATGTTTATATTTTATTCATTTCAAACTCGCTTCGGATGCTAAATATTGCCGTGATTTAATTTTTCCAAAAGTATCACAGCCAAATTGATAATGGAACTTTTACATGCCGCATAATCATAGAACATGCATGCCTATGATTTTCGCATCCAGAAAATCTATCGACTCCACCCGGTGTCGAATCCGCAAACTTAGGCTTACGATGTGGACACGCTACCTCTAAGAAACCAGAGCCGACCTGTTATTAACATTGCTCTTCGACTGAAGTTATTGTTGTTGTATGATGACGGACATGTTGAACATTTGTTATGACGAATATCGTTTATTGTTGAAAATTGTTATTTTTATACTAATTGTGGCTTTTGTCTATATATATAATAATGGGTGTTTGAAAGTATGAAATTGCTTCTCTCCAACACCGTTCACTGAAAATTGGCATGTATATGATTTTTGTGGAGAAGGTTTTTGTTCTATCCTCTTTGCTGAAGCTCCCCACCAAGTGGCACTACAGCTTATCAATTTCTGCACCGTTCCATAAATCGCCAAGTTGCCATCTTGGTCGCCAAGCACAGAGAAACTTGGTATAAATAGGCTCTTCTTTAATATTAATTTATATATATATATATATATATATATAAAGATGTTGGTATATATGACATCGCTTCACTCCAACATCGTTCAACCAATCCCTATGAAAATTAGAATGTATATGTATTTTTGTGGAGAAGGTTTTTGTGTTACCCTCTTTGTTGAGCTCCCCACCAAATGGTACTACAGCATTACTTTTACATTGCTCAATAAATCGTCAAGTTGTCAACGTGGTCGCCAAAAATGATACCAACTTGGCTCTATCACCAACATTTCTCTATGTTTCCCATTGAATCATCACAACAATATAAGGAACGACGGTGCGTGCGATTATAATTTTAACATTAAATAAATAAATACAACAGAATGTAATATTAACGTATTACACATCCAGTTGTAAATTATTTACACTATTTTTAAGCGTTCATTACACAAAATTTGTCACAGTGTGTTACTTTTGCTGAGCAGAGATTAGCTTAGGAAGGTGTTTTCAAAAAATCAACCTGCAGGAGAGTTACGGGGTGGTCTACATAAAAAAAAATCTTTTTTTATCAGCTATTAGACCCTTAGACTTATAATTTAACGACTATGAATTTTTTTGTTAAGCTGAAATATGCAAAAAGCTTTTTTTTTTGTTTGTTTAATTTGCATTTTACGTAAAATTAGCTCATTAAAAGTTTCTTTATCCTTCACTATGTAATGTTTCATTTTTCAATTCACTCGTGCGAAGAACGCGTGAACCGGCTAGTTACCATATAAATCGCCATCTATTGGGCGTTTTTGCTCTTTTTCTTAGTTTCAATAAAACCCCATGTCTTTTCAAGCATGTGTGTCAATCTTTACCTTTCTTCCTACATTATTGCGTGAATTTTCGAATGTCAACGGACTTTTGGATTACTCGATATAAACTAAGACTTAAAATTATCTTCAATTGCAACTCTGTTTAAAATTTATACCCAAGAGAAACAAACACTCTTTAGTTATTCATTAAGAAATCAGATTACACTAAGTCTTCATTCTGCAAAATGAACATGATGGGATTGCGTCATGATGTTTACTAATTTGCTTCGTGGCACACAGCATTTTGCATATAATCCTTCTAAAACTCCCTTATGCATGAAATGCATTTACATCCCATTAGTTAAGTAACTGATTTACTTGAGACAATCCTTCCATCGCTTTGCAATTCAATGAGGAGCTTTATCATTACATTGGAAAACGCTGAATTGAGAAATCAGTCTCACAAAGTCAACATCATTTCGACATTCTAATAATGGTGAAAGAATGTAGTTTTGAAAAGAGAGCTGTTAAAAGATCATTTTCTGGTGATTTATTTTCTCGCCCTTATTTCCTTATCTTGTAAAATGTAAAAAAAAGTAAAGAAAATGATTGCGTTTTTCTTGGTACGTATTCGATGGGTGGCTTTTTAGTGCTTATTGTGTTTTTAAAACGTATATACTTTTCATTTTATGAAGGAAAAATATTAAAGTTCAAAGATGATTGAATTTCAGATAAGGAATTTCATCATTTTTAGTAGAATAATTGAAGATTCGGTAAAAGTTTGAAACTTTCATATGCTAGTCATGAAAAGGAAATTATAAAGCTATAATGTTTTTCTTATGTATAACATTAATTTATTGAAATTAAATCCCTTAAGAAAATTTTAATGCATTACACAAAGAGCAAATTGTAAATAGAAGTATTCACGGTATACAAAGAGCATATTGTAAATAGAAGTATTCACAGTATACAAAGAGCATATTGTAAAAGAGAAGTATTCACAGTATACAAAGAGCATATTGTAAAAGAGAAGTATTCACAGTATACAAAGAGCATATTCTAAAAGAGAAGTATTCACAGTATACAAAGAGCATATTGTAAAAGATAAGTATCCACAGTATACAAAGGGCATATTGTAAAAGATAAGTATCCACAGTATACAAAGAGCATATTGTAAAAGAAGTATTCACAGTATACAAAGGGCATATTGTAAAAGAGAAGTATTCACAGCATACAAAGAGCATATTGTAAAATTGAAGTATTCACAGTATACAAAGAGCATATTGTAAAGAGAAGTATTCAGAGTACACAAAGAATTGTTGAATTGTAATCTGGAATTTTAGAATTCTTGATCTAAGAAATAAACTAAATCTTAAGTTTAATTCAAATAAAACCTATATTTTTTTAAAACAAGAACAAACACTTTTCCCATATGAAATCAAATAAAATCATGGAGGTGTTTTCCAAATTCCGTTTAATAGTCGAATACCTAATATACTTAAAGTCTGAAATTATATTTTTCAGTTACGTTTTATTACATAAACTCTAATAAATAAATTTGAACTTATATATAAAAAAATTATTTCCGGCTTTTGAATAGAAAAACGTATTCCTTTATAACCAAATTATATTCAGATCACTACAAGATTACATTTTGCCGCAAAATGTTATGAAAAGAAAATGTATGATATTGTGCAAAGTTATAAAAGTATTATAAATAAACTAATTTAAATTATACAACTGACTAACATTATCCTAAAATTTACTACACGTCTTTAAAGACACTTCGAAATTAATTTATGCAGAAAAAAATTCTTAATTACTCTTCATTATTTCATTAAGTGTAATCCTAATAAACATAATTAAGATATATTGCACATTAACATTCCATGCGATTATATGATTAATATACAGGTGGTAATCAAAACAATGAAAACACCTTAGATTTATAAAGAATTCTTTATATTAGCATGGTGGTAGGATCGCCTTTGGCATACTGCTTGTATTCACATAGAAATCAATTAATACAAGTGCTGAGTAGAGTTCCGAGGAATATTGTACCCTTCTTCGTGGATATTGTGAAAGTACTGGGAGAGATGCCGGTACAGGACATCGATTCCATATTTTTTTATCATTATTGAGAACATTTATAAATCCCCGTGCACCACAAAGTACCACACGGGGGCTTACAAAAGTAAACATGAAGCACATATCACAAAGGAAGAAGGAATTTAAAGTCATGTGTGTGTGTGAAGGATTACAATACAAACATCCATGCCTTCTCCGGGATTCGCTCCCAGAACCTACGGCACCTCAGTCAGCGTCAGTAACCACTATACCGGATGCGCGGCTCCGATTCCATATTCAACTCTATAAAATAGGCCATAACGGTTAAGTTATACTTAGGTCGGGTGACTGTGCGGGCCAAGAAATATATTGAATTTCATCCTCGTGTTCATAAACCCACGATTGGACAAGTCTCTCTGCATGGATAGGTGCATTATCCACCTGGAAAATTCCATCTCTTACAGGAAACAAAGTTTGCGTCACCAGCCGTACCTGGTCAGCTAAAATTTATCCCCAGTGATCTATCCTTTCAGGGTTACGATTGGTCCAGCAGAAATCTCGACATGGCTGCCCATATCATGACATATCCACATTCATGCTTGACAGTTGGAAGGAGATAATCATGATCATACGCTTGTGCAGGTGTCCTTCAAAATTGCACCCATCATGATGAAGGGAAGAGTGTGAAAGTCGATTCGTCAGACTATAATACCTTCTTCCACTTTTCAATCAACCAGGTTTTGTGAGTGTGACACCACTGTAGATGACGTTTGGTATTAACATATGTGACAAGGGGCTTGGAAATTGCTGTTTTGTCATAAATGTTCTGTTTATGAAGGTACCTTCTATAAATGTAATGATTGGCAGTGGAAAATCCAGATGCTGATTGAGCTCTGTGTCCACTTTTTCTGCAGTTGTTCCCTTTTTAGACATAACAATCCGCTTGAATACTCGTTGGTCTCTTTCACTGAGCTTCTATTTCCATCCACTGTTTAGCTTTGTCGAGATTGTCTTGCCACGATGTGTGCATGCTCTTATGACTTTAGACATAGTACCTCTAGAAACGCCTTAAATTGGGGTTTGGGGGTCCCACTTTCTTTAGCTAAACACGCTCCTACAGTTTGAACGCGTTAAAAATTTAAGAGGTCTGACATTTTAAGCTTTTGAAAAAAATCAGAGACTAACAGAGAACTTTAATAAAGCTACAATATACACTACCAGAATAAAAATGTTTTTATTTTTAAAAATTTGGTAGCTATTATTATATTACGAAGCACATTCAGAAATGTCACTTCTATTCATAAGGTTTTCCATTATTTTGATAACTACCTGTAGAAATCTTTTCATTTATATTCATTGAAAATCTTTTTTTTTTTTTTACCAATTGAAAATTGCTTTTTCAGTTCAGCATAGCGTTCGTGCGATCAAAAAGTCCTTACTTAATCCAATAGTAAAATGTAAATCAGGATAACTATAGTACTTATTAATCCAATATTTCCAATTGTTTTCAGGAATATAGTTATTTTATTCTTACGTTAAGATAATTATGCATACAAAAAAATGACTTGGAAATTAATTCATGCTGAATTCATTAGTGAAATGCTGGAGCAAAATAATTCAATAAGCAATAATTGTTCATAAAAGTTGTAATTATGAAAAAAAAACTCACATGTATATTTCCTGTAATAATTAAACTCAAAAGGGGCAAAAGCATTTTCATTTCATTGCACGGTGAATAATTATATATCGCACCATAACATCTGTAATCAGTAATTTCTAACAAATTACATTCATTATGCTTTTAGGTGCCTGACTAGTGCAAAATCATCAATTTTAATGAAAATGATAAAAAAATTTCATTTGATATTTTTAATATTTGAATTTTCTTCTTTCTAAAAATACCTTACTTTTGCTTGTACTCCAATTATTTACGAAGTTATAGCAGTTTTTATGTCAAGTGAGAACAACAAAAATGAACCGGAAGTTAGAAATCGAAACCAGAAGTGCTTTGAATTTGAAAGATTTTTACTCTTTTTTGGAGTTTTATTGAGTTTATTAATAAAATATTAATTTTGATAATGTTAAAACTGAATATGGTGATATTTTTTTTAAAATTATTTAATAGTTTTTTGTAAAATTTGGCAACAACTTTACAGGTTTGTTGTTATATTTCGATTTGTTTATGTTCTAGCGACTCGATTCTTCGCTCCTCATTTAACTTATTATTTTGATATATTTTATAAAAAAAACTGTCTTTTTAAAGACAAAATATTGATTAATTATGGCTAAATCAAGATCTGGAAGGTCTAAGAAGCGCCGATTTACTGGAAATCGTTATACCATTCGTGCTACTATTAATGAGAATGATGAAACATCTGAGCTAAATTCTACTGAATCCGCTAGTGCAAAAAAATTGGAATCAAGCCATACAAGTTTGGAAATTTTCTCAGAAAGGTTGTTTGAAACTTATGAAGACAATGGAATTGTCAGCTTGACAACTTTGATTTCATTGTTTGCCATAGTTTGCTGCCCTGATTGTTATTCTCAGGGCTTGAAACTTATAGAAGACTCTGTCAGTGGATTATGCCCACATATGAACCTAAAGTGCAAAAACTGCTCCTTCTTTAAAGGTTTCCCTAGGACAGAGAGGATGAAAGGTTCTTGTCTGATAAACTCTTCAATTGTTTTGGGGCTAAGGATAATCGGAAAAGGATTTTCAGCTGGCAAAATGTTATGTGCTTTCCTGGGTTTACTTTTCCTATCAAAACTTGCTTTCCGCAATCAAGAAAGGAAACTGTTGAAAGCAACTGAACACGTTGCTCAAGAAAACATCAACGCTGCATTAAGTGAAATCAAAGGCTCAAATAGTTTCACCAAATGTGGAATATCTATTGATGGTACTTGGCAACGCAGACGCTACTCATCTTTGAATGGGTGTGTAAGTGCCGTATCAGTTGACACCGGTAAAATTTTAGACATTGAAGTTATGACGCAATATTACCACATATGCGCGAAAGGCAATAACCAATCATCGAAACATGTATGTTCGAACTATAAAGGTTCCGCTGGGAACATGGAGGTTGTTGGAGCCTACCGTATATTTGAGAGATCAAATGTAAGGGATGTGCAGTACAATGAATACTACGGAGATGGGGACTCAAAAGGATATGAAGCTGTTAAAAACTTTTATGGAATTAATACAGTAACCAAACTTGAGTGTATAGGCCATGTACAGAAACGTGTAGGGGGGTGGTTGCGTCAATTAAAAAAAAACGATGAAAGGTTTAGGAGGGAAAAATAAATTAACTGATAAAAAAATTGACAGAATCCAGAACTATTATGGAATAGCTATTCGAAGCAATGTAGGTAATCTACAAAAGATGATGAGTTGTGTAATAGCTGCATTTTTCCACTGTGTATCTGGAAAAACAATTCTTTGCATGGACAGTGTCCTGAAGGATCTGAGAGTTGGTGTCGTTACCAAAGGGCAAAAGCAGCTGGGAGTCCTCTCAAAGAAAAAAAGCTAGGACTTCCTAATAAAATTATAAACCAAATAAAACCTACATATCTAAAACTGTGTAATGAAACGTTGTTGAAAAAATGTCTTCATGGTAAGACAAAATTGTAACGAAATTTATAACAACATTTTGTGGAATATTGTTCCCAAAAATATATTTATTGGACTGCAAACATTTCGTTTGGGTCATTATTAGCTCTGATACTTTTTAATTCTGGTTATGCTGGTATATTATCAGTGATTTGAAATGTAAACGGTTCCCTTCCTAAAAGTGTTGTTCAAGAGATAGTTAAATTTGATAAACAACGGATTTCAACATCTTTAAGACACTTTTTACCGATTGCAAAATTGTCACGAAAAAAAAGAAAAGCAGCAAGGAAAACAAAAAGTACTAAGAATGAAAAAACAGAAGGCTTAGTATATTCATATGGAGGGTTTTAAAGTACTTCTTTGCATGATTTTTATTCTAATTTATGATAACCTTTGTGATAAACAATGTTTTTAAGAGCTTTTTCGTGAATGTTTACTGGTAAAACAACACAAACATATTTTGTATTAAATATTTCTTAACTTCTAAAATAATATGGTAGGATATATATTTGTTTTTCTATGTAAAATATTTTTATTTTTTAATGCAATAAGGTTTTTTTAAAGTGCTTTTTATATGTCTAATCTGTAGTTCGTAAACTATGTACTTAGACTTTAAGAAAAAGCTTTGTGACACTATAAAATTGTTAAAAATATTAAAAGATAAAAGTTTGAAGAAAGTATATAATATTCATAATTGCTTTGAAAAGGTTTTTTTTTTTTATATAGAGAGATTTTAGGTTTTTTTAGCAGTATAGTTTTTTAAATTTTGAATTTTAAATCTTTAAATGCATTTTTCTCTGAAACAGCTTTTTTGATATTTTACAACACGGTAAGCATGATATCTCAAAAAGTTCTGTAGATAATTGTTTGAAATTTTGTATCATGGTTCATTATTATAGTATGTATGCTGAGACGTGAGGATTAAGAAAAAACAGTATGTTTACCTTTTTTATAATTTTTTTCTGCGTGATAAATGTGAAATTTTTGAAAAATTTGCATTGCGTGCACTTTTTGACCTCTAGTTCAGTAATAAATTAAAATTTTTCAAAGATATTAGGTCAGTTCATTAATAACTGTTTTCTGAGTAAAATTATATGGGTTTTTTAAAATTTTATGAATTAGAATTTATTTTACTATGTTTAACGTAACATGCAAATAACGTCTAATTTAAACCTAAAATTTACCATATTTAAAAAAAATACACTGAAAGAATTTTTTTTTTTGCTATTTTTATTAGTTTTTATTTATAAGCAAACAAAAAAGGAGTTTAAAAGTAAATTTTCAGCAAAATTTCAAAAAAATGTCTCCGCAACTAGTCAGGCACCTTAAGGAAATATTGTCACTTCCCTACATAAAAAAGCCAAACTTAAAAAGTATTTCTAGAGTAGTAACTAATGATTGGGAAATCAAATTTTCTTATTTTGCAGACATTAACTCTGAAGTGCATCAGAGAAGTATCTTGTTACCAATTATATCTTTAATCACCAAGAAAGAAAAATTGCTTTGGTTATTAATTCATTATGTATCATTATTTGCATCATTATTATATACTAGAGTATTATGCATCAAAACATCACAGATCACATACGAAAAAATTAAAATTGGAAAATTTAACCTAATTGATCAAAATATTCATAAAATAGCTCTACATGAAATAAGTAATATATTTACGAAAATAGTTTATAAGGATCTCACCTGAAAGTAAAGGTTTGGGAGAATGGAAAGGAAGACTATAGCCATATTTCAAAAACAATCTAGTTTATTCACACTATTAATCACAACTCAAATTTAATTGAGCATGGATAAAAGATGCACCCAATTAATAAATATGAAGACAATTAACGAGGTACGCGAGATATGCGAAGACTTTGTTTAATTCACTACTTAATTCAATAGCTCTGACTTCTTCGCTATTTAATCTCAGTTCAATCTCCAATGACAGTTCGTCACCTTAAGTAATGCAACTATCAAATATTAAATATCCGCGAATCTCATTCAATTTGATTAAACACCGCTCCGCTAGAAATCTATTCTATCGCTCTCTCCAACCTAAAAGTCTAGACTATATATAGTAGTCTTAATTTACATATTCATATTTTCTTCGAGGAGGTGTTTCAGTGTTTCATAGTAAAATAATTTTTAAAGACCAGAAATTCCCCTTAGAGGACTTAATAAAAGGAGCGTAGATAGAACCGTCACTAGTTAGAGGCTACTTGCTTACATTTGTAGCCCACTTCTTATGTGAATTGCATTGCTATGCTAACACACTAGGTTTGTTTTGAGTGCTATAACTAAAGATTTATCTGATTGTATAAATGTAATTTGAATTTCAAAGAAAATCTAAAGACATTTTGACACGTCATTATAATTTATAAATGTCAAATATATTAAAACTGTTGATTTAGATTTAAAAAATATTAGTGGCCGGGTTTCAAAAAATGACATGGACATAGTTGGTGATACTAGTCACCCAAATTGTTCTAGGTAATGACAAAAATTTTTACGATGTTCTTATCCATTATAGCAAAGAAAATTTTAGTCTCTAATTTTAAGATATTTTTAAATATTACAGTTTTTTATCAAAAAATAAATATAACAGAAAGTATAAATGTGTTAAGCATTCAGATATAAAATTTTTACACTGTTTTAAGATAAAAATTAAGCATTAATTACTAAAAAAAATTCGTAACAATATTTTAATTCTTCCGCATATAATGCAAGAAACTGAAAATATTAAAAATGAAACGACAAAAATTTTAATTTTATGTAAACGCCGAGAAAAAACACAACGCTTGTGTAATATAATTTTACATAATAAAAAAATGAAAAAAAATTACACAAAAATCGAACTAACGTAAACATTTGAAATCACTTAGATTAACACAGACAACAAACATACACGTACGTTAGATATTACTAATATTTTTGTTTACGCATTAAGTGTTATTAATATTCATAAACCTATTAAGTTTAATAAATTTAAATATATAGATTCTGAGCCAAATATATAGATTCTGAGATATCAGACCGTTTTTAAATGCTACTGTGAGCTATTCGCCAAAAAAACAAAATAAAAATTTATTTTTAAAAAAATCTTACATTGTTCATTGCATTTGCCTATAAACTTATACATTTCTAAGTAAATATAAAATTAATGTTTATTAAACTTAAGTTTAGTACCCATGTAAACATCTATTTTGGTATGTTGGTGCCACAGGTTGATCTGTTAATTTTAAAATAACTTTCATATAAACTGCAAACGAGTAATGGCAACGCGTAAGGTTGCCACAGCAATGATTTGTCTCAACTCTAATGCTTATTTTAAAAATATTTCAGTTCGATCGAAAGACTTCATGTCGGAAGTCGCATCAATAAATGCATTGACTCAAAACTAAAACATTGGATTTCTAGCATAATTTCGCCTTACAGTCCATTAAAATATTAACCAAACATGAAGTAGTTAGTAATAAATTAACAAAAATACAACATTATTTTGTACAAGCGTTAGCTCAGTAGAGGAAGCAAGGGTAGCCAACTGGTACGCGCGCAACGCAAACTACGGAAATGTATCCACGAGCTACTAGTAGCTCGCGATCGATGCGGTTTGACGATCATTGATTTTTTTTAAAGTTAAATTATTGGAGATACATTTTTTTATTATAAAGACCCCAATCATAAATATTTTATTTTTTTAAAAAAATCCAAATGATCATGCATAAGAAAGAAACTTTTACAATATATATATATACAGGGTGCGGCAAAAAAAACTAGGACAAATTTCCTGCCTCCTAGAATAGTTAACAAATTTATTTTTAATTCGTATTTTCATGTTTTTTTATCAACCTCTTTCACAGTAAAAAAATTTTTTAATATGTTTCATAGTTTGTACTTTGATGCAGTGTTTTTGATAATGTCGAGCAAAAGGGCTGCTATTTTAAAGTTGTTTCAGCAAAGGAAACGACAGTGTGAAATCATTCGTTTGCTTAATGTACCTCGGCAAACAGTGTCTGATGCAATATGCTGTTTCAAAGAGCTTGGCAATGATGGTCGACGTAGAGGAAGTGAGCGAAAACACACTGCAAACACTTCAAGGAATCGTAAGGCCATCGAAAAGCGAGTCTAGAGAAATCCGAGGGTTTCAGTGAGAAAATAGCTCGTGATATGGGAATAAGTGTCGGATCGGTGAGGCGAATAGCACGGAGCTAGGACTGAAGCCTTACAAGTTGCCAAAATTTCAGCTCCTCACTGAAAGACACGAACTCGTACGGCTCCGAAGATACCGACAACTTTTGAGATGGGCCGCAAGTCAGCGCTGAGAGAGATTCCTTTTCACTGATAAGAAGCTCTTTGCAGTTCAACAAGTTGATAACTCCCAAAACGATTGAATCTGGTCTGTGGACGTTCCTTCATTTCAGCAATTGTTGAATATTGCCAATATCCAAAGTCGGTCATGGTCTGGGGTGGAATTTGTGCAAGTGGCAAAACACCTTTGGTTTTTGTTTGAAGAGGGCGTTAAAATCAAGCAAGAAATGTGCCAGAGGGACATTCTTAAAGCTGTTGTACTTCCGTGGGCCCAAAAGCATTTCGGAAATGCAAAGTGGACGTTTCAACAAGACTCTGCACCAGCTCACAAGGCCAAAAAGACACAAGAGTGGTGCAAGGCAAATTTTCCAGACATGATATCATGTGAAGAATAGCTACCCTACTCGCAAGATCTCAATTACATGGATTACAGTGTATGGTCCATTTTGGAATCAAGGGCCTGCACTAAACTATACAAAACTTTAGACTCCCTAAAGCAATTGTTTCTACGGGAATGGGATAGATTAAAGGTAAAAGATTTGAGGCCCATTGTTGAAAAGTTCTGCAAACCTTTGCACCTCTGCATTGCTTCAAACGGTGGTCACTTCGAAACCAATTATTTTTTTTTATTAGTACGAGTGTACTTTTATTATTATTTGTTATATTTTGTTGATTTCTTAATTTTTTATAAAGTTGCTTAAAAAATTGTTTGTCGGGGATTTTTTGCCGCACCCTGTATATATATATATATATAGCAATATTCTTACAATCAAAATTTTCATTTCTAAAGCATGGAATGATAAGCATCCGAAAAGGGAAAAGTAATTGAACCACACGTTAAAATTTGAGAGAGTTTTGTATATTCCGATTTATTTTACTATTCTAAAAGCCTTATGCTACAGAACATTGAATATTAAGTGGACGAGTTTAAAGAGCACATACTTTTTCCAGGAAAATAGTTTATTTCCTAGAAATAGAATGCTAAGAATTCAGGAAATTTTCAGAAGAAATGAAATCTAATTATTTTCACACGAATTCAGAAGTTAACCTGATAACTAAGAGCATTTTCTTCTAACTCTTGTATCGCAGAAAGAAAAACTGAAAATTTCGTTAAAGTTCAAATAGTTACTGTTGCCATAGTGACTATTTAAAAGCTGCAAATATAAATGTCTTCAAGTTACAAGACGTTTACGAAAGCTGTCACAGGAATAAAAAAAAATGTGTTTTGTAATTTTGTTTAGTACATAAGGAAAATACAAAATTTAAATAAAAATATTTTTTCTATATATCTTTATAAATTAATTATCCATGCATTAAACGTTTTTAACCAAAAATGTTCAGTAAAAAATGTTTCAAAAATTTAATTACTTTTAATTTTTTACACCTTTCCATAACATTTAATAGTTTTATGGTAAGAAGAAATAAGCTTCATTTTAATGGGGGATTTGTATGTTTATCTGCACAGCAGATTGATTATATATCAATGCAGTAAAATTAATGTTTAAACATTTTTATTACAAAACATGAATCCTGTTTGTAACCTACAAGAGAAATTTCTGAAATATTTTTTCTACAAATCAATCCACAAAACATAAAATTGTTCGTCTAAAACGAGGCGTAATTCATTGTTTCAGTTCATAAAGGTAAATATAAAAAGGAAAATGTGTGTGTCACATTCAAAAATAATAAAGACATCAGAATTCTATGAAAAACTTTTAATGAAATATATGAAAAAATAATAATTAAAATTCATGAAAAATTTTGAAGAAATTTGCTTTATTTCTCTATGGATTGGAAATAAAACATAATTTAAAAAAATGCTTAATATGAAGGCTGAAAAGACTTAATTAAAAATCTAAATAATAGCAATGATTCGAAACATGCTTATATTAAAAGATAAATACAAAGGTTGTGATAAAAAAACTTATGGAATTTTTAATTAAAAGAACATGTTTTCTTCCGAGTTTAATTTCTAGTAATTCACCAAACCACTCCAAAAATAAAAGTCCAATCGTAATAATAATTATTTCTTATGAATTAACACATTTTTCATATTCACCTATTGAAATGAAAAGAAATGTATACAAAATTTAAAAGGAAGAATCAAATATAAGATTTTAAATTAGTGTGTGGATTCACAAAGTTGGAAGATAATTAAAGTGAAGAGGTTAAGAAAATTTTCGCTTGTGAATTTAAATTTTCTTAATATTTTAGAAGCTGAAAAACAACTAATTTCTTGATTTATAATTAACTATTGAATCAAAATGGATCAGCAAAAGAATGTGATTGAGGAATATTAATCAGTAATTAATGAATTAAATTCTTTTTTGCTACTGTTAAGTGCATAAGTAAGATAAGAGAAAAATGTATGAATACAAAGTAATATTTAGTAATTACAGATCAATTTAAATATTTCATAATAAAATTATTATGGTCGATAAATAAACTTGTACCTACCAACAGGAACGTTTAATAATTTTGTACAGCTAGGAAAAAATGTTTTGGTTGTGCATATTCATTAATACTTTACTTGCACATTGTAGAAATTTGAATGCAATATGAAATATGTGGTTGAAGTTTGGAATATTTGTTTTATATTCACTCTTTGACGACAGTTGTTGTTGCTAATGCCAGCTGTCTGACGTAGTCAGATCGAGGCCCACAAAATTCCTCATGACATTGGGCTAGATTGTACGCTAGATCCGTAGCTAAGCTAGATTAAAGCTAGTTCTGTAGCTTTAAGCACCATGATGGTGACAGTACGATTTGGCTCAGTTCCACCCCAATTTGAGAAAGAACACCCTGGGAGTGGTCAGGGTCTCCCACCTCTCGTCTCCTTTCACCAACCTCATGAGAGGACTTGATAGCTAGTTAGAGTACCTCCATGTTGGGAAGGGACTATACATTTACAAACATTACCGGGATTTGAACCCAGACCCTACGGCAAAGTAGTCAGCGTCGCTAACCACAATACTGGATGTGCGACTCTATTTTACGACTGAAATTGTAAAAAACTTGTAAAATTTCAGCAAGACCCAGAAACACGCATACCACATAGTATATTACCTATTATTTGACAAATATTGCAACATACCTGCCTAATATAGGCAGACCAAAACAATTCATTTCTGTATTTTTCATATTGAGTGAAACTTTCGTTTAGTTATATATATATATACTGAAAATTATACTCCAAAATTTACAGACAGAATACTCTCTGAAGAAAGGTTCCTCTTAATTCGCCTTATTCTTTAGTACAAGGGACACATTTGGTCACTATGCTATCGTTAGCTTCCGAAAGTTTTAAAAAAGAAACAGAATTATAACAAATACATTTCATCCATACTGACTTCATACATACATGACTTCAGTCAAAAAAGTAAGAAAAATACAAGTTTATATTAGTAAAAATTCTTCAATAACTTTGCACTCTAAGACGATACAAGGACTATTGCAGATGAACCTCAAAATTTTGAGCTTCGGTCAAGTGACAACGACGATACCTGAGCTAACATTTGACAAACCACACTACGCCAATTTGGCGCCTCGATAGATTTAACGTGCATCAACTCTCTAACTTCTATTTGAAATAAGATCAGTACCTGAACTCTTGCAATCCTTTAATCTTCTAGACGTGGCTTTGAACACTTCTGCAATAGTTGATTTAAGCACTTCAAGATTCCAAATTCATGCGTCTACTCTGTTTACGTATACGTATTACTGTGGATTTTCTTGCTTCTCATCTATTCACTTCACATCCAAGTTATCCTTGCTTCCCTTCCAATGTATCCTCACTTCACTAACTCTCAAAACTCGCGAATACAGAATATATATATTAAACTTAATTTGCGTTATCTTGTTTACCTGTCCTCGGAGAAAATTGGTTGAAAAATATGATGTCGAAAAAAGAATCCCCAAGGAATTTGTGGAAGGAACCGAATAGATCCGTCACAACCTATGGATGGTTTTTCTGTGAGGTCTGCTAATTATTACTTATCTGTCCATGTTTATTTTACCTTACCATTTTTTAACTATCATCGTTTTTTAGATTTTCCCCAGGGAGGATCATTACTTATCTGTATGAAAATCTGACATATTACACATCTGACTGTCACCAAAAGAAATTAGGCGATGAGCTTGTAAAATGAAACAAAATGAAAATAAAATCTGTATATTTGAAGATTTTTATTGAACAAAAAAAACCACTAAGAAATAACTCGCAAGTGGCATTAAATCTAATTCAGTGGCGTCAGCAACAAATTTTCTCCTTGTAGTTTATTTCAATAAAAATTACCGAAAATGCCTTTAGAATATTTTATCAGTAACTTTATATTATTATATTTTGTAAAATGTCATGTTTTCTTTAAAATAAAACCATCGCACCTGGGGCAAGATGCTATAAATTTAGCTGGCAGTGAATAGGTTAAACAATAAAGCAAAATCCATTTCATTTTCTGTTTAAAGAGTCCTAAAATCTTTACATTCATGAAGTATGAAACTAAAATATATTAAAAAGAGCGTGTAAACTGATATATATATATATTAAACATACGAAATGAATCTTGTAAAAATATAACTATTGCAATATTGATAAGATCAAAGAGAAATTTAAATTAGAAAATTTTAATGCGCTTCGTCAGACAAACTTTTCTTTCTGAAAGCATCATCAGAAATAAATCTTTAACCGATATGACTCCAAACAGCACTTTCTGGCAAGATTTTCTATCAAAAAGGCATTACATTTTTAATAAACAAAATTCGGTTTAGAAAATGAGTAAAATTTATCTGCAAGAGAGATTTTGAAACATTTTTGTACAGCAAACTTGTAATGCAGGCTCACATATTTCGAACTCTTGATATGCGTAACTTTTAATATTATGAAACTCTTGCGTTCAAATTTACCTGTTTAATTTTTCAACGGAGTTTCAAATTCGCAATATTAGAAAAATGTAAAAATTCGCGTTTATGTATATTTATTTCATTATAATTATTATTTGTCATTGGGAACATAAAAGCATATACTTATATAAAAGTCATCTGTTTTATTTAAAAAAACTATTCAAACTTTTTGATAATGGGGATTGAACGCATATGTTCAGAATAGGTAAGCTCCCACTCTCAGGCTTAATTATTTTTATATTTAAGGTTTTTTTTACTAGACACATATTACGCAAATAAAAGAAATTATGGGTTTTTAAACAATGTTTTAATACTTGAAACTCAAACAATTCAGAGATTATTTGCGAGAGAATATTTTAAGCAAAAATATTCCAATGATGTATGTGTTTTATCTTCTTGTATAACTTTTTTTAAGTAGTAACATTTGACTTTCGCCTTAATCACATTTTCTTAAGGAAATCTAATAAACAAAAAATCTATTTAACATAAAAGAACCGAGAAAAAAATGTTTTTCACTCGTTGCCAATTATCGAAAAAAAACCATTGTTCCATTTTTGTGTTGGATGTAATTACCGGATGACAGGTCAAACCGACTCCTGTTATTGCGGATACTTTTTCTCCTTGAAATTTTTTTTGCTTCGTCTTATCTTCCTTGTTTCTCATTTTTGCAAGATATAATCCTTCGTATTTTTTAATCTTTCATATTCTTGCAAATTCAATTTTTGCTTTTCACAAACTCATTACAGAAGTTTTCTTTCATTTTCTTTAAATTTTATTAAAATTTGAAATCGACCCTTTAATGTTTGATGTAAAAGTTTAATCCATGCATCTAAGATTTAATAGGTAATTTAAGAATGTATCACTTTGATGCCATTGCTGTTCTTTGAAAGATTTTGCATATAACTATTTTTAAATAGATGAATATATTTTAAATGTTATTTCAATGACGATATAATGAAAGCAATTTAAACACCAATGTAAAAGGCCAGTCCATATGAAAACATGTGTTAGAAGTCAATTTTGTAACACGGTCAAAAGACGATTTATTGATTAATTGTATATTGTCACGCTTTGAAGCAATACTAAGCTATTGCCATGGACTTCATAATATTTATTCATGGTTAAGTGACGAGGATGACAATCGAGAAGGTACCACTTGCTCACCGAACTTTCACTCCAACCCACGGGAGGACTGAGCCATAACAGATTTTTCTGACTGCTCAAAAGGTGTTGTTATATATGAAAATGGAAAATAAGAGGTCCGAGTTTATGCGTTTTAGGGGCATAACATTTTTGATTCAGCTGTAATGCCTCTCGATATTTACACCCTTAATTTACAACCACTAAGCACATTCTGTATGAAGGGTTCTCATTTAATATCAAAATATAAAAAAATTGAACTGTACAAATTATTAACACTATTTCCAATAGCTCCACCAATAATTATATTTGTATTTTTGAAATACGGACACCTGCGAGCCGGTTACAAACACATACTTATGCTTTTTACATCACTTAACTTTTTCTTTTCTTTTGCTTTTAAAATCCAATAATTGTGTGTACCCATAGACTTTTGGATATGCCAAATTAACTCTTAATCTTTTCTTCTGAATAGCATTGAATTAGGGCTTTATGGGGGCAAAACCCCTAGGATCTCCATCATCCAAATATTTTTTTTTATAAAACGTACACCATTATAAGCTTCGGATCTCTCAAATTTGGTCTCAATATCTTACTTTCATGCCTCCACTTTTTCCACTATAGTCGACGATGTATGATGGCTGATGAACAGAATTAAATCCCATTTTCCTTTAAGCAATGTTTCTAAAACATTTCTAAGACAATAACTTTAAACCTCTTTTCTGTCATAGATTTATCACATTTTTTTTAGATTCGAAAAGCAATTATGTACAGGAGTTTTTCCAAGAGGAGACGGCATAGGTAGCAAATTCTCAATTCCACAGAAATTTTCTGCAGCTACACGACCTCTTCCAATTGATCTGAAGGCAAATATCAATCTGATATTTGAATGTATAAGTTTATTTCTCTCTACTTTTAGTTCCATTGAGGTATGAAAACCATGTTTTCTTAACAAAATATATAGCAAAGATCTAAATAATAAATAATTCTAACTCTTTTAGAAGCATCTTGTAAGTTAGAATAGTCAACAAACAGTAAAACACAATAAAGCGTTTTAAAGAATTTAATTGTATCAAAACTTTTTTTCCCATCACTTCCCACCTTATTTTAATATGAACTGTTGTGTTTGAAATAAGATTTAGTTTTGAAACACTTTGAATAATAGTTTCTGTGCTTTGATATGCTGGCTGGAATATTTTGAAAACCGATTTTTTTACGTTTTTAAAAATATCAACAGCAAATTAGGGGAGTAATTTGCTGTTGATATTTTAAAATAATACGCTAATAATTTCGGTTCAATGTAGAATTTATATCAAATAAATGAAAATTCTGGTGAAATAAATCAATATCCTCAGAGTCAACAAGTTCAAACAGAAGCAATCACATGTAACAAATCCAACGAAAAAACAATAACCAAGCTATATGTCAAGTCATTTTCACTCTACAAAAGAAAAACAATTTGCTTACGTTAAAAATATTATACCTAATTTTCGTCAGAACAACTCACTCTGTTCTCGACAACTTATAAAAAGCGAAACACCACTTCTCTTAGAAGAGTTTATTTGATGATTCGCGTAAAGGGAGTGGCTTTAAAAAACCAAAAATACTCCTTCTAATCAATATTTGTTAATGTGCATCATATATACTTTTAAATTGAAATATTTGAATATTCAGAAAATATTTTTAAAAAGGGAAATCGATACTTTTTAAAGTTCCATCTTTCAGGGCTAAGTTTGAAGTGCTAAACCCCTTATAATCCTGACTTATACGATCGTAAATTATTTCCTAAGCAATTCGAGGAAATAGCAATAAATTTTTAATTTAAGTGCCTGCTGACATGAAAAATTCATTCATAAAACATCAATGTACCTAGAAAAGGCCATCTGCATTCACTTTTCTCATATACACTTATATCATGTTTTAACATCATTTCTTCTTCCCTATTCAATATTTTTAAAATTTGAACAGATGTATTGATTGTGTGTGTGTATGAATATCCAAAGCATGGATATTCAAGGTTGTATGTATATTCAAAGATGAAAAAGAAATTCAGATGCGAAAAAGAACGAGAGGGATTATACTCAAAAAAGTCACAACGTTGAGACTTTATATTACTTCAACATTTAATCCATAATTTAAATATTCCTGGTCACTAGCCTACAAGATTTTTCTATAATGTAAAACAATAGAGAAAAAAAAACAATTTCATTTAAAGACATAAAATGTAAAATTTTTGAAAGCAGATTCAGGTTCCCTCTTTACATTATATAAATATATTATTAATGTATTGACTAAAATATAGCTATGAAAAATGCAACTAAAAAATTATACTGATGTGTTTTTTTTCTTTAAATAGAATTTAGAAATGTTGCTCCTACATTAACTAACATTACTTAAAAATCGATATAAAGTCTAGAAAATAATTACTGTATTATTTCCAACGCATAAAAATCTGAAAAAAATACGTATACATAAAGCCTTAGGTGTAAACCATTATATTTAATATTAATTGTGCCTCTGTTTTTTTAAAATAATTTTATATGTTTCAAATCAGAGGTTAAAATTTGTAGTTCAAGTTATCAGAGTTTCTAAACAGATATTTCGCCATATTTCGCTATTCTCTCCTTAAAATGATGAGGATTAATATTTAAATATTTCGCATTATAAAAACAAATTTACACTTCCCTCACATAAAAATTTATTTTATTTTAAAATACATTTGCTATTACTGAATGAAAAAAATTACAAGACTCGATTTATTTTAGTTTAAATATAGTTTTGTTTTTTGTTTTATTAGCAGAAATGCATTTAAAAAGTTTATATAAAAGACATTTTTTTCACTGCTAGGTAATAAATCAAATTTTTGCCCTTATGGACCCTTATAGCTCCCGCCATTTCGGTCTTGACATTTAATCTAATATATGACCTCGCTAACTCGAGAAAAACTGCCAAAAAAAATGGCAGCAGAAATTATTTACGATATATACAGACTGTGTTTTCTATCTCTCACAAGCTGAAATTTTCTTCCTTCTTTTTTGATGTTTCAGTTACTATTCGAGGCCTGTTCTAACTCTTTTTTTTCTTTATTTAGGTTGTAATCTTCGTGAAAAAGTAAACTGTAGACATATTGATCAAAATATTTTATCTTTCAAAAAGGACTTCAGAAGTCAGTATATGTATAATTATTGTATTTTCATCAAAATCACATTGGAAAAATATTTTGCATGCAATTTTTTTTTAGGTATACGTATTTCCAGAATTTTAGAACATACAGTATTTTTTTAAATGCATTGTATTTGTTGTAATAAATGTGCATGCTTTTAATTTTGTCTGGCTTTCATACTTCTAATTGAAATACAAAACGAGCTATCTATAAAATAGTTCGAAATGCGATAATCACATAATATTGTAAGAAAAATGTGAAATCAGCGAACAAAGGAAGTTCATGGGGTGTGTGTATATGACAAACTTTTCCCATTATTTATCATATTTATAAGATCAAACATTTATTTTAATTGTAAGAAAAAATGCCATTTATGAGTATAATTCATCAAATTGTTTTCCCTGATACATCTCGTTTCATTTAAATTGATACAACAGATGGTTTTCTACAAAATAGCGCAAAATGCAAAGTATAAACATCGAAATTGCTAAGATACTGAGATGTGAAGAATAATGTGATACACAAAAATACATTTCATATATGTTAGTAAATCTTAATCAAATTTTTGAAGAAATATTGAAAATTTTAGCTATTATTTTAAGTGAAAATATGAAATCTGCCATATCTTAAATCTAAGAACAATGTTAAGATAAATCTATCACAATTACTACGCTATAAAGCTCGTTTCTCTTCCTAGTATGTCGATAATGCGGATTATTAAAATCTCGAGTTAGAGACAAATTTAACATTTAAACTATATAAAATATTTTTGAGCTGGTAGTTTGTAATAAACCATCTGCTTTAAAATTACGATACACCTCAGCAACATCTGCCTATTTAACTAACAAAACAAAATTTAATGCTGCTCTGTTAGATGATGAAATCAAACTTCTAGGAAATATTTACTAATAATGAATTTTTAATAAAAATTAAATAAATGAAGGATTGTACTACTGACATTCTATTGATGACTAAATATAGTAAACTTTTTAATAAACTATTCTAAATTAAGCAGTCTTCTCTTTATTAGTCTTAACAAAATAAAATGTATAAAGTACATATTTTTAAATCATTTTTATTAGAATAAATTAAGCAAAACTTTATCACACAAACGTTTAAAGACTGCAGAAACCTTTTACCACGCATCACTGTCTTTATTAACCTTCCCAGTTAGAGCTGCTTCTATATGTGCGTATATTTGATCAAAAGGTATTCCTATTTTAGAAGGTTGAAATTGGTAGCTAGTTCGGAGAAAAAAGAATTTTAGAAGACGCCTATAAAATGGGAGCAGGTGATGATTTATTTCGATATAAAAATGTAGTTGGATTTTGTCGTGTATAACACATTTTAAAATAACTTTGATTTGAAGGTTAGTGGATTTTATGTGGAAAACTAGAAATTCTAACTTAAAACGAGGTTTAAGGAAATACGCAGTAAAATTTTCTGTCTGTATATATATATATATATATATATATCAAATGCAGAGCACGCTAATTTCTTAAAATACTCAATATAGAAGCTTAGTTCTGGACAAATATTAAGTTTTAGTTAATTTTTACTTAAAAATTAACAATAAATATTTCATTTTTTAAAATTTTTACCTAAAATAAAACAAGTTGCTATAAAAAATCATTTATTTTCGTCTTTAAGAGGAAATTTAAATATTTCCTTTGCAAAGGTGAGACACAAAGAAAACGAGCCCAAGTGTGTAGCTTGAAAAAAGAGTGAAGTTGCAATAACTGTTTTTCTGAAATCATCTCACACACCTCCTCTATCCATGTGGCTAGTTTTGAGTCATCCGATCACACCAGTTGGGAGCACTGTGTCATTTAGTGAACACGTGCAATTGCATTCTGCCGGGAAAATGTCGAGAATCAACGTTAAGTTTCTTGTGAAACTTAAATCAGCCACTAAAACATTTCAAATATTAACAGAGGCTTATGGAGAGGAAACTTGGTCTCATACACATGTGTCTGATTGGCATAAGCGGTTTTTAGGGGAAAGGGACAGTGTGGAAGATGATGAATGGGCTGCGCGTCCAAGGTAAGCGATTAATTACAGATCAAAATATTGCCATAATTCATGTTATGAGTGTATCCCCACGCACATCAGTAATCAGCCTGTTAATCACACTACAACTACTAAAATGACTTCGTAAAAGAATTAAGGGGAAAAAGGCTAGAATTGGGGAGTGATGGATGATTGTTGCCCCTACACAATGAATCCGCTCACGTGGCCATATCTATTTAGCAGTTTCTGACCAGCAAAAACATTACTGGGATAAGGCATCCTCCTTATTCCCCTGATTTGGCCTCATGCGGCGTTTTTTTTATTTCCAACAGTTAAATCTTGCTTAAAGAGAACCCATTTTACATCAGGTGAAGAGGTTCAGGCAAAAACGGAGAATTTCCTAAAAGGCCTTCCAAAAATCTCGTTCCAGAACTGTTAACAGCAATGACAGCACCGAATGCTTAGAAGGTGATAATGTTACGGAGAACTGATTCAGTACCCCCCCCCCGTACAATGATTTATTGGACCAGTCTCGGTTTTTTTTTTTTTTTTTTTTGTGTCACACCTCGTACAAATTTGAATTAATCATTTTAACTTTATTTAAACCAAATAAAAATGCATAAAAGGTTTTCTTGGTTATACATATCTATATTGAATCTGATCAGAATTTATTATTTTAAGTGCAATTTATTCAATATCACATGTATCGAAAATATTAGTAAAATAATCATACGACCGGAATCGAAATTTCGTTAATGAAGTTCGTACCTTTTTTTTAAGTCCAAAATCTTAAAAATCACAGTAGTAATATAAATTGTTTTGTAAAAAAAAATCTCAACGAGAACCTTATTTCTAAGATTAATATTATATATATATATATATATATATATATAATCTTACTAGCCCATCTCAAAGAGATTTATATTTGCCATCATTTTGCTATTGCAAAATGAATGCTAAATCAGTAGATAAAATTGTCGCTTGTTAAACTATAACTCTTTCTATATATACTTTAAGAAAGTTAATAAAAGGATAAATTTTCTTTAACAACGCGCTCTCACAATATTTACCCAGCTGAAATGAATTTTCACAAAGCCTTCTTTAAAACTATGTTTTATAATAATTTTCAAATGGTGTCCAAATAAAACAAACTAAGACAAGCAGAGTTGTTCGTTTTTATTGACGCATGATCAGATTTAACTAAATTGTACCAAACTGTCACATTTTATGAAATATGTGTATTTAGATCCCTTTAAACTCTATACATATACTAAAGGGTAGAAAGGTAGGATTAGAAGAGCCGGAAAAAAAAATTGTTACGGCAAATCATCGGCACGGCCCTCTTTCAAACAGAGATACAAAATACCAGAAGAGATAACTCTCTTCAGGGCTCTTTGGGTGTAAAATTTGATATACCACATTTATTTAAATGTAAGGTCTTGTGTAATTGGAAAGCAATTATACTACAAACGTTTCAAAGTTTAATGAACTTTAAAAATCATTGCATTTGGGCATTTTAATTAAGTGTTAAACCACATTGAAGTTAATTATTCAGCAATTAACTTCAAAGTAAATATACACAAATGCCATACAAATATATATCTACTCTACTTTTTAAGCCCTGAACTCTATCTAGGGAGTCGATTTCCGTAAAACTCATACTTATGTACTTAATGTATCTCTGCTTAACAAAAAGTCATGCTTAGTTCAAGTCTGTAGGTGTAATAATTAAAAAAACAGGATTTTTTTTTTTGCCTATGCGCTCCCTTAAACCACTTCCCTTGGTAATACCTTTGGTAAAACCCCCTTCATTCCTGGACAGATCTCTACTCATCGAAAGGAACATGCTTACCAAATTTCGAGTCTGAATGTGTGTCTGATAGTTAAAAAATGAAAATATGTGTATATTGCTCTCCTCGACCCCTCGCAAGAGCCCTTAGGATATATTTTAGCGAAACTAGTTCTTAACTCAAATCTCAACAAATAATACATGTTTAACAAATTTCAAATTGGTGGTGTCTAATAGTTCAAAACCGGGGCTTTTTTCCCCCAATTCCTACTATTGGATAATTCTCTCTCTATATTTATCTTGTTCAAATTTTCAATCGTAAATAAAATATATTTTAAAGCACTCAATTGAGCTGAAATTTTATTGGATGACAATGCAGTAATTTAATTATAATTAATAAAACTTAATTGATTAAAACTAATTATTCAAAGAATTACAAATACAACCACGTTGGCATCATTTTGGGTGACTTAGACACCCTATTGGTGACTTGGGTCAAAACTTTAAAAGGTTTTTTTTCTCATATTTTAAAGTGCTCATTTGGGCTGAAATTTCCGATACAATATTGTTTTGGGTAATAATACGATAATTTAATTATAATTAATTCAAGTTATTGACTTAAATTAATTATTTAAAGAATTACAGATACAGCCACGTTAGTTTCCTTTTTAGCGACTTGGGTCAAAAACTTAAGAGTTTTTTATCTCACGTTTTAAAGCTGAACAGTTGAACTGAAAATTTGTTCACGGATTATTTTGGATGACAATACGATACTTTAAAAATTGATAAACATTAATAAATTAATTTTTTTATTAATTAATAATTTATAAAAATTAATTGCCACTTAATGTTGTGATTCTGTCATATGTATATACATATTTATAAGAACTGTAACTATTTAATAAAAAGTAACCAAAATAATTTTTTTTGTTGATCTAAATAGGAATGATTAACTTAAAAGAAAATTTTTTTTTCTTATTTTATCTAATATCCCCTGCTCCTTAGGAATCGATTTCCACAAAATTCATTCTTTAGCTAATCTCTACTGATAATAAGCGTGTTCACAAAATATCATTTTCGTAAGTCAAATAATTTGGCAGGTCTCGTGATGAGCGAGTGAGTCATGTTTATCCTTTATATATATTCTGTATATTAATTATAATGAAATATTAGTTAAAAATTTGGAAATATATTTCATTTTCTTCTTTTGCAATTCCTGGACATATACTTAAATATACTTACCTCTCTTTCCAAAATAATTGTACTTTAAATATTTATAAACGAGAATTTAGAGTATATATTTTCTATTTTTCTAAACAACTTGAACAACATGCATCAATTTCCCATTTAAGTAATAAATCTTGACATATTTCTCTCTGTTGTTGACTCTTGAAGAATTTTTAATAGACATTTGACATATTTCCTAACAATTATCACGAAAAAAAATTAAAAATTCGCCTCTGACAATTTAAATAAAGTATTTATCCCAATTATCAATAGACTTAACTAATTAAGAAGCTTCAGCTTAAACCAATTAAGAAATTATAGAATCAAAAAAAAAATTAAAAAACTCTTTCCGTATTACCTCAGAAAATTTTAGCTTTTAATTAGGAGCAGAATTAAATCTTAGAGTCAGAAGATTCAATTTCTTGAAATCTTTTGATATAGGAGAATGAACTAAGTACTTATTTTTTTTAATTATTTTTCCTTTGCATAAGATGCCAACTTTTTAATTTCTATATTTTCCGATAAAAATATAGTTAAAAATCTTCAACGTTTTAAATTTGCTCTCTATTGATTAGTGTAATTTTATAGAGTATGTTAGTTTAAGAGAACATTTTCCCCATTAAGTCTAAAAAATACATTAAACACTATTATTTTTCGTAATTCTTTTATGTAATTTTGTTTAGAATCAAATTTTATATAGCATTCATCTCGTTTTGATATTGTTATATGTGATGTCTTTTAAATTCATGAAAGGTTCACGAAATTAACAAGTAAACTATTTTAGAATGAAATGTAATTTATTCTAAAACTCTTAATTACGATAGGTTTTCTTCTAAAACGAATCGTGTATGTGTATAAGCCCACAATTACACAGAACCACACTAAGACACAGTAATTCAAATCCTTAACTCCAATTTGCAAATGAAACTCACAATCGTTGCCAAATGATTTACTTCAATGTTTTTCCATGCATCTTCCTTAACCAAACAGTAAAGTCATTCTAGAAGCGTCTAGTATTAAGTTGTTCAATAATCATCCTAGATCCTTCTCCTTTTATAGAAATATCTTACATTGGCACCAAATTTGTTGCCGAGATTGTCGCAAAGTTAAATTTAAGTCACAAATTCAGGTATTCATTGTCATCACCCATGATTTTCTAACTATATTTTTTGATGCATAGTTATTAGGTACATAGTAATGTGTGTGTGTGAAGAATGGAGGGCACATATTAACCCGGCACTTCACGCGCAGAGTATGTCATACCCAGCACCTAACTTTCTTCAAGACTCCATCTAAACATTTATCGAAAAATAAATAGTTTCTCCTGTAGCTGACTTTAAGGTCCTATTCTTTGATGGGCTTTAGCTTGCAGGCAAATTCTAAACGTATATTTTTGGATGCAGCCTCTTCGGGTATGTCATACCCTGCGCGTGAATCGCTGTTACAGTTCTAAATGCATGAGCACGCTTTTAATCTTTCTTATGCAAAGGCGTATTATTGTAGTTATGATGACAAAATGTGATATTTAAGTAATTTAATACATATAATATTTGATAGATATAGTATAAGAGTGTTTTTGGATGAAGGAAGTCTCTTTGTTGGGTTGATGAGAAAGAATCGAACGTTGAAGAGTATAATAGCAAGTATGATACCTCTATTGATATCTATCCAGATAATTTTAACTGATGGAGCAATTATCTTTGATAAGATGACCACATCCTATTCAATGGCTAGAAAATGCAATCTTTAGCTTATAACAAAACTTTTTGTGTTGCTGAACGTTGCGACAATAAATGCGCAAATTATTTTGTTAGTAGTCAGAAACTACCTACTAAACATTGAACCAGGTGCTAATTTCTGAAGTATTATGAATTTCTATTTACAGAAGAATGTAAAGAATATATAAACTAGCAAGCAATGCTTCTACGAATTTTTTTTTAAATTAGGATACAGTGAAAACATAGCACTCCCTCGTGATGAAAACTAAAGGAGTGTATAAACTATGTACTGAATGCTCTAATTAAAAGAACAGAAAAAATAAATATATACGTGTGAAAAGAGTAATAAACATATTGTATCTCCAACTTTTCTTCCTTTTTCACCTTTATGTGCACATTTTACGGTAAAAACATAATGTAAACATAATGTTCATACCCCCTCGAGTATGAAATACGCTGCGCGTGAAGTTAAAGCCGTATTTTTTCGCGCGTGAAATGCCGGGTTAATACCGTTACGAAAAATTCAGACTTTTCTGCAAAAAAAGAATATTTTGGCCAGAAAGGTCATTTGTAGGCCAAAAATTATTACTCTCCGGTAATGATAAGAAACTTTGCAAAGCGATAGGGTTTTTTCAAGTCAACCGTTTATACCTTACAGCTAAACTTCATCATTGAAAATACAGGTTTCTGAATATGATGTGAATGGGTGTCCTTCTAGAAGTATTGCAACGAATAGGTATTCGTACTTTCATTTCAGCTTGATTTAAAAGAATTGAAAAATAGCCTTGGCTAGAATTGAAAGCGTTGAAGTGATATGTTGGATGAAAGTGTCAAGAATTGAATTTCAGTATTCATGAAAGAAAATCATCCAAGATGCCCATATCGAACATCTAAAAAATTGAGTTCTTATTAATAACTTATTTTTCCTTTTACCCGAGCTCTAAAGCATGTTTTTTAAATCTGAAGGGGGAGAGAAATAGATTTAATGAAGTTTTATACTTCTGAAATGACTGCAAATTTAACATTGGAAAACCACTCCAGAACCAAATTTATTATTTCGCATCTTGGGATCAAAAATTTTGAAAGATTTTGCACTGACTTTTTGCAAGAAACTTTAATGGATAAATTATGTGTTAATAACTAAGAAATAATATAAAAGTTAACTTAATTGCAAATTTTTCCACACAATAAAAATTGTATCAGAAGCAGATTTTGGAAAGTGTATTGGAATCATTACTAACTTCGCATTTGAGAGTTTCATTACTTAAATCTACATTAAATGCAACGAAAGTTTTATTAAAAAAATTATTCTTATTTAGCAATTCTCACAAGAAATCAGCATTCGTCGTAAATAAATTACATATAGGTTGAATAGGTGATTTGATGAATTAGCACGTCAGTCGCCCAATAGAACTGGTGGTGGTTCTATGGAGTTTATGCAAATAAAGCAAACTGAGTCACGTGCAAAAAGGCCATAAGAGAACAAATGGAACTTAAAACTTTCGGTGCTGGAGACTGTTTCATGCCGGGAGATTTACTGATAGCTCCTTGATGGGAGAAGTTTGAAGACGTTTCGGTGTTGTGGATGGCTCCATAACAGAAGTTTGTTGCTGTAGATATCACTACGACGGGAAAGTGTGGGCATAGCATTTTATATATCCTGCCTTTTTATCTTACCTTTTACACTTTTAAATAAAGAACTGTTTTAGAGGTGTAACTGTGGGTCATTTCTCAACATAAATATTCGTGTCTTCTTTTAAGTATGAATTTTTGTAAATTAGAATCCGTCAAATTCAAAATTAGCTTTTAAAATTAACTCATAGTTACTTCAGAGACAGAAAATAATTCAAGTAAAACTCAATTCCTCTGAATGTACTGTCAATTTTCTTGATTTTAAAAATTTTAAAGAAATTTAGACAACTTTCATTTTATAGAAAATAAATATATTCGAAATAATAAGCAATGAGTACAATAGTTTGTTTATTGGATATAGAGTTTGCAAAGTAACATTTTATATATGTTAACTGTAGTTTATAAGGGGATTAAAATGAAGTCTCCGAAATATTTTAATGCATTACAATATTCATTATTAATAACACTTAAACTCAATAGTAAACTTGTATTCAAATGCGTAAAATACTTGATTTTTGAAATATGAAATTAGAAAGGTAGTTTTTTAGCACCCTTTTATAAACATCACTTGAATGTAACGGAATCTTTGAACTCCATTTTTACCCACTTTAAAAGGTCAGATTAATTCGAAATTTTGCTCTCTTGTCCAGGACCGATGACAATTAAATATTATAATAATTTTTTTCCGTTGTCCTGTTTAGGATCATCAGGATTAACGATTTCCCATTTTCAGATCCTCTCCCGCATCTGGCGATTAATTCCATATCCCATTTCCAGAATTGTCGACGAATACCAGATTTGGCGACTAAAATATTAAGTTACAACTTAGTTCGATTAACTATAAAAATGTGCTTTTTATTTTTTAAACTATAATTTTTTCCTCATGTTTGATAATACAAATAGTTCCTCAAGTTTAAAAGCGAATTTTCGAACGTCAAATCTTCGCTTTCTAAAGATATTAGTGAAATGTATTATTAAAAGAAATTAATGTTTGTGTATCTGCCTTTTTACTGGCATACAGATTTGCTTTTTTATTTCCCAGCAAAACATATGAAATTTTCTAATTACTCGTGTACAGTGCATAATATATAAAAATTATTATAAGCGAGGCAATCTAGATCTTTACCACTACCAGAGGGAGGTGACGCTCCGTCTCGAGTGCGCACGAACGTACTTTAAAATGGCTCTCCTAATACCTGAATTATCTTAATTCATTGGTAACCTGACTCCTGGAAAATCCCCCCCCCCTCCGTCCTAGAAAGAGCGTCAGCTTTGTTTACAGAATTCTCTTTCAGACAGATTTCCGTGGAAGAAAGGTAAAATCGCTGGAACACTTCATTCGTTATTTCCTACAGATTGTACGCACTTGAGTGGATTCCCTATTCTTAAAATAGTGTACCGATTTATTTCAGATTCAATATTAGATCCGTTCATTTTGTTGTATTAAGAAAATATTACTTCAGAACAATAATTATATTTATTTTTCTTCACGAACCATAATATATACGTATGTAGAGTTCGTACTATTCTATCGAATGTATGCCATACCTTGGGCAGCAGAATACCACGTACAAAAACAAAAAGATTGTATTACACCCCCTGGTTAAGCGGAAAGGGAGGAGACATTCTATATTTCGGGGTGGCTGCATGTAGATTTGTCTGTATGTGTCTCCGTAATTAACTTTAAACATTTCAATGACATGTTTTAATTTTTGGAGCCCATTCATTATAATCGATTTTTAGTATTACAAAATACTAAGGATTGCTGTATTATACCACTGATAAAATATCAATATGCTTTACAGTAATATCTGATAATACATTTTTTTATTGGCCATGTAATAAGACATACCTTTTCGGTTTCCAAAGAAATTTTTTTTAAAAAATCAAAAGAATTTTAACCTATTATATTGAAACTTGATTCAAACATTCTTAGGGGCAAAAAGAAACTAAGAACGAAATGAAAATTAAGATAAAATTTCTTTCCTTATATTTTAAATGAATTTTACATTTTATAAGAAGAAAAGTCCGAGGTTCAACCCCATGGCTTGTCAAAGTCAACGCTGCCTTGCTTCCCAACAGTGGTTCGATAAATGAGTACCAAGCTTGCCTGGGAACTAAACACTGAGGGTTTTCGCGTCAGACAGAACAACTGACCAGAACATCTGCTCAAGTACCTCAGTGTCCAGGGTCATGAGAACTCAGATGGACCAGACATGGGCTGTTGCGTCACTGAGTTAAGTGTTTACAAGAAGAAAACCTTGATCATTTAAGAAGGCTAAGTTATTTCGCTGTTAGTTCCTACAATAAATCGCGGCCAATCTCTCGCGTGTGCCAACATGTATAAAATATAGACAAACTAAAAATATCAGACAAATTTTTAGCAGTTTTGATATACTTTTCGCACTTGCAAGATTTAACTTATCTTGACGATCAAGAATTCACCCAAATCGAGAAGTGAAACCATGTTGAGTTTATTAATATATCTTTATTTTTCCTAAATTCATTTATCACTCAGTCAAAAGTCATTAATCCATTTCCAGATGTCATTAACACAGAATATTTACACTCGATAACCTGTGTGCCACGGCGAGGAGAAAGGAAACTGAATTTGGGCCCATTACCCACGCATGAGTACTCTTAATGCGAAACGATTACAACTGTTTCGGAAAATGATTATCGATTGAACAGAGTGGGGATAAAGCGGTGTGACACATTGTTGGTTGCTTACTTACCAGAGCTCCCTTCTATTTTTATTAAAGAACACATTTATACAGTTTCCACCTTCCATTTGGCATGCAAAAGAAGACTTTCAAGAAGACACAAATATTTTTTTGTTGTTTTTGTGGTGTCTGGAACAGAATTTTCTGAATTACTCTTATTTTAAATTCTGAAGTATCGCACACCTTCCTTTTTGATTATTAAAAAACCACTAGAAAGTTCATATGTGTTTATATAGACTAATATCACAAATTTAAGAGCATGCTTAATTGTGTAGATCTTCTTTTTGCACTCTGGTTTGGATGGCGGCTAATTTTTTTTTTTTTTGAAGCCCAAAATAAATTAATAAAAAATTTTAAATGTTTAGATTTTGACGGATTTTGTTTCAAGTACGCGCGCGCGCCGCGTGGAGAGAGTAAATTTTTTTAAAACCCCAATTTGACAAATAATAGTCTAAAACTAAAATTAAACTTGAGATTTATTTTTTTCCCAAACACTAGAGTACATTAGCTAATATGGCTGTTTCAAGAGCATTCGAAGTAAAATATATAATATACGTATCTGATTATAGTTATGAAAATCTCTAAAAATTCAGGAAGGGGTTCTTTTTCTTAGTTTAACAATGCTTTACTGATACTACAGGAGCCTTCACAAGTTCTTTGAACTTTATTACCCTTTTGTTTGCTTAATAGAATATATTGTTCCGTAGATCGGGATTCGTGGAATTTATGTTTTCCTTCTCAAAGATAATGTAAATAAACAATCCAAAAAATAAGAATATAGCAGCAAAATTCGCAGAATAAATTTTCGAAGGTCTTCCCATCTGCTACCGTGTACAAAAATTCAAATACATAATGATAAAAAAAATTCGTAAGCAATCGCTCAATCGTATCAATTCTTCAACAGCAAAACAATACTGACTCAGTTTCAGTGAACAACTACTATTTACAGGCTGCATGGATCCTCCACGAAAGATCCACTTACATCCCCCATAGAGAGTAATATTAATAGATTTCCCCAATAATTTAAAGAATCACCCCTATGATAGCCAAGACACCAAAAGAGAGCGCCAAACCACCAAAGTGGTCCCCAACTCGCCAAAAATGATGGCTGTATTGCAAATATTTCGCCAAGTTTCGATTGAAATAACATTATAATGTAAGGGTGCTAATCTAACCCTGCTTGCTAATCTAACAATTTTTAACATGAAATAAATACAACAGAAAATAATATTAATGTATTAAACGTCCAGCTATGAATTATTTACTCTATTTTAAGCATTAATTAGACAACATTCGTAACATTATTAACCAATTTTTGAAATTATGTTGTGGATGAATGATTATTAATGTAGCACTATAAAGCATCACTTGGGATTTTGGCGACAGACCTCGTAAATTTGAACCATGATCAAGTAATGATGACGAAACCTGGGACAGCACCCCATTCTCATAACTTCCACACTAAGCCAAAGTGAAGACTGGGCACCGACAGTCATAACGTGCATCAGCTCCTTCTCGCGGCTCTTCTGAACTCGTGATTCCAGCCATAAGTCCGAATTCATTATATATATATATACATAATGTTGTTACTAATGCCACCTGTCTGATGTACTCAGATCGAGGTCCACGAAATTCATCATGGCATCGGGCTAGATTTCACGCCTGTCGTTAGCCGTAGCTTTATGCACCATACAGGTAACAGAACGATTTGGTTTAGTTCCACCCCAATTTTGAGGGAGAACACCCTGGGAGTGTGGTCAGGGATCTTCCAACTCTCTTCCCCTTCCAATCGAGAGGACTTGCGGCTCGACGGCTATTTAGAGTACCCCCATGCCACGAAGGCACTATACATTTACAAACATCCATGTCTTCTCCGGGATTCGAACCCAGGCCCTACGGCACAGCAGTCAGTATATATATAGTATCATAAATTTGAAAAAAATGTATTGTATAACAAAATGACAATACTAAAATATACCACTAACAAAGCTAGAAGATACTAATCAGATTTCAAAACACACGACTATTAAATATAGTGGAAAATTATATTGTACAAGAATTAAATAAGCCTATGTATAGCAGGAAACACACGGAGAAAAAAGAAATACTCAAAACTGAGCACATGGACTTACTCATTTTGAAATGAGTTTGTTTATATCAGATTTGAACCCCTGCCTTTTCGAATATGAAACATTACATGTACTCAAAATTTCAAAAAATCGTTAATTAACACTATCAAACAAATTAAAAAAGATATTCAAGATTAAAGAAGTTTTTTTAATATACTGGCTACATATTTTAAAGATAGGGGTCCAACAACAAATTTAGCCTCTCATAAATCTTCCGAACTATTTTTCCTTTCTACCACGCTACTCGCGGACGAACACATGAGTACTATATTGTTTTGATTTTGTTATGACTTTAAGTCAAAACAGTCTTTTTCTTGACATTTGAATTAAAGTTTTCACCTATTTTGTTTTAAAAAAGTATGTGCCTTGTTTTTAATATAAGGCTTTTATAGGAATTTAGCGAAAAAATGTGAAAAAAATCTTTTTTTTGACGGATTACTTAAAAAAACAAATTTAAGGTACGTGGCTACCTTCGGAGCATTTTATTGAAACACATTTTCAACTAAAAAAACACTTTTTTCTTTAAAAAGGATGTGCATAGAACTAGGAATTAAGGTTAAAGTGTAGTATAGGGGGGGGGCGCGCCTTGGCGATGTCAAATTTTTTTGGTGACCAAAATCGATCGCCAAGCTACTTCACTTAGCGATAGGTTTCCCGAAGCCAGAATGAATTCATCTCACCATAATATCTATATAAAAATCCAAAGAAAAATCGCCAAATCGAAAGCCCCCCCCCCTATATTACACTTCAGTCAGGAATTAAAATACAATTCCACAAAATTTTAAATTATTTTGGATAGATTGGGAATTTTTAGTGAAAAATTGCAGTTACAGTAAACCTTGTATTGAAAATTCTAATTAATATATTCAAATAATATTAAAACTGCACAAAAATAACAACATTATCTGTGCCTAGAGCAATAAAATTTATAATATTTTTTGAAATTTGTCAATTTTTTTAAAAAAACATGTTTTTTTCTCACAAATTGTATGTGCAATAAAATGCATAAATACATACATAGAGATTATAGTCTATAATACAAATAAAAATTTTCTGAAAATTTCAATTCAATATCTTAAAAAGAAATCCATTTGTGAACTTTACTGTGAAGCCAAAAAACATAGTTTCCCAGACAATGCATTTAAAGATTTAAATACAATATAAAAAATGTTCTACTCTTTGTACATTTCTTAAACTCACCATATTTATAGCTCAAACTCTTTAGCTTCATGTTTAACTAATTTTTTAACCCTTTTGCTGTTTTCTGGAGAGTTTTATAGATTATAAAAATTGTTGAGTTTAGTAAAATTTTCATGAAAAATAGCTATGAGGATCTTTTACACAAAATTCTAATGAATGTATTCAAATAATATTTACACAGCACATAAATAATGGAACGTCTTTATATGTATTAGGAATTAAAAGTTTTTTAAATATGCCAAATTTTATGCAAAAACTCGATTTTTTAAAAAATTAATGATATTTTTTACATTTAAATGCAATGAAGTACATAAATACAGTAACCCCAAAAGTGTTCGTACACTTGCAGTTTCCTATAAAATTTAATGATTTCGACTAATAAAAATTAATGTATAGAAATTGTAATTTTTATGATATCTGCAACTTGTTCTTAATGGAATGACATAATTATTTTTTTAAAAATAGTATAACTATTAATTTTAAAAATTAATAATCAAAAAGTTACTGAAAAATTACGCCACAAAAGTATTCGTACACTTAACAAAAATCTCAACATAGCTTTAAATATTGTGTTTCTTTCTTAATTTAGAACTTAGTAGGATATCTTTTAGTGTCCACAACAACTTTTAAACATCTTGGTATAGATTTAATCAGTTTTTTGTAACTTCTGCATCGATTTACCTACATGCTTCTGTGATTATTGTTTTTACTTCCCATTATGTGTTTATATGTCATGTTTTCTTTTATTTTAAATCTAGTTCTCCCCAAATATGCTCTGCTGGGCTAAATAAATTGATTGAGGAGGTATTTTCACAAAATTTTGGGGCAGTTATAAAAACACCAGCGGTGTACATTGAGAGCATCATTATCCTGTTAAAAAATGAAGTCATGTTCAATATCAAATTTTGGACAGACAATTTAAAATTTCTCTTTAAAATATTTAACTAGAGCTCATGATTCTCAATACCATCAAAAATTACCTAATTCTGTAGCTGATTTACGCCCCCATACAAGAACACTTCCACTTCCATGGTTCATTCATCCTACTAGATTCTTGTGACTAAGTTTCAGAAAATTTAAACTTGTCAGGAAAGTGATTGGGATGACAGAAAATTCAACATTTTTGGTTCTGATGGGCATATAATAGTTTTAAAGGAAAAAATGAGGCATTTAATTCCGTGAATTTATGTGGAACAAGAGCTCCTCCAACTCCATGCTTTAACACAAAGGTGTTCTTGCAGGGGAGGGTGGGTGTAAATAGGCTTCAGGATTAGGTAATTTGGTATTTTTTATGGTATTTAGAATCATGAGCTCTATTTAAATATTTTAAAGAGAAATTTTAAATTATCCTCTCAAAATTTGGATATTTTAGACGACTTCATTTTTAACAGGATAATGACGCCAGGCGAACTGCTCTCAATGTACACTGCTGGTGTCTCTAAAACTGTACCCAAAATTTTGAAAACACCTTCTCAATCAATTTATTTAGCCCAGCAGAGCATATTTGGGAAGAACTAGATTTAAAGTAAAAAGAAAACATGACATATAAACACATAATGGGAAGTAAAAACAATAATCACTGAAGCATGGAGGTAAATCGATGCAGAAATTACAAAAACTGATTAAATTTAAAGACATTTAAGACAAGACATTTAAAAGTTGTTTTGGACACTAAAAGATATCCTACTAAGTTCTAAATTAAGAAAGAAATACACAATATTTATATATATATATAAAGCTATGTTGAGATTTTTGTTAAGTGTACGAAGACTTTAGTGGCGTAATTTTTCAGTAGCTTTTTGGTTATTAATTTTCAAAAATAATAGTTATACTATTTTTTAAAAAAAATAATTATGTCATTCCGCCAAGAACAAGTTGCAGATATAAAAAAAATTACAATTCCAAAATATTAATTTTTATTAGTTGGAAACAATAAATCTTATATGAAATTGCAAGTGTACGAACACTTTTTGGGTCCACTGTATATACACAGAGATTAGATTTTGATTCATAACACAGATACAACTAAATAAAACATGTTCTAAAAATTTAAATTCAATATCTTAAAAATATTTTATGTAGGGATCAGCATCTGGTTTTGTTAACTCCAATTCCAGTTTACTAATTATGCTATAAATTTGCTTCTAGATATCGTAGAAACAAAAATAGAGTGTTTTATGGAATCTGAAATGTATTGGCTATAAAATAAAAACACAAAAGTAATTTTGAAAATTTTCACCAAAACTGCGAATTGTGGGTAGTCACATATCTTAATGAAATTTTCTTGATTCATAATAAGTCATATTGTTTGATTTTTTGGGCACTTGCTTATAGGCAAATAATAATTTAAGTATTCCTTTGTAACATTGGAATAATTTTAGTTTTATTTTCATATTGAACTTTAAAATGGCTATTTCAAGAATACCTTTATTGTGACTATAGTGTTTTGTTTATTTGGATGAAAATAAATGAAGTATATATATCAGATTCTTTGTATTTAACCCAATATAAATATATTTTATACTTTTTCTCATTAAAGAAAGGTAGAGAAAAATTATATTCTTACCGTAAAATCTGGCATATCATTGCATAACACGCACTTATACTTTCAAGTAGCAATTTTTAGTTTCTATGTTTATTTGCTGTATAATGTGCACCCCCTTTTTCATGAAGAAACCTGAGATGTTTGTGAGCCATGCTCTTAAAGTTTGAAAGTCATTTATTCTAAGCTTTAGTAAAAAATAGTATACATCTAGAAGTGCAACCTTTTAAGTTCATAAGGAACGCCATTTCTTTTAAATGAACAACATTTCAATCTATGTAGAAATCTAATTTTTTTCCTATGCTCCCGTTTTTTTAAAGCTTTCATTTTTATACCTGGCATGTAACATGCACACGTTAAATTCAATCTTATTTTTTGTGTTAAAAGTGTACATCATACGCCAGATTTTACAATGCATATTACCACAACAATGACAATGTTCAAGATAACTTGTTAAGTTGGTGACCCTGATTTTGCATGAGTCGTATGCGCCAGATTGACAACCATGTGTTTATTACATATAATTTCGACAATATGGTTGCAAAAATATGTAAGTACAAAAATTAATACGGCTTGGGTACAAAAACTCCTATTTGCAGGTATGTTGTACACAAGTGGGAAAAACATAAGAAATCTTGGTACTTATGTATTATCGCAACCAACTGGCGACATATATGAAATGAAACACCTGTTTGCCAATTCAGCACATACAACTCACAGGAAATTGGAGGATACTTGCATATTATCGCCAATTCTAAATAACTCGCTGAGTTGGCCACCCTGATTTCCTATGTGTGGTACATGCTGAATTGGCAACCAAGGGCTTAATTTCATATAATGTCACCAATAGGTTGCAATAAGACACAAGTACCAATGGGGGTTGCTAACTAGGCAAGTTATTATTAGATTTGTGGCATTTGTTGTGATAATACCTAAGTGCTGAAATCAGTAGTCTGACACACATGAAGACCCAAAAATTTAAAATATAGTTTTAAAAAACACGCTTTTATCGAACTAAAATCTCAATATAAGAATAAAATGATTAACGAGAGAATTAATGTCATTGTGGTAAAAGCGTGGGGGCCTTTGTACTACATTTTTACACTAACTCTGCATTTTGGAATAGAACTAGTAAGAAATTATAACAATATTGAGCACCCCACACTTTTATACGCAGTTATTATTTTTCCGGTTTCAATTTCTTTTTCTTTCTGCTTCTTTTCTTGGCATTTCTAAATACCTTGTGTTCGATTTCTTTAAATCCTGGCACTCATATTTTTCTAATTTGTTTTCTATAAAAAATTACTTACATTTTTGCTTTTTAATGTAATTCCTTTTTTGCCAGGAATAAGCCATTCTTTTAGATTATTTTCATTTTGAGTTCGTAGTGGGAGACTGTCATCATTGATTGAAAACTATCGGATGGCAAAATTTTATTTGCAGCGATTTCAAAACCACTTCTAAAAGATATTTAATGTGTAGTGCACTGATAACAAATTAGTTCCTGTATATATATATATTGTTCCAATGTGTGATGATTTTAAATTTTGCACATAGTTCAGAATTTTCTCTTTTTTTATATGTATATGTTTTTGTGGATAAAAATTAATCTATGAATTTCATACATTTTGCACTTTCTGCCAAAGACCATTGGTTTCACATTGTAGACTTTATCGTCATGTTCTAAATACTCATATGGGCGTAGCATAACACTACATGTGTTATGCTAAATTTTGTAGATAGCCATTTAGAAAACTATATAATTATGAACAACATTTGTAAAAATTTTACTCTAATGAGGAAAATTTCAAAATTCCTCTCAGAACCAGCTATTTATAAATTCTTCAGTAAATAATTTAGATGACTCACATATCCTAACATGTAATTTATTTGAAACAACACTGTTTGAAAGGCATTTTCACTCACATTTCATAACTCAAAGACATGATTTGATAAAAAAAAAGCTGTTTATTTATGTACTTTTATACACTAGAACCTATATTTAAAATGATAATTCAATGTATATTATATTAAACAGCTGTTCTGTACAAATAAGGATGGAGTTGACTATAATATAGATTAGATACTGTTTATAAAAAAAATCAATATATATAAAAAAATAAGTTATTGAAGAAAACATGTTTCAAAAATTTCACTTATATTCTTGTTAATTTTTGTAATGTATATATGTATGTGTACAATTTCCAGAATAAATATTTCAACAATATGATTTTGGTTTGTTTTATTTTTCTTGTTAACAGTGAATAATTGAAAAAAGGTATTGAAAATAAAATTCTGTACACCAAGTAAAATTGCTAAATTATGATTCTATTGGTCCTTATGATGTTATTTTTTTCTTCTGAATGGGTGCTGAAAACTTCTCTAAAAGCTCTTTCCATTAGGTTAAAAACTAAATGTGTTTTGTTAATGCAAAAATGTACTGTTAGAGTTGTTTTTACATTCTTCTAAGGACTAAAATTTTTAAGTATTTTAATTAAAAAAACATTAACTTAAAAACTATTATATTTGTTTTCTTTGGTGATAGGAAAGTGTAAAATCAGTTGCTTTAACAAAAAACGAGCTTAGTTTGTAATATAGCAATGCATTTTCTTTATTTCCATGTGGATAGGTTTCTATTTAAACAAAACAATTGATATAAAGAGTACTTACACACCTGGGCCTAATGAGTGTTACTTTAGTCAAAAGGTTTTTTTCTTCAGGTTACATAATATGTAAAAAAGCTATTTCTTTCTGGCATTGTTTTGAAATTTTTACTTAGAAAAATCTGTTATTTATCATAATGTTTCCTAGATGTTTCTATAAACTTATTATTAAAGGCTGAATTTTTTAAAGAAAAGTTAATTTTCTGTTTGTATATGATTTTAAGGAAACAATATAATGCTTCTAGAGAAACATAAATATAAATAATGAATCAAATTGCTTCTGGAACTAGTTCAAAATGCATACACATTTGTTAAACGATAACATCGAATTTATTTTTGCAGTTTTTAAAGATTTATATTTGCGGTATAAGTTCGAAGACATGCAGTTTGTGATCAAATAATAGTTGCATTTTTTTTTTCGAAAAGTAATATTTTTGTTGATACTTGCGTATTGTCGCCACCGTATTGGCGACATTATATAAAACGAAGTACATGGTTGCTAATTCAGCGCGTAGGACACATGCGAAATCGTTACCGCCAATTTGGCGAGTTATCTTTAACTTAGGCACTTTCGCGATAATATGCGAGTACCTTTTTGTTACACACAATAAATGTAAAATGAATTTTGATTTCGAAGTTAAGTGTAAAAATTTCATAAAATGAAAATAAAATAATACGTAAGATGTAGAAAGTGAAAATTTACAACTCGGGTATCACATTTTTAAATCCCTTAAGATTTGGGTTTATAAATATTTTTCTGTTAAAAATTCATATTAGATACAACAGTACCGAAAATAAATGCTATACATACTCATTATATTGCTTTAAACTCATATTTGATACATTAACAGATTCAAATACGAGTGCATTATATACTCATATCGATCTTTCATTCTCAAAAATTTGATCCCGTAACAGGTTCAAAAATGAGAATGTACTTGTGTCTCAATATGAGAATATGCGATTCTCAAATCTGAGTAAGCGTGCATCGGAGCTATTTTGAGAATGTGAAGTACTCAAAAGTGTGGAGTTGTTTGCTCTCAGTTTTGAAAATCGTTTCTCGCAGTGCAGAGTTAGAAAATATATGTATACCAATTGGCTCTCTCTCTGAAAGACGGAAATGCCAAAATTTAATTTTTAGTTTATATACTAGAGATATAAATCTCTCTCTCTCTCTATATATATATATATACGAAAACTAATAGCAATTATCTACTGTCTAGAACATTTAAGCTGCCATCCCTTATCGGAACTTCCACACCACACCAAGTGAGTGAGTGAATATTAACGCCACACGGTTTAGCTACACGAGAGCTTGAGGCGACGGACCTCGCAATTTTCAACCATAGCCAAGGGACGACACCTGAGCTGGCACCCCCTCTCCTAACAACCACACCACGGGTGGACGTTTGAGTTCTAGACAGATTTAGCGTGCATTGTTCCCGTACACTGCGGGTCTTTACGGGTACTGGGCTTGAACTCATGACATGCCTGCCATGATCTGAAACCTTGACCACTTGGCTACCATGACCATCACGCAACACCTAAGTGAGGACCTTGAGCCCCGACAGAAGTTTAATATGTATCTATCCCTCTACATGTTGAGCACGAGAAATCGAACCATTGACTTGATAAATACAAAGCTGGCTGCGAATCCGTGATCGTAAAAATAAGTGGAATTAATCTTTGATTTCTGGTCAAATAAGAATAAATTAAACAAATTCTTTAAAAAATCTTGTTATTGTAAATATATTTCAAAGACTAACATCAAGGAATTTACAAATATATTGCGCACATATTTCTATTCTATTCGAAAAAATAAATAGAAAATATATTACATATTTTATTAAAGATCCAACGTAAAGGAATGCGTAAATTATGTAGGGAAATATTTTAAGACCACACATTTCTAATATAGAATTCGCTTACGTAATATTTATTGATAAGAGATTTGAAATTGCGTAAATATTTCAAAATATGTATGTGTATTAAGAATCTTCAGAATCCTATTTCGAATGTTGCTTCGCTATCTAAAGAGTTGAATGCTTCAAAAGTTTGAATTTTAAGTGGGTGTTTTGATGTTATGCGCAAATACTCTTGAAGGTAGAAATATCCCCCCCCCTCCTTTCTAGAAATAGAAAATACTAGCGATTTAAAAAGTATATATATATATTGAAAGAAATGTACACTAATTTAGAAGCAAACCCGATCCAAAACATTTTCCTCCTTTATCTTCGTTTACGTTTAAAATGCATGTGCAGGAATTCCACTTTATGCGCAAATAGTTGGTGTGTCGCAAAACGATTAAATGTAAATATAAACCGAATAATGCTGTCATTGTTCAAGTTATTAAAGAAAGATATCTATGATTTTTTTAAGAATTATATAGTGAAAAAAATTTTGCACACATTTTAATAAAAAAAATCATCAGCTAACGGGACGAATATTTTCTTCTTTTTTTGAAAAGGGAAGTTTTTTACGTTTCAAAAAAAAATAAAATGCTGATTTTACTTTAAACTGCAATTACTTCAATCCAAAATTTCTGACCAGATTTCGAGTTATTTTTCATTATACTACATATGTTTCTTATGTTTTTAAGGCTACAAACATTCCCTAAAACTAATATACGACAATTTTTTTTAAAAAATTTTTGGAGCTTATGTTGGAAAGCTTTGCACTAAGTTTTAGATCTGAAAACCAATTGCACTGTGGTTTCTGAGTGTTGTCAGTCTCAAAAACTATTCCTTTGCAAACTTTAAATGCATCGATAAAAAACTCTGATAAAAGTGTACATGCATTCATTTTTATATTTACTGTTTGTTGGTGTATCTAGTCTAATATATGTTTATTGCGTTGAAGTTAAAGTCTTCACTTTGGCAGGGTGTGAAAGTTAGAAGGAGCTGTCACCTCAGATTTCGTCTTCGCCACTTAACCGTGGTTCAAGGGAATGAATGAACGAAATATTAACGTCGCACTGTTCAGCTACACGAGAGCTTTTGGCGACGGACCGCGTAATTTTGAACCATGGTCAAGTGACGTGGACGACACCTGAGCTGCCCCCCCCTCCTAACTACCACACCACACCAACGGGAAGACGTTTGAGCTCTCGACAGATGTAACATGCATCGCTCCCCTGTGGTATTGGGCTCGAACTCATGATACACTAGCTATGATCCGATACCTTGAACACTTGGCTACCACGGCCCCTAACCGTGGTTCAAAATTAAGTTGCTATTAGTCCTTCATTACCAGCATTCATGTTAATAAACTATAAATATCATCCAGAAGATCATTAAGGTACCCGACAACTTTTTTTAAAAAAAAAAATGGAGATATGGAGATTTTTGTTGTTGTTTTTAGATTTTAATAGTACATTTTAAGAAAAATATGCTAAAATTAAGAAGAGAAAAAGAAACTATTACTAAAATGGGGAAAAAATTGGTAAAAAATTACAAAAAATAGCATAAACGCGGCCCGCTCTGTACCAAAAGTTTATACACAAATTAAGTTTTTCAATTCTGATGTGTCGCTATATGTTATTCATTTTTGAAATGACCTTCAGTAAAAGAGATATTTTAAATTTTACAAAACTAGAACACTTTATCTTAATTACATGAAATTGCATAAAGTAACAGAGATTATATTAATATAAGGGACTGTAAATTTTGTAATAAAACAGTGATTGATAAATCTAAAGGTTAAAACACTTTTAATATTATACAGAACATGCACAAAAAATTTCAGTTAATTATTTTCAAAACTTTTTGAGTGATCTCTTGCGCCTTTTGAGTCTTTTCAAAAAAACACATTTCGAGTAAAACGCGTTTTAAAGTATGACATATCTTGCTTAAAGTAGTGGGCATCTGCTTTTACTAAAAAACTTGCAGTTTATGTTCTAGTGAACGGAAAATGATAAACTTGGTATTTTTATAAAGCTAATAAGATGGAGTATAAATTAAAATCATAAAAAAATTTTCAATTGTTGGCGAAATTCACAATGTTAGGGTAGTCGGTACCTTAAGGCTCAGTTTCACAGTATTCTATAAGCCTTATTATTGCGCAAAACAAGTCTTCAGTAGAATCAGGACTCGAACACAGAAACGTCTTAAAGACCAATTGGGACCGAGTTCATGGCCTCCACCTTGGTTTCGTTCTCGACTCTGCCTAAAAATATCATGATCTGGGTAATTTTAATGGTCAAATATTATTCCTGTACATATTCTCTGAAAAACACACACAGGGATTTTTAAACTGCATGTCCACTGGCAGAGGAGGCAAGACTGTACGACCTTTGTCCATGTCTAAGCTTAGATCTAATACAATAAGCAATTATATTCAACAAATTTAGTCGAAATGCAGCCTTTGGTCGTGCCGGTTTGTGCCTAGGTTGGTAGGATTTGGAATCGATCACATCTATTTGCTTCTAATTACCGTTCGTACAAGTATTTGACCATACATTAACAGTAAAATAAACTTTTGCATAAAGGCCCAAAAATATCTTTAAATTGCTCTGGACCTAGGGCCTCTAAAAGTCTTAAGACGTCCCAGTTGGATCCCACAAATGAATCTGAATACTGCCTGCTACACAGGTGGACACCATAATTTTTCGAATATTATGACCACTTTGGTATCACAGAGTGTAGCTCATATTAAATATCCTCAAAGTACAGGGGGTTATTAACCTCGCCCTTTTTCGGCTTTTGGGGAAGGATCTCAATAATTTGAACCGTGGTCAAATGACGAGGATGACACCGGAAGCTAACACCCCACTCTTATTTCCACGCTACACCAACGTGAGAATTTTGGGACATGACACATTTCACGTGCATCAACACCTCTGTTCGGCGGATCTTCAGTGGCACCAGGGCTCGAACTTGCTACACTCTGGCGACAATTTCGTGACTATTAACATTAGGCTAGCCCTAAAACTCCTTATCAAAGAAAGTTTTGACTTCCATTATTCCAGCAGCAAGCTGAATTATTGCTAATAAATTGTACTGAGTGAATAACTAAAGATGAATTGGTAAACATCTGCGCGGAATAATAGGTCAGTTTATTTCCAAGTGAGGGAGTGTATACGTGCTCAAATGTTAAATTTTGTTGATGTAGAAACCTGGATGGCATGCGATGCAGAAGACTGGATTTCAAATGCTAAATGATGACGAGATTGTGGCTTCCGTGAAAGAAGAATCCGACCCTGTCGACGAAGAAACGGATGAAGACGAGGACAACAACTACGAAATTAGCAAATGTTGACGCGTTTCTGCGTTAGAGACAGCTATGGAGTGGTACGAACGACAATCAGAGTGCTATCCTACTCAACTACTGCTGTGAAGAGAACCAGAGACCTAAAAGTGAAAAAATAAAGGTGTACAAAGGTAGAGCGAAAAATAAGTGATTATTTTTCACAATCAAGGTAAAACTGCGACATTTTAAATCCATTTTGCTTTTTCTTTAAGCACGTTTCCCGCATGTGCTGATTTTCAATATTTGTATCATATACTGCATAGATTGCCTTCTGCTTTCGGTTATCAGAACAATTGCGTATCCGAACGGTGTCCAGTCCCAATTGATTCGGATAAACGACGCTCTACTGTAAATTAATGAAGAACTTTACACTTAAAATGCATTATTTAGTTAAGTTAAATTTTGACTATGCAATGTAATGTAATTTCAATTTTTAACGGAGCAAAATCTATTTAGCTGCATATTTAGCTATTTCACGATATTTACTCTTTAATTAGACTGTTAATAATTAAAATAGGTTTACGATAGAGTAGAAACCAAGTGACTGAGTGCTATTGCATTTCGCTTCCCCACCACAGGTCCGAGGTTCAATCCCCGGGTTGGGCAAGGTCGACTCAGCCTTTCATACCTTCAGTAGGTCCATAAAAGATAGTATCCAACTTGTTTCGAAACTTAACACTGGGAATTTCGCATCGGACTGGCCATCTGACCGAAACATCTGTTCTTGCACCTCAGGACCAAAGGTCGCGTATACTGAGTTGGGCACATTAGGCCTTGGCCCTCATGGGCTGATGCGCCCTCGAGTTAAGTTAGAATAGGGTAGGGTAGGGTAGACATGATGCTAACTGGAACAATAAAGATAATAATACCCTTTTAATTGCAACCGATCTTATGCTCAATTTTGTGTTAAATAAATGCAGCAAGTCAAAAGATTTCCACACAGAATATGTATTAAGGTATCCGACTACGCTTGGAACCGAGATTTTGCAAAAGCGTACAAACGAATTTTTTTTTATTTGATGTCATTAGATTTGAATACACTTATATAATTATTTTAAGAATATTATTGCAATAAAAAAATATTTAAATGCAATATTTTGGCAAAAGATGAACTCTTAGAATTACTTTTTTTCAAAACATTCTCCTTTAATAAAAAAGGTTTCTATAATAATAATATTTTACTTATATATAGCTAAGAGTTCTCCAAAGTGCCTGAACTACAACGTTTGAAAAATTCATATTATTTTCAGAGTTGCTTCCAATTTTTATTTATTTATTTATTGAAATAATTATCAGTGTTTTTCTGTTAAATTTTCTCCACTCTAATGAATTAAATATGAATAAATCTCCTTCTAAATTATATATTTCAAAAATCGTAGTTCAGGCTCTGTAAAAAGGTCTTAGCTATACATATAGGCAAAATATTATTTTTACAGAAGCATTTTTCATAAAAGAAGAATATTTGGAAAATAAATAATTCTATGTTCCTTTTTTACCAAAATATTGCATTTAAATAATTTTTAATTGCAATAATATTCTTAAAAAAATTTAGTGTGTGTGCGTGTCCCTAAATATTAAAAAAAATGTCACTTTGCATTCGTTTGAAAAATCACGGTTCCGAATGTTGTCGGATACCTTAATCATTTGACATGAACGTCAATTTAATTTTATCAATGCACAATAAACATTCATTGATTCAGACCCGATTACAAAAGAAAGTCGCTTAATCTAGACCATACGTTCCCAACCTTTTTTGAACTAGTGAATATTTCGATACTGCCCCCTTTTCTAGTGAATATTTCAATACCACCCCCTAAATGAATGAAACACTACTGAATTTCTTCATTTAAGAATGGAATAAAACTTTTAGCTTACTTGTTATAAAGACAGGCAGGGGTTTTGATGATACGAAGTAATTCTTAATAAATCATTGCTTTCAAAAGAAATATAAATTGACAAATTCAGACTTTAAGGAATCGCACGTTAATTCCTGGTTAATATTTAATTATGTTTCTTGGATAATATACGTAATGAAATGCAGTGAATGAAACATTTATCCTCCTGCTCACAGACAAATACAACACTAGAAATGATTTAAGTACATATAATCAACATAAGGAAACAATATTAAAGTTTACTTTTGTTAGTACATAATCAGCATCTTTTTTCATTTTTTTAAGTATATTTGGTTAATCAGCCTGAACCCCTCCGTTCCATCTCAACGCCCCTTAATTTTCTCTGTGTCTTTTATTGCCCCCCCCCCTGACAGCCTCAAACGCCCCAAATCTCCATTAATAACCACAAAATCATACTTGAATAATTATTTCGTCTCAATGCATGCCATGCAATTAATGTATTGATTTAAATTCCCATGTGCAATTTTTAGCTTTGTCTTATTTTAATTTTTTTTTTTTTTGCTATACGTGAATAGCCTTGACATAACGTGCATCGGCCTTCTCTGCACCCTTGGATCTTCAGTGGTACTAGGCTCGAACTCATGACACACCGGCCAAGAATCCATTACCTTGATCATCAGGCTAACGTGGCCAACCGCGTCATGTAGCAGAATTGTATGAAAAGTATCTGTTAATGTACCCAAAAGGTGATCACCAGTAATGAATTTCTCAGTATTCCTTCAAATGTTCTTTTTTGGTGTATTCGTCGTAGTTTTTTTTTTCTTACTGTAGTTTTCTGAAACCTTAGAGGGAATTGTGTATTTTGCTTAATCCGAACGACCTCATTTCATTAGCCCAAATTAGTTAGGCCCCACTGTAATGAGATCCTGAGGAAAAGTTTCAACTGTGTGCATCTCTGTCCTTTTCTGTCATTATTATACTTTAAAAATTAAACATTGACTTCTTAGTAATTATATTTTTGAGGTAGTCTTATTAGTAAAAAAGCAGCTTAGCGGCCGCATGTTGTTTTTTTTAAAAAAAAAGTTTTGTAATCAGTCGCAATTACCTAAAAAAGAAAGGAAAACTACATTCTTAGGTCGAGTGTAATTACTGGATCCCATGTCAAAATTTTACACAATCTGTTAGGGACTTTTTTTCCTTTCCATTACGCAACTTTTTTTTTAATCATTTTCTTTCTGCTGGCTTCATTTTCTTAAAATAATCCCTTGGTTTATTTTTAATCTTCGATTTTCTTTCTCTGGAATTCTGAAGTTCAATTTTCATTGCTTTCAAGAAGTCGGTACTGGTAATTGTTTGTCAAAGAATTTAATTTCTTTTTGGAAAAAAATGGACTAGTTAGACGTTAAAAACAGCTTATTAATAACTTAAGATTCAATATTTTCTAAGTATACTTTCAATATTCATTTAATTAGGTTATTACAGTCTAAATGCACCTAATTTTCTACAGAACACAAGTTTTTGTCGCTTGTGTATTTTACAAATTGAACTCTTTTAAATCGTGTTAAAAGAAAAGAAAAATTAGTTTTCAAAGAAGTTAATAGAAAAAAAGAAATTATATCCCTGTGAGAAAAAAAGGTCAAATATTCATTCACAATCAAAAAATTTATTTTACATTCTTCGTCGACGAAGAAAAAAGTTAAGCCAACAGCTCGTTTTTCTGGGTTAGACTTATATCTAATACGACTACAATAATTCGTCAAGATTGCGTTAAAGGTGTGAATTAAGATAAAATCTAACAAAATTTTTAAATTTCTTAAATTCGATTGTGAAGTGAACACGTTTCTCAATAAAAAGTATAAAAAGGAACAATCAGAAAATCAATTTTAAAAAAATATCAGGAAAAAACAATTTTGTTAGGATTATTTAAACTTTATCTGGATTCGATATCACAAAATGCATACAATATAAAAACATAGGAAATAAAAAATTTTACAAGATAACACCGAAACGGGAAACTGCATTACCACAAAGGATTCAGTTTAAGTTTTATGAATTGAAACGCTGGGTATTCAGAATAACTTTCTCGCCATTTCTTTAAAAAAATACAGATTTAAGGAACTCTAGAAGAATTTTAAGGATATTTTGTCAATGAGTTCAATGTTACTCGAAAAAATTCATACTTTAATCTATAATTAACGAGAAAGAGTAAAATTAAATTCTACGTGTGAATGTTGCTTAAGCTGTGTTAAGTATATTCAAAAGGCTTACATTTACAATTTTCAGACTAAAATTTAAAATTAGAACTTTCCCTATATATACTTGCTATCCTTAATAAGAACTTTTACGATTATTTCTGTCGAAGTAGGAAATCTAAAAGTCTTTTAATTAATTTATTCATTCACCTTTTTTCATCCTACTTTTCACCTTCATTCAATACGCCAGGGAATTTTAAGTCACGATAACACGCCGTGTTCATATAAAATACCGATGAGGAAAAATCTCTTCTAATGCTCATGTTACCAACGTGAACTGGCACCCTTCATTCACACAAAACAATATTAAGCCACGTGGGGACACTAAGCCTCGATAGGGTAACGTCATCAGTCCCTCTGAATAGCGCATCTTTAAAGGTACCATGACTCGAACCCACCGCTCGACGCAAAAAATATCATCTGCCAGTTCGCAGCCATGATCCACATCCCCTCCCTTGCGTGGGGCAGAAGTTGTAAAATATATTATCATTGTGCTTGAGTGAGTGACTATTAATGCCGCACTATTCAGCTACTGGAGGGCTTTTGAGACGGCCCTCGTAATTTTGGACAAAGGTCAACTGACGAGGACAGCACCGTGGTGATACTCCCTCTCTCCACACCATACCAACGGGAGGAGTTTTGAGCATCGATATATTTAAGGTGCATCATCCCCTCTGCACAGTGGGTCCCCAGCCCCAGGACACCCAATAGGAGTCTTTGATCACGCTGCCACCACCCAATCAGAGAGCCATCTCTAAGCTCTCACTCATGCCAAAAATTACATCTCTATTGCACTCAGATGAAGTATCATAACCACGCCTTCCGGATGCCATTGTCTCAGCCAATATCCATGATTCATTTTTAAGCAGAAAGAAAACCCCACCATAGCCATGCCCAACATCAAAGTCAACTAGGATATGAGACTGAGGGCTCTTTCACAGTCCGGATGCCCTCATTACAACGCTCATTCACCCCTCAGGGGGCTCACCTTCCTTAGGTGAGTACGGGTGTCACAATCCCGAGGTGCCCTAGTGATCTTTTCCTTTTCCCACGGGGTTTACTGTCTTTGGTAAACATGGGCTTTACGAACCCGGGGTACCCAAGTGATCCTTCTCTATTTTTGACCCTCTTTCTTGTCATTCAATTCATTCTTTCTTTCTCTTCCCGTCTAGACCACAGATATTAAAACAAATGTTTGGCGCAGTATAGCCGAAATCGGCTCTTGCGCCAATAAACCCCAAAATCACTCACAACGCTCATTCAACGCCCATTCTGCACGGTGGGTCTTCAGTAGTTCTTGGTTCGAATTCATGACACGCTCTGGTCACAAGTAAGTAACCTTGACCACTAGGCTATCATGGCCACATAATCACTGTGCAAACACCATCCTGTTACTTAACCGCTTTTCTAAATTATAAGACGTGTTTTTAGTAGGCGTATGCACAGGACCAGATATTTGTATACTGACAACCTAGTAAATGAGTAAGTGAATATTAAAGTCGCACTGTTCAGCCACTCTAGGGCTGTTTGTGACGGACCTCGTAATTTTGAAACATGGTCAAGTGACGAGGACAAAATCTGAGAGAGCATCGCCTCTAATAACTTCTATACCCCATCGACTGAAGAACGTTTGAAACTTGACATATTTAATGTGCATCGACTCCTCCTAAGCCATAGTCTTGAGGCACGTAAGGGAAAAGAGTGTTTCCCTTACGTCGCACTTTAAGCAACTTGAGGGCTATTAGAGGTGTACCTCGTAATGCCAAACCATGGTCAAGTGATGAGGATGACACTTTAGCCAGTAAATCCTCTCCTACCTTACGTAATCATAACAAAGTGAGGACTTTGAGCCACTTGAGGTCTAACTTGCACCACCCTCTCTACACGACGGGTTTTCAGAGGAAATTGTACTCGAACCTGGGAATAAACAACTTCCGCCACGAATTCGTAACCTCTAGGCTACCTCAGCGTTACTCAAGGTCAGACAGTTTCAAATGTAAGACCAGTATTCAAACAAAGACAGTCAGTAACAATTGATGGAGATGTAGTTAATCAGAGGCCTTTGTGCAAGGGAATTAAAGGCTCTGTTTGGCAACATCTTTACTCGTGGCCGTCGTGTTATGAGTTCGAGTCTAGTACAGCTGAAGACCTGCCATATGGAGGAGGATCGTTGCTCGTTAACTCTTTGCCACTTTATCATAGTTTACAATTGTGAAGCCCGTTGACAACAACCTTCGTGCAGCTTTATAGGGCGACGTTAAGAAAACTCTCACTCCTTCTTTTGTAAATTTAAGTGTCTACTTTGTCATTCGAGCATATAGTTTAAAGTTGCAAAAACCATTAAAAATCTCTCATGTTACATATTAGTGCTACATTATTTTAAAACACTAATCAACCACTGGGGATTCAAGCCTTGTTTCCTCTCACCGTATAGTGAGGCTGGTACAAGCTAAACATGTAGGTACTCAAGATCCGAACACGTTGCTATTTATGTCAGCAACAAGCTTAGTGTGGCTTCAAAGAATGTCGTTAATAAACTATCATTTACGTGTTTCCTGATCTAAAACATTTCATTTAAATTCCATTTTTGTGGAATGGTTTCATCAATGATCGACGTGGAAACTGATGGAGGCTACTAAATACATATCTGGTCGCCCATCCGGTATAGTGGTTAGCGACGCTGGTTGTTATGCCGTAGGGCCTGGGTTCGAATCCCGGAGAATGCATGGATGTTTGTAAATATATAGTGCCCTCGCGGCATGGCGGTACTCTAAATAGCCGTCGAGCCGCAAATCCTCTCGTGAAGTTGGTGGAAGGGGAAGAGAGGTGGTAGGCCCTGACAACTCCCAGGGTGTTCTCCCTCAAAATTAGGGTAGAACCGAACCAAATCGTACTCAAATACATATCTGACAAATCATGACTAAAATTCCTATGTGGATAGGAGGATAACGGTTTATTTGAAAATACAAAGTAATTTAACACAGCAGACGATTTTTTAATGACTTACTTCAAGTTACTCTAAGTAGAATAAATTTTAGACAAAAGTGAAAATGGAGATGGCGCGAGAAAATTATCGTGCTATGATTTCATATGATTTTAAAGGGGGGCTAAATCTAGACGAATGCGTTCAACGGCTGCAGTTAGCATTTAGTGATGTATCTCCATGCCGTGCTACTGTATTCAGATGGTTTAAAGAACTTTGAAGAGGTCGCAATTCTCTTCTGAATGAAGAACACACAGGAAAGCCGTGGTCGGCAGTAATCCTGGATAATGTGTATGTCAAACAAAAAACGCTAAAAAACGCTATCGTTGTACCTACCAAATGATATAGAAGGAACTTAACATTGGATCCGCAGCCATACACAAAATTATTCATGAAGAATTTGATAAGAAAAAAATAGTTTACTTTTGTGGATTTCCCATAACCTTATTGAGCATCAAGAAGAGGAACGTGTTGGAATCAATAAAGAAATCCTTTAATTTCTAAATGATGTAGCCACCGCCTCATTTCTAAAATTGTAACGGATGCCGAAACATATATAGCGTTTTTTGACGTTCCAAAAAACGCTATGTAAACGAAGTTACAACGGCCATTTATCAACGGCTAAAATGTAAGAAATTTGTTACTGATTTTAAGTTATCCCAGATTCTAACAGGACATGGTAATTTTAAGAGCTATTTATTTAGGTTTAACTTAATTGATAATGATATTTGTTCTTGTCGTCTGGACGCTGAAACCGCGGAACATGTCTTGTTGTATTGTAATCTATATTGTTGTAAAAGAGAAAATTTTAAAAAGGAGTTAAAATGCTTAGGTATTTCCTGGCCACCCATTTTTTCTTTGTTAGTCAATTGTTCTGAAAGCCTTAATGTCTTGAGAAAATTTGTTTACAGTATAGATTTTTAAAATTTTACAGATACTTTCCTTTCTTTATATTTGTGTATTTCCTCCCTTCCTTTATTTTAGTTTTGGCTCTTTATGTCCCCCTTTTTTGTGTCCCCCCCTTTATTATGTTTTTTCTTCTTAATTATGTTTTTTGTTGTTGTTGTTATTATTATTGTTTTGTAATGTTGTTACCACTTACGTCTGTAAGCCTCATGTTATGCAATGTGTGGAGCATGAGGAGTTTTGCAAATAAATTTATTTATTTAAAATAAAAACGAAGTATGAGTCTTTGAAATTGATCCCACACCGACAATGGTGAAATGACAACGAGCAATGGAAAAAGTAATGTATGCTGTTTTCTTCAGGAGTACGGGATTGGTCAAAGCCATCAAGATAAGATAGTAACAGCAACTGGTATACCCATTAAAAGTCTTCCAGAAATTCTCGAAGTGAATGTTAGGGGACTAATGCTTCAACACGACAATGCATCTTCCCATACAGACGCACTAACAGTTGAGTTTCTTAAGCAAAAATAAATTAAAGTGAAAGACATCCACCTTATTCTCTGGATCTAGTTATGTGGGACTTAGGGTTATTTTTCAATCTAAAAAAGAACTTCCGTGGACGCCATTTTCATTCAAAAGAGACTGATGTGTCTATAAAGGCATTTTTTCCTCAAAGCCAAAAGATTAATGGTTTAATCTGTGGCAAATTCGTCTGCAAAAGGGCATTGATGCTGGAGGAGACTACTTTGAACACTCCAAAACCTTTATAAGTAGAACTTCAAAAACCTAGGTGTACCTCAAAAAATTCAGAATGACCCTCGTGTAAGGTAAAAATTCGGAAAGTTAGTTGCCATTATTAAGATAATATCTTTGTTAGTTGTTGTGATCAATCAACAAGTCCTTTTTTTTTTAATTCTGAGCAATGTTAATTTAAGACAAACTATATATATATATATATAAAGTCTATTTCATTCCTGTTTTTTTTTAATTCAAAACATCATACTTTATTTTTTCCCATTTTATTTTTAACTTGAAATTGCTTCGTAGAAAAAGCCAAGAGCAGAGTGATTAATAGTTTAATTCATTATGCCATACCAAAGCAGTACCAGAGTTACTGGCGTCGGTCTTTAGCATTTGAAATCACTATCAAATACGTTCACAAAGGAGATGACATCCGTTTCCAAAACTTCCCCACCACTTCAATATGAGGATTGAGTCTTTCATAGAATTAGCTTAGCCCTCTACACGGCATCAGGTGCTCCAAGTATAGGTGCGAAAGTGCTCAAACTCACAACTCAAAAGAAGCAATTTCGGCTGCGACGACTATGGCCCTAAAAAAGAATAAAAAGGAATAAATGTAGTCCTATTGCATTTTAGACCCTAATACTCGAAAAAATCAGAGAATTTTTTCTTTTAAGCTACTTGAATAACTACAACATATATTTGAATAATAATTTACAAAAAAAAGCAAAAATTGTTGTCACTATTTGTATTATTGAGTATACATTACTAATAGTAAAACATGGAAAACTATATTTTCTTGTCAGCGTTGTAATAAACTATTATTTTTCAGAGGGACGTACTTCCTTCTGGGACCATTATAATACAAATAATAATAATAATAATAAATACTATAATAAAAATATAAACTTCCACACAATATGAATGCCAGCTGGAGGCGTAGTTGGTTTGGCACTGGCCTTGTAGGTCCAAGGGTGCGATTTCAACCTCGGCACAAGTCAGTGTATCTTCATGATGCAAAAATTCGACAGCGTCCGTGTCGTATAACTATGTGGCATGTAAAAGATCCTTTGAGTGCCTGTTTCACTTGGGTGCTGTCGGCAAAATTAAAATTCCGAAGAACAGTTTCATATCGACAGAAAACTCAGGTGCCTCCCTCAGGAAGGAACCTGGTATTCAAAATTACTGTCAGCGATTGGTATCCCTCTTAGATGGTGCCACACTGAAAAGAGGGGGAAATGTACGAGGTCTGCAATGGTAAATATCACACACACACACAATCCACAGTCCCAATAGAAATAAAAACACACAATATAAATAGACATAAAATGGAAAAATATTTGAAAAAAAATGTACAAAAACTATTACATAAACCACAGGAAATAAAACTTTAAACACGGATACAATTCTCTTTACGAACATATTCTACATATTCTACAAACATGTAGTAGTTAACTTTTATATATTTATGCATCACTCTCTTACTTTCTTTCTATTTAAACTTTCCATTCCAATTCTTTGGAACAAAAGAAGCCTTTTCAAGTAATCCGACACATTTCCCCAAAGCTTCCGGTTTTGACGTTAAAAGCGGCTGGCATCGTTCAACATTTCGAGAAGAATTTTCTCTGAAATTATTTATCGTGAACTTTTTACCGCTCGCTTTTTGAAAAGAATGATGACTGTCATTTCTAACAGCCATCTTCGGAAACGCGTGTTTCCATTTTGTTCTTTTATGATGGAGATTGAATGACGGGTGATTACAGCTTTCACTCACGCTTACCCCAGTTGAAGTTTTCTTTTTTCCTATGCCTTTGCTGCATCCACTTGTTTCTATCAGTTTTCGTAAACTAAAATAAAAAAAAACGGTCCCAGTCATAACAAAGAACGTCTTGTGGATTCTTGGTGGATTTTTGTTCGATATTTACTGAGGAAAATCGTTTATTTTAATGATAAGGAAATATATTCGAATCATCAAACTGTATTTCAAAAATTCCATTGAAAATATTGAAAATAGTCAAAACATGTTTACTCTCTGTATTTATTTACACAGAACTTAATTGTGTTTTAAGATATATTTTTACTTAAAACAATTTTAATGAGATTGTATAAATCTAGATATCAGTGCTAGTATATCTGATGCTAATATATTCTGCGAGATTTCCCTTAAAAACGTTCTCTACAAATAATTAACATCATTATAAATGAAAAGATTTATTTGGTTTGCTATTATAATCCATAAATTCAGTACCATTTATAACAAAGGGAACTTTCAAGTGATGCTCGTTGGAAAAAGAATGTGGCTTTTTTCCGCAAAAATTAACTGTTATAACAATTTTTTTTTATAATAATGATCTTTATTTATTTGAGATCATAATCTGTTGAATGCTATTTTTTCCTATAAAGTGATAACGCAGACGATATAATTTTTTATTACATCATTTTCACTTCAGCTTTGAAATAATTGCTATTAGAAATCTGGGATTGAGAAATACTTTTCTGCTCTGAAGGATTAAAAAAATATATTTCAGAACCTTCTTCATATCCTGACATTTTTAAAAAAAACATGTTTTCGATTTTTAGTACTCTAATATAGAAGGCGTGTTTTAAATTAATTTTTAGTTTTTAATACATTTAATAGTTTATTCTAGCAAGTATTATGGAAGCATTTAGCCATTTTGGAAACATTTCCGTCCACTTTTTCTTCAAAAAGAAAGATTCACCTGGATCGCACTGATGTATGTTTTAATGTAAATATATCCTCTACAGTTATAACTATCAACTATTTCTTATATAGTAACGAAACATAGTTAAAATAATCAGTTAATTGGTAACTACATCCGAAAAATATCAAAATATAGTATTATCACTAGCTTTCATGGCCCGGCGTTGCACGGGCTTTTACCGAGGGTATAACTTATTCCCATGTTAATTTCCTTCTTTCTTTCTGATGCCTTCACTTTTATGTGGGTGTAACGCGTACGATGTGAGTGCCCGCCCCTTGAGTGCGTATCATGGCTTTCTCGTTTAACATTTTCCCTTCTCTTCACAGCACATCCAATAATATTTTTCGAAATTAGTTTGACTTCTTTGTTTCTTTCCTCTCCCCAGGCCCGGCGTTGCACGGGCTTTTACCGAGTGAATAATTTATATATATATAATCCCCAGGGGAATTTCCTTTTCCCCTCATGTCGATAGCACTTATGTGTGTGTATGCGCGCGTTGTCAGTAATTTCTTTAAATATGTCATTAAAACTCCCTTTTTCGAAATTTGTTCTTGTGTTGGCGTGGTAATTAGGAGAGAAGGGTGAAAGGGCTCAAGTGTCGTCCTCGTCACTTGACCATGGTTGAAAATTCAATGTCCGTCGCCAAAAACCCTCGAGTAGGTGAACAGTGCGACTTTAAAAATCACTCACTCACTTTTGAATTCTTTTGTTGCAATTTTTCAGCCCCCCGAAATGAAAACGTAGATTTCTTAAAAATAATTGTATGTTGAAAAAAGACAGAAAAGTTGAAATTTTTCAAATTACAAAATTTCACTACTACTTTAAATCTTGAAGAAAAATTCAGAGGATTTTTTGAAATGTTCGACACACGGGAAAAAAGTTTCATGCAATTATCTTTTTTCAATGAAGAAATTATTAAATGATTAATTTAAGTATTTTGAGTGTTTCATTATAATTCGTTCAAAAACTGAAACGTAACATTGACCTTCACTAATTCTACCGCGCAGGCGCAAAAAACTCAAAAAATCTTCCCAGTGTTTTTTTAAACTTTTCATGATCGCAAAAACGGTACTTTACGAAAATCACAAAAAAAAATTTAAAATCCGTAATTTTTAAGCAATTTTTTCAATCTTCGTACAGATTACAGATGATATTTTTTTACACACGAAAAAAAAGTTTCGTGCGATAATTTTAATAAAAAACGAAGTTATTCAACGTTGAGTAAAAATTTGGTCTAATATTTAAAAAATCGCAGAAAAAAAGTTTTGGTCATTTTATTTTTTAAATGAATGGATCTAAAAGAGAAAGGCTTGAAGTTACTTAGTGTAGAATATCGATTTAATAACACGAAAATAAATTCATACGCAACGATTTAGAAATAATGTTCATAAAAACTCATAAAACTATTCTGATGCTTGATTTAAAAAAATCATTTATTTTATAATAGATAGTTTTTAGGAATCTAAAATAATAAAATAATTTTCAGGTTTTCATTAATCAATCAATCGTTACTTACAGTTAGCTTAAAAATGTCTTTAGAACGTATTTTTATCCTAAATAATAGGCGATATACTTTTTATTAACAAATAATTAATTTAATAATAAAATAATAGAAACATTCCTTTGATTTTAAAAAAAATATATTAATTTAAATCCATTATCAATAAATACTAATAAAAAAAATTCTACAGATAATTCTTGAAACGTTTGGGTGTTTGATTAAACATATGTAAGTGTTAAAAATCCACTTTTGGGGGAAAACCTAGTTATATGCTAACATTCACTGAAAAAAACATTAAAAAAAAATACTATTTCATAAAAACATTTAATTTTTTTAATTTTAATTTTATAGTTTTTCATTCCACTCTGTGTTAATTAAATTATTTAAACACGTATCTGCGAAAAAAAGTATATTATAAAAAACTAACTTATTAATTATTTTCTAATAAAATTGATTAAAATTGCTCATTTAGCAATTAATTGTGACATACCATTTGCTTACATAACGGCAGCACTGAAAATGAAGTAAATTTCAGATCAGTGGGGATGCAGCAAGTGAATTCAATCATTGAAGAAGTTATTCAATGTGAAGTAAAAATTGAGACTACTTTTTAAAAATTCTTTAAAAAAAAAGTTTTAGGAATTTTATTTTTTAAATGAATGGATCTAAAAGAGAAAGGCTTGAAGTTAATTAGTGTAGAATATCGATTTAATAACACGAAAAGTAATGTGTGGTGACGCAATGTCCAGTAGGAGAAAAAATTTAAGACAAGTATGAAAAGAGCAACCGGCGGGTTTCTGCGAGGCGTACACCCTCCTTCGCATTGACCACGCACGGCAGTGCTGCAGTTATAGTCTTGAGTGTAGTGGGAGCTCTAAGCACTCCGCCACAAGATCAGTTAACCAATGTTTGGCTAAATGTAAAATCGCGTATTTTAAATTATTTTAAAAATCATTACCTTCATTTTAAGGGCATAATATTTACGTTAATGCTCTCAAACATCACCAACTATTTGCAAAAAAAAACGTACTTTGAAATAAAAAATGTACAAATTACTACTTTTTAATTTATTTCTCAAAAAACATAAGTTTACGAAAATCACAATTTTTTTTTTAAAATCCGTAATTTTGAAGCAATTTTTTCATTCTTCGTATATGTTACGGATAATATTACTGTACACACGGAAGAAAGGTTTTGTGAGATTATCTTCATAAATGACGAAGTTATTCAATGTGAAGTAAAAATTAAGACTACTTTTTAAAAATTCTTTTAAAAAAAAGTTTTGGGAATTTTATTTTTTAAATGAATGGATCTAAAAGAGAAAGGCTTGAAGTTAATTAGTGTAGAATATCGATTTAATAACACGAAAAGTAATTACTACCCAACGATTTAGAAATAATTTTCATAAAAACGCATCAGTTTTAACACTATTTTAAAAAATTCGAAAAAAATAGAAAATATCGTTATTTTACAAAAAAAATTATACCGTGTCGTGGCGAAATAAATGATCTTTCCGATTCTGTAATTATTTTTTGTCTAATTTCGACACCGAAAATTAGATGACAATTTTAATATGGTGGAAAACGTAAGATTACCGCTCGGCCGAAACGGAAGGGAAGTGCCGCCAAGTAAACAACCGGTAGGAGTAAAACAATTAGGCGTTTTAAGGTTTTTAATTAATATCTTTTTAACTATTTACAATATCGGAATATAAATGTGCAATACGGCTTCCCCGGAAAATTCCCGATCTTTTGGTACCTTCCGCGACTTTCTGCGTGGTGCTGTTCGTAAGAAGATAGACGCACATAGATACGTTTGTTTACCTTCGAATTTTAATATATAAGATTGTAAATGTACAATTGCATAAAAGTTTAAACTCTAACACATTAAAAAAGAGAGAAAAATTGTATCCCAAATTCCATCTTTACAAAAATGGAAGAAGTCAAGTAAAAGCTTTTAAAAAGACGTGCCACAAAAATAATTCAATAAAATAAATCAATACATTTTTATCATAGGAATAAAATAGGGAATAGAATTTGAGATTTTGCCTACATTGAATTAAATCTTTCTTCTTCTTAACTGAAATTTACTTAGTTAAAAATAAATATTTCAATATTTCTTGTTTCTAAATAATAACGCAGCATTCTCCAGAGTAATTTACTTAGTAACATTCTTATCAGTTTGTTACAGAGAAAGCATTTTCGCCTCCTTTGATAAACTTAATCACATCTCATTAGTCTTCCATGCTGAGGATCCAATTTATGTTAGCAACCAACTTTCTCTTCTCGTTAGTTTATGCACTAACTTGTGTGTCTTGTATTCTCAACAGCATCATTTATTTATTACTGAAACATTTATTCTCAGAAATACTACTTTTTAAAAGATACTTATGCAAGACTTATTTCTCAGAATTATGTATGTGATTCTGTGTTACTTGAAAGCATGACGATAGTTTTTAACTAGCAAGAGAATTGGAAATTCAATTTTTTTTAAATTGGTCAGATATAAATTATTGCAAAAATACCAATCTCATCGTCATAAATAAACTGTTAAGCTTTATGTGAGTTTTTGTTCACTCACTGCTCTAATAATTGAAAGATTTCTTTCTTCCAGAGGAAAAATCGCAGTATATATCCTCATAAGAGTATTAATTAAGGTATCCGACTGGTTGCGAAAACTTTTTTTTAAAAAAAGGAGATAAGGGGATTTTTTTATTTTTAGATTTGTTTAGTGCATTTTAAGAAAAATTTGCTAAAATTAAGAAAGGAAAAAGAAATTTTATTACTAAAATGGGAAAAACTAGGTAAAAATTGACAAAAAATAGCATAAACGCGGCCCATTCTGCACCAAAGGTTATGAACAAATTTTCATTTTTTTTTCAATCTAATGTGTTGCTATATTATTCAATTTTGAAATGACCTTCAGGATAAGAGATATTTTGTTTTTTACAAAAACTAGAGCACTCTATCTCGGTTACTATATGAAAATGCTTAAAAAGATAGTGATTATATTCACATAAGGGACTGTAAATTTTGGAATAAAACAGTGATTGATACATCTGAAGGTTAAAACAATTCTACTATTATACAGAACTTACAGAAAAAATTTCAGTTAATTATGTTCAAAACTTTTTTAGCTATCGCTGGCCCCATTTGATTATTTTCAAAAAATCACATTTACTCCAAGTAAAACGCGTTTTAAAGTATGATATCTTGCTTAAAGTAATGGCATCTGCTTTTACTAAAACACTTGTAGTTTTTGTTCTAGTAAACGGAAAACGATAAACTTGGTATTTTTATAAAGCTAATAAGATGGCCCGTAAAATACTATTATAAAAAAATTGTCAATTTTTGGCAAAATTCACAATTTTAGGGTAGTCGGATACCTTAAATTAGAAAGATTTTTAAGTTCTTTAATTTTGTAAGACTAAATGAAATTTTTGCTATTATTAGAATTTGCTTATAATTCGTCGCATATCTCTGTTTTATGAATTAGTCAAAAATTAGGAACCTTTGCAAGTCAACTTTTCAAGTATAACTTTTCACATCATACACATCACAGAACCCGGGAGCTGTCACGCGGGGCACAAATTCACCCCAGGTTCGCAAAATCTTTAATTCGGGGAATTAAATCTTAATTCCCTCTTCTTTGGGAATGGCAAACGTTTGTTACAATCTTAAGGTACTTAGGGTGACTGAGTTCCGGAATAAACAATTTTGTTCCAAAACATTTTCTATGAACAGGCTATATTTTTCCCTCATGCAAGGACAGTTAAACTATAATAACTTGAACAAAATATAAGAGTTTTGACTGCCAATATCATTCCTGTCATGTTATTCAAAGGGTCTGTGATTTTTGTCCTTTATTAAAGTAACGAACATTTAAAACATTTTAGTTCAGTCTGATTGGATTTTTCATGATCTAGAGAGTGAGGAATTGGTTTTAGGAAACACAAGCTTGATCTAGAGAAACAGCGGAAATTAATTTTGAAGATATATTACATTTAAGCTTATATTGCTGTGAATAAATTATTTTATTATGCATAGAATTAGCAAATAGCAATTTTGGTTTTCTCCATTTAAAAATTTAAAATTTTTGCACCTCATCTCTAAGCTTGTAGAGAAATGTAGAAATGATGAATTCTAAAACATTATTCTCTTTGAGTATTAGAAAACCAAATTTCAGTTAAAGGTAGCAGTTAAATTTTATCATTGAGAAGTAAAATAATAATAACAATATTTGAATCACGTTATAGATTATAAATTGATAATTCTTTTTGTCTCTAACATGTGTAACAAAACAATTACCTCATTGAAAAGAATAAAGAGCATCTGGTAAAAATAAGAGTAACTGTATTTTCGAAGATAATCTTTGGTAAACTTGAAGTAAAATGACAAGTGAAAATAATGAAATGTTACCGTTCAAAGCTTGGCGTAAAAAAAAGGGAAGAGATTGTTGTAAAAAAATTATTTGAAAGTAAGAAAAAATGTAGTATATTGAATTTAAACATTTCCATTCCACAAGTCGATTAAAGTATCCGACTACTTGCGATAACTTTTGTTTTAAAAAATGAAGATATGGGGATTTTTTTTTTGTGTGTGTGGTTTCTAGATTTGTTTAGTGCATTTTAAGGAAAATATGCTAAAATTAAGAAGAGAAAAATAAATAATTATTACTGAAATGGGAAAAAATGGGTAAAAATTTACAAAGAAATAACATAAACGGAGCCCATTCTGTAACAAAAGTTTATAAACAAATGTTCAATTTTTCAATTCTGATATGTTGATATGTAATTTATTTTTGCAAGGGCCTTCAGGATAAGAGATATTTTAATTTTTACAAAAACTAGAGCACTTTATCTTAGTTATTATATGAAATTACTTAAAAAAACAGTAATTATATTAACATAAGGGACCGTAAATTTCATAATAAAACATTGTCAAAAAAAATTGAAAAGTTCTTAAATCTAAGTAAGTCCTTGTTCTCTTAGTTAAATTATTCCCTGAATTATGATTTTTATTGTTTACAATAAAAATATTTATAAGAAAAAAGATTGGGGGTGACACCGTGTCACTCTGCATGACCACTAAAGTTAGTATCGAGTGCTCGCCATCTCTCAAGTTAATATTTAAGAGTTGGAATGTTTCCATCTTTTTTTCGGAATGAATATCTTTTAACTAAATTTGTATTTACATTGTCACTGTATTGGATACAAAGGCCCAGATTTCCAACATTTCAAAAACCAAAATTTTGCGTATGACACTTTTTTAAGTCAAAGAATCTGAAAAAAAGAACAAAATTAATCATTAACAGTAAATATAAACAAATAATAAATTTAAAAACAATTAGTTATCATTTTAATAAATGCATTCCTTTCTTTATTCATTCAAATCGATCTTTTATAGCCTTGCTAATTCAAATAAATTACAATTAAATTTTATAAACAATATGACACTGTGCTGATGCTAATAGTTGTCAAAATAAATATATATAAACTACATTTTGTTATTACGTTATTTGTATTTAATGTTGAACTATTTTGTTTTCTATTTGTAAACAATAACAACACTTATGTTCCAAAGTAATATGTACTGCAAACTATACTGAAATATATTTACAAAGCTGTAAAATATGCGAATACACACTAACCATGTTAAAATAGCATTTTTGTATAAATCAGAAGATAATTGACTTGGAGATTCATCTGTGTCATTTTTAAAAAATATAATTTTCTTTATTTTGATATTTTCTGTATTACAATTAATATGTGACTTCTAAAAAGCGTAACACATATTCTGTACAGCTTTGTTTTCTGTTTTAAATGTCCTGCATAAGTATTTTTCATTTATTGTGAACGGATAAGGCATAAAATATAATATCCGAAATAGTTTATACTAAAAACACTTTATTTTCAGAACAGAAAAAAAAATTGGCACTTTCTGCCTATTTTTAATGATATAATATGATTTATAATTCGCAGGAGAATCCTGTTTCTAATGAAATTGCATCTAGATAAAATGCAAAAGATAACCTCATGCATAAAATATGTTCAAATAAAAACGTACGTTTCAATTTAGTCATTTAAATTTTTGATCAGTCAAACATTCAGTTGTATTTTGTTATCTTTAAATCAACGATTTAAAATGATTTTGTCTTTTCTGTATTAAAAATTACAGGTTCAATTGAGGGAAATGCAATTTAATGAAAAAAGATATTCTTGAACACGCCATGTCATTTGTTAATACACATTTCCTTTAGCAGTGTTCTTTAAGCAAATATTTCATTCTTTTTCATAGTCATTTTTCTACTTTTTTAGAAAATAACTAACATTTAAAAATAATTTTAAAAGTTTTTAAATCAATCATCCACACAAATTTGTATTTTAATAACTAAATGAAAGTGAAGAAAATGCATAAAATAAATTGCATACCAATTTTTGGTTTTTTTTTTTTTAATGTTTTTATAACTTCAATAGAATAGTTATCTCCTTGTAAAGTGCAACAAAGAAATTTAGGAAATGAAATCGAATTATCTCTAAAACATTACCATAATATTTCACTACTTATTAAGTAGATTCTCATTTGGTGATATAATTATACAATGAGAAGTCTCATTCTCTGCATGCTAAAAAGAAATTCTGACATTTTTCAATCTTGATTATTTCTGTACCGGATACATTATCCATAACCTAATTTTTAGGTGCATGATTTATATTCCATTACGGTCTATAGAATAATTGAATATTTCCAGTCATCCGGTACATATGAATATATTCTGCAAAATGTCACTCATTTTTTACGAGGTTTCAGAATTACTTTTTGGACAATCTAATTTGACTTAATGTTTAGTAAAAAAGTAATCCTTCTTAATAAATTATTTCATGAAAAAGAAATGTTTATCATCGTAATGAAAATGATCTCGTCTTCATGTAATTATAACTGATTGAACAAACTTGGAACTCTTGGCGGAAGATAATTAATTTTTAAATTTGATTCTGATGTCATATTATGTTATTAGTAGAAAAATTAAATTAATTGATCTTTGATATTTTAATATCTATATCCTGAAGCAAGATAATTAAAAATTTAAGAATTTAATTTACTAAGACCAAACTTGAAATATAACTTAGCTTTAGCAAGTAACAAAGGTGAAGAAGATGAAATTTGTATAATTGAAGGAGCTCGTCTTTGATAATTTTCGTGTTTAGCGAACGAAGGTTCAGTTTGAACGAATAAATTAATCCATATCAAAGATATGAACATTTTAAATTGATTGGAATTGTGAAAAGTAAATTTTCTTCACAAAGGTAATTCTTGACACAAACTTCGAATTCTTGGCTAAAGGCAAATAATGATTACTTGGAATCAGGTGTAAGAAAACATTTTTAGAATTTTATAGTATACCTTAAGCAATTTATGCATCATTACACATTCTGAAGCAGAAAAGTGGTTAAAAAAATCATAATTTTACTCCAAAGCTAAAAATATAGTTTCACTTTAACGGGTAATTAAATCAGGAAGATGAATTTCTTAAAATTCCAGTGTGTTATTATCCTTGATGATGATTTATCACTAAGTTTATTCCCTTCAGGGTATATTTAATAATATCTCAGAGAAAGTTACTTTAAAAGATTTTCTAATTATACGTATTTCTCTTTAACAGGCAACAAGTAGTGCAGCTTAAACATATTCTTCCTTTTTGTGTAAATGCAAATTTTATGCGAAAGATAATTTTCGACAAATGCTTCACAACGTAGAGCAATACTGCTATTTGTTATAACTTGACAGTGTTGTTCTGTATTTTTAATTATACAGCCTATTTTCACTTTAAAAATTGTTTAATGTCAAGCGATATAAATGTACTCTTAAAAATATAACATTACGAGTTTTTCCTTTTATTTTTATAAATCAACTGGACTTAGTGTTATATAAAATGGAAATAAGCTTGGACTAAGCTTGTGTTTTTCTAAAACCAATCCCTCACTCTTTATATCAATGAATATAAATCACAAATACAGATTTCCTGAAATTTAATACTAATGTCATTACTAAATATAGTAACTGATATGATTTGATAATGTATTTTTAAATTTGATATATGATTTGATAAAAAAAACAGCTGTAAGCCCGTGTTTACCAAAGACAGTAAACCCCGTGGGAAAAGGAAAAGATCACTAGGGTACCTCGGGATTGTGACACCCCGTACTCACCTAAAGAAGGTGAGCCCCCTGAGGGGTTCTGCCTCTCAAAAAGAAGCATCTAAGTCAAAATTTATTTTCTTAAAATTAATTAATTTATATTTCCTCTATTTTTTAATTATTTATACAGCATCACATTTCGGTGTATCCACATAGAGGATTCGCTCCACCCACCCTAGTTATAAGAAATCTAATAGTCTCTAGTACAATAGTTAACCCAGAGCTAAATCAAGCTAATGAGACACATCTCTCTCATAGCAAACAGTGAACTTTTTTCTCCTTCTGAGTGAAGTCTTTCGTCTACCACAAAGATCCTCCTCTTCAACACAATCCATGACTTTCCTTTTAGCCAATTAGCAGGCTCCCATTCACCATTAGAGTAAGTGAAACTGAAGGCAACATCACAGACTTCCTATAAATACACGCTGGATGATTGCTTCACAATCCAGGTACCTGATGATATCAACGTCCATACCTCTTGCTTTTTGAAAATAAAATTCCCTACCATCACACTCCTTAAAAATTAAAAAAAAAAAAAATTTTTTAGCTAAAATGCAACCATCCTCTCGAACGACTTTCTCGAACGTGATTCTTTCAAAAGAAAAACAAAAATAATAAAAATACGTTGTTTGTCTCCAGAGAGAGCGATAACGTATTTTATTCTTCGGTAGACACAAATAAATATGAATATCTAATGTCCAATCTATAAGAAAAAGTATTTTCAAGTAATCTTTAACCAATCTGATTTTGTGTCAAATATCTAGACCTGTGTATGATTTGTGACATAAGTCCAATGCATCGTAGAAAAGGGATGAATGCATTATAAAATAGCTCTCAACGTTTTAATAGGCCAGTCTTGGTTTATGTTTCAAGAATCTAACTTTACAATTTTCTTCCATTATTATTAAAATATTTTCATCTACATATGCATGTATACCAACTACGTATATAAAATGTTTTTCTAAAATTATTTTACTCAAAATATGAATATTTTTAATTGTATCCTTGCGCTATAATGGTGATTTAAAAGATAAAAGGAAGTCAAACAACTTCCAGACCATATGAAACAGAATGATCTGATGAAATAATAAAACAATTGAAGATAATCCAACGAAGTAAAACGACTGAGTATGTATTTTGTAACGAAGTATTTATTTCAGTGTATACAATGTAAAAAGATATGTTGAAAAAGTTCCAACGGAGTCTCAACTTCTCGAGAAACAAAGAAAGGAGGGAATATTTTTTTTTTTTAGAGAAAAAAACGCCTTTATCAAAAGACAATGTTAAAAAAAATTATTTTGATGCAAAAAAATACAGTACCTAGTTTTTCAATTAGCCCATTGTCATGGAAAATTTCTATCAGAAAGATAGTTTGTAAAAAAAATGGGGTTTTTAGAACGTAGTGCTTCTTTTTTTCATTTCCTAATGAAAAAGACTTCATTATGAAGCGATTAAATGAGTTACAAATAAGCAGAAATACAATTAAAAATCAATTAATAGAACTAAAAAGAAACATTTCTTCGCAAATATATAACTGA